>CM042538.1:13067899-13192899 GCA_023630585.1 Cranoglanis bouderius | reverse complement strand
CTGCCAAAGGGGGTGTTACTAAGTACTGACTTAGTAGGGTATTCAAACTTTTGCACATACCACAATTACTATTTTATTTTTTTTCCTATTTTTTATGTTTTCATTTCAAAAATCAAAAACTATGTTATTTGGTGAGGGTGCCCAAACTTTTGCATACAACTTTATGTTCAATAATAGGCTAATGAAATAAGGCTTTTAGTGATTTCTTCCAGGAAACACTCAGGGTGAAGCTTCACTAAAACATTCCCACACAACAACTAAGTTTACTGCTCATATAAGGACTAATAATAACTGATACCCATTGGAAAATCTATTCTGACCTTCTCACCAAGGTCAACTAAAAGGAAGTCCTAAACTCTTCCCACCAGCAGATTCTGAGAAGCCCTCTGCAATTTGGGAGACAGTTTCCACTTTTGTTAACACTGTCATTTAAAGGTTTGTGAGGGCTAGCTGATACAGACCCACTCATGTGAGGGAGAGAGAGGGAGGGAGAAGAGGAAAGGAGTAAGGGGTCTCAGCTGCCATGCTCTTTCTGATCCCTGCTCATTACTTCCCAGGACCGTGGCTGCCCCTCTGGGGAACTCTTTCCCTTACAACTATGGACACAGACTCCATATCAGGAAATGTCTCATCACTATGACCTACATTGTGCTCTGCTCATGTTATATTCTTTGGCTGGGCAGGACATATTTGATTTGTAATGAACATTTATAAGTCAAGTTCAACATGGAGGTTCTACCTTCAGAATTTGAAATCATTACCAATGTGTGAAAATCCAAACCATCCCTGACATTTTCAAACAACCGGATACATACTGTACAGTGGGGCCTGCATTATACTTCTTATTGGCTGTTGGCGTCTTTGATATTTATATAAGCGTCTGTAAAGGCAACTGTAACAGGAAGTTTAAGGGGTGTGTGTTTTGATTGGACCTGTGACTGGAGTTCTGACTCCTGGTTCGGAATTTCACTGTTGTAGAGGAAATTAGAGCAAAAGGTTGGCTGAACTTTATGCCCCTTCAATATAAATAGTAGCAGGGGTGGAAAGTATTTGAGTAATTGTACTTTGTTACTATACCTACAGTGAGGGAAAAAAGTATGTCAGTCCCCTGCTGATTTTGTACGTTTGCTCACTGACAAAGAAATGATCAGTCTATAATTTTAATGGTAGGTGTATTTTAACAGTGAAAGACAGAATAACAACAACAAAATCCAGAAAAACGTATTTCAAAAAAGTTATAAATTGATTTGCATTTTAATGAGGGAAATAAGTATTTGACCCCTTCGACTTAGTACTTGGTGGCAAAACCCTTGTTGGCAATCACAGAGGTCAGACGCTTCTTGTAGTTGGCCACCAGGTTTGCACACATCTCAGGAGGGATTTTGTCCCACTCCTCTTTGCAGATCCTCTCCAAGTCATTAAGGTCTCGAGGCTGACGTTTGGCAACTCGAACCTTCAGCTCCCTCAACAGATTTTCTATGGGATTAAGGTCTGGAGACTGGCTAGGCCACTCCAGGACCTTAATGTGCTTCTTCTTGAGCCACTCCTTTGTTGCCTTGGCTGTGTGTTTTGGGTCAGTGTCATGCTGGAATACCCATCCACGACCCATTTTCAATGCCCTGGCTGAGGGAAGGGGGTTCTCACCCAAGATTTGACGGTACATGGCCCTGTCCATCGTCCTTTTGATGCGGAGCAGTTGTCCTGTCCCCTTAGCAGAAAAACACCCCCAAAGCATAATGTTCCCACCTCCATGTTTGACGGTGGAGATGGTGTTCTTGGGGTCATAGGCAGCATTCCTCCTCCTCCAAACACGGCGAGTTGAGTTGATGCCAAAGAGCTCGATTTTGGTCTCATCTGACCACAACACTTTCACGCAGTTGTCCTCTGAATCATTCAGGCAAACTTCAGACAGGCCTGTACATGTGCTTTCTTGAGCAGGGGGACCTTGCAGACACTGCAGGATTTCAGTCCTTCACGGCGTAGTGTGTTACCAATTGTTTTCTTGGTGACTATGGTCCCAGCTTCCTTGAGATCATTAACAAGATCCTGCCATGTAGTTCTGTGCTGATTCCTCACCGTTCTCATGATCATTGAAACTCCACGAGGTGAGATCTTGCATGGAGCCCCAGACTGAGGGAGACTGACAGTTATTTTGTGTTTCTTCCATTTGTGAATAATCGCACCAACTGTTGTCACCTTCTCACCAAGCTGCTTGCCGATGGTCTTGTAGCCCATTCCAGCCTTGTGTAGGTCTACAATCTTGTCCCTGACATCCTTGGACAGCTCTTTGGTCTTGGCCATAGTGGAGAGTTTGGAATCTGATTGATTGCTTCTGTGGACAGGTGTCTTTTATACAGGTAACAAGCTGAGATTAGGAGCACTCCCTTTAAGAGAGTGCTCCTAATCTCAGTTCATTACCTGTGTAAAAGACACCTGGGAGCCAGAAATCTTGCTGATTGATAGGGGTCAAATACTTATTTCACTCATTAAAATGCAAATCAATTTATAACTTTTTTGAAATGCGTTTTTCTGGATTTTTTTTGTTGTTATTCTGTCTCTCACTGTTAAAATACACCTACCATTAAAATTATAGTCTGATCATTTCTTTGTCAGTGGGCAAACATACAAAATCAGCAGGGGATCAAATACTTTTTTCCCTCACTGTAAGTATTATCGTGGTGTATTTATACTTTACATGAGTTGAAATTGAATACTTGTACTCTTACTTAGTTACAAACTGGGCTTAGTTTAGCATATAATCATTTCAGTTTAGCATCCAATCCAGTTCATGAATGTAAAAAAGTATCTACTGAAGTAACTCAAGGATCATGCCATTTCATCATCTGGGGTGACTTTCTTATGCTATACAATGTAATTAATGTTATAGCTATCTGTGTGAAGATGCAGTGTTGAGTTTGTGGATGAGCACCCCTGACCCTACCTCAGTAAATGTTTGAATATACTGGAGTAAACAAAGACTTGTATCAAATTAGGTGTCTCTTTTGCCTCTATAGAAGGCATGAACTCTCACGTCTCATTTGAACAAGCATGTTGAGGTAAGTTTTGCTAATTCGCTAACATTACCTGGATATATTTAACATTAACTGGACATATTTAACTAAGTTGGTCTGTTTTCTTATGCTAATGCCAGGTAAGACTAGCATCCATTCCAGTAGCTAACTGGCTAGTCAGCCAGTCAGATTCTAGCTAATGGTAAATAATGGTTATTTAAATTGTATTTAACTTCAGATTAATTCATTAGCATACTGTTTCATTAGGCATGTACATATGTCCAGCAAACTTGTAGCAAACAGTGTAGCTACCTTGTATTATTTTGTAATTTAAGTTACTTTTCATATGAAAACATCACAATTTTATTTCATCAGTTAAAAACTTTATACTTTTAATTTCACTTCAGCATAATTTCTCAGTACTTTTTCCCACCCCTGAATAGTAGTGAGAGAAAGAGTCAGTAATATCAGTGTGAGGGACATCTTGATATTTAGATGTACATTTATTTAATTAGCTAATACTTTTATCAAAAGCAACTTACACAATCCAAGCAAACACGTGATAGTTATGTTGAACACAAGGTTCAACAGTGGCTCTTTTAATCACTAGGTCAGGACCATAACTACTGAGCTTCCACTGGCCTCATATCAACGATGCTGAAATATGAATGTGTATCTGTGAGAAAAGGTTTGTGCACCCTCTGGAAATATATGCAGTCTACATAAATTGCTTTTATATATATATATATATATATATATATATATATATATATATATATATATATATATATATATATATATATATATATATATATAAAAGCTTATCTTCATTTAATAATAAAAGTAAATACAGTTGCATCGTACAATAGAGCTGAACTGAATGGAAGTGGATTCCTTACAATAATCACTGGAAGGGCACTCTGTAGTTGCGATATCAACATTTCACAGCTTCAACATCCAACCTGTGGAAGCTGAGTGAGTTCGATTAGCTATCCAGAAAGCTCTGTACTCAATCTAAGATGTCACAGATGCTCTGTAGTGAATATTTGTTGAGTTAAATATGCTGCTAGAGCTCTAATATATATATATATATATATATATATATATATATATATATATATATATATATATATATATATATATATATATATATATATATATATACAGTTGATAAACGAGGTGGAGTTCACTTCAGCAGAGCTATCTTGGCTAATTGTTCAAAAATGTATTCCCTATATATTTTGTGTCAGTTGTAGACATACTTATAAAAAAAGTAAATGGTAAAGTAATTACTTAAGTAGTTTTTTCACCAGATGATTTGTTTTCTCTTACTTGAGTAATTTTCTTGATCACTACTTAAACTTTTTATTCAAGTGAATTATTACTACATTTGCAGTGCATTTACTCACGTCAGTGTATTTTGTACTTCTAAGTACACTGGAGATTACCACATCTTCTACCACAGAAATTTCATCATCCCCCCCCCCCTTTATAGTTATATTTATTGTTGTGGAACTTCTTTGAAACAATTTAGTTCCTGTTATCACTTACACTATAGCAGCTATAAACAATGACTGACACTGGAGACTCCTTCCGTAAACATTATAATAAATAAATGTCTCCTTGAAGAACAATTCAGCATATCAACGATTATATTAGAACAAGTGCATTCATATAAATCTGTGATTTGATTTGCTATGGTTAGGTCTACTGTTATAGAAAAAAATAATCAACACCTTCTGACCAATCAAATTCAAGAATTCAACAGTACTGTGATATAAATAGGTTTATACAGTATACAGGGTTCACGTTTAGCCATGAGACTGGGAACTGGTACAGATCGGATGCGAGAGGAACTGAGAGTAACAGGTGACAGAACTGTTTTAGATGATCGCAACAGATATGACTTGGCTTATTAAATGGGAGGATTCATCAGAAGGAAAATGTTGATAGCCTAAGAATAGTTTCGAATCTGACCTGTTAATATCCAGAGACAGATGTGGAAGCAGATTAGTTCAACAGATGTGGAAGTGGATTCATTGAATACAGACACAATGTAGTCAGTGCAAAAACTCATTATGCAGAAAGGTTCAGGTTCAGGTTCGGACTTTCTCACAATTCAGTGACTGCTTGAACACCATTTATATATACGGTGGGGTCCAAAAATCTGAGACCACATTGAAAAAACTGGAAATAAACAGAAGGATTTAGATTTTAAAAAATTAAAACAAAGAAAGTAAATGTTCGATATCATGTACATTTCAAGATTCTAGGTCCCTATTTAAATGTAAGCAATTGTGTGATATTGACCATGTTACCTGCTTTGTAAAAAATGTCAGATTTTCCTCATGTCTAATCTCTTCTATTGAAGCATGTGATCAAATGAGACTCTGATGGATTTGATCTAAAATGGATCACAAACTTGTGGAGTTCATGCCAGCTCAAGTGCACACTGTCATTAAAGCAAAAAGGGGGATGTACCGAATACTAAGAAACAAAAAATTTACGTAACGATTCTACTTTTCACTCAAGCTTTTGTCAGTAATATAGTTTGTAATGAAAATTGTTGTATTAAATTAGAAAAGAATGCAAAATATAAGCATTTTCACTAATGCTCCCAGACTTTTGGACACCACTATATATGAAAAAAGTATTCAAATTCTGCATTAAGAAGTTAATTTTTTTTTTTTCTCTCTAAAGGAAATTCTTCAAAGCAGCAGAAGCACACAGATTGTAATAACCTTGTCCTTTGATTTTCCTGACTCGCCTTACTTATATTACTATAATATTCTCAGCAGGTTCTTAGTCTTCATACTGGTTGAGCGTGAACCTGCAGAACCCCAAGAACATACTCTCATGCTACGCTAAGTTAGATTACATCACCGCAGAGACTCAGGCTGAGGCCGTCCAGCTCCCATGTGGTGAATGAGACCACTGATATTCAGTGTCGCTATCGAATGTTACCACAGTGAGGTAATCAACTCTACACAGAGAGCACAAATTCCCTTGGGAAGTTTTTGCCATAATGTCAATATATTAAACCCTTTTTTGGCATTGGGATTGGAAAGCACCCACACTGAGGGTATTGTTTGCAAGAACAAAGCACAAAGACTTTAAAGGCATGAATGGGTGGACAGGATTATACATTATAGTTTTCCCTTTTCAAAATGTGAACATCTGCTGTTTCTAAAAGTGGTGCACTCTTAGGAAAAAACAAACAAACTAAATAGTAGATATAAGGTAGAAACACTTGTCACTATGCTGACACCCTTGTCCCTTTATTAAGAGGAAAATAATTGTACAAACAGTGGTGCTTGAATGTTTGTGTAGAATTTTCTATATTTCCACATAAATATGACCTAAAACTTAAAAGTAGAACCTAAAAGTCCTAAAGGGAGATAAAGAGAACAATTGAGACAAAAATATTATACTTAGTCATTTATTTATTAAGGAAAATGATCATATGTTACATATCTGTGAGTGGCAAAAGTATGTGAATCTTTGCTTTCAGTATCTGGTGTGACCCCCTTGTGCAGCAATAACTGCAACTAAACATTTCCGCTAACTGTTGATCAGTCCTGCACATCGGCTTGGAGGAATTTTTGCCCATTCCTCAGCACAGAACAGCTTCAACTCTGGGATGGTGGTGGGTTTCCTCACACAACTGCTTGCTTCAGGTCCTTTCACAACATTTCTATTGGATTAAGGTCAGGACTTTGACTTGGACATTCTAAAACATTAACTTTTTTCTTCTTTAACCATTCTTTAGTGTTGTTGGGGTGCTTAGGGTTGTTGTCTTGCTGCATGACCCACTTTCTCTTGAGATTCAGGTCACAGACAGATGTCCTGACATTTTCCTTTAGAATTTGCTGGTATAATTCAGAATTCATTTTTCAATCAATGATGACAAGTTGCCATGGCCCAGATGCAGCAAAACAGGCCCAAACCATGATACTACCACCACCATCTTTCACAGATGGGATAAGGTTCTTATGCTGGAATGCAGTGTTTTCCTTTCTCTATACACAACGCTTCTCATGTAAACCAAAAAGTTCTATTTTGGTCTCATTTTCCATTAGCATTCTGGCTTGTCTATGTGACCTTTAGCAGAGTGCAGATGGGCAGCAATGTTCATTTTGGAGGGCAGTGGCTTTCTTCTTGCAACCTTGCCATGCAAACCATTGTTGTTCAGTGTTCTCCTGATGGTGGACTCATGAACATTAACATTAGCCAATGTGAGAGACGCCTTTAGTTGCTTAGAAGTTACCCTGGGTTATTTTGTGACCTTGCAGACTATTACAAGGTGCTCTTGGAGTGATCTTTGTTGGTCGACCACTCCTGAGGAGGGTAACAATGGTCTTGAATTTCCTCCATTTGTACATAATAAGAGTCTAAACTCTTTAGAGATGGTTTTGTAACTTTTTCCAGCCTGATGAGCATCAACATCATGCCATGATACACTTCCACAAACAGACTCTGATAGATCCCTGTTCTTTAAATAAAACAGGGCACTCACTCACACCTGATTGTCATCCCATTGATTGAAAACACCTGACTCTAATTTCACCTTCAAAGTAACTGCTAATCCTAGAGGTTCACATACTTTTGCCACTCACAGATATGAAATATTGGATCATTTTCCTCAATAAATAAATGACCAAATATAATATTTTTTGTCTCATTTGTTTAATTGGGTTCTCTTTATCAACTTTTAGGACTTGTGTAAAATCTGATGATGTTTTAGGTCATATTTATGCAGATATATAGAAAATTCTAAAGGGTTCACAAACTTTCAAGCACCACTGTAGCATACATGATGTACCTTTCATGGTTTACTATTTGAACAGAAAGTAGATGTACAGCGCACCATTATTCATTACATACATTAATCATGACAAAGCACTCAACAGAATCTTTAAGCATGTTTCCAACAAATTATCAGACACTTTCATGCCAAAGAGGTGTATTTTTGAACTCCCAAAAGACTTGTGCAAACTTATCAAGTGCTGATAGGGTTATTAGTGTTCGACCTGCGGTTAGAAGATTGTGCAGGTTTTTGGAAAAGAAGCCAAACTACAGATGAAGAACTGAAGACTGGCTCCAAACTATGTCTGGGAACATGTAAAAATTCTTTTCTCCAATGTCAAAACATGGCAAAGAATTAATGCCTCTTTTCTTTGCTAATACTTTGGGATGGATTGGATTTGTGCAGATCAAACACTGCAGCTGTGATGTGAGCTGAATTACACTCCATATTGAATTGAGGCCCTTCATTCATTTGTGACATTTACAGTTGGCTTAGTCTCCCTCAATGGGGCCTCTCGCTTTTCTGGAAAAATCCAGTGCGTGTGTGTGTGTGTGTGTGTGTGTGTGTGTGTGTGTGTCTGGGTCCACTTGTGGGTTCCTTGCCGCTGAAGAGGGCTGGCGGGTAAATTACTAAAACGCACATGATGTCATCCTCCCCACCACGTTACAGTGCTGTAACAAGCTACAGATGAGGGGAGTAAATCTGCAAGCCTCTTAGGAGGCATTGGTTAATCCAACTAAACTCTGAAGTGATTTGTAGAAGTGCAGAGATAACAGAAGTTAATGACAGTGACAGCGACAGTTGCAGAATACATCAGTAATTTCAGAAGAAATTAGATTTAACATTGGACACAAGATGTTGCCTAAGCTACAAGGCCTTGTCTAATGCAAAGCAATTTTAAAAGAGTTATCCAGGAAAGTTTTTGTTTGTTTATTTATTTAGTTTTAAATCAGGTAGCCCGAAGACTAAGAGTACTCTTTTTCATTCAAGTGTGCTCAGTACTATCTAGGAAAATGAGACACACAGATTAGACTGTTCGATTAGACATTTAACCGATTGTGAGAATGTATTTCAATGATTAAAGCTTCTATTCGCTCACTTCCTGTTCACACATGCACAAAAACCAGTATGTACAGTTGTCAGGAACACAATAACAAACAGGAACATGTGTAACAAATACAATACAAATACATGCAAAACGTATCACTTAACATTATACAGTATATATCTATATATATTAGTCAAATTCTGACAAGGAAAATAGAAAATGCTGCTTAAAACTACTGTAAAATATAGAATGTAATATAAAGCAGTATGCTCAGACATAACCACACACACACATGCACACTCATGCACGTGACAAATCGGAAGCATGAGAGTTTCAAGTGAGTGGGTGTCATGCAGCATGTGTCATGTTTGAGGCACATTTGAGGTTCACTGTAGCCACTGCAGTTTGTGAGTCAGTTCACTAATCAATTCAAGTTTGTATGTTAAAAAAATGGGTATAGAAGTGTAAACACACACACACACACACACACACACACACACACACACACTTAAAAATAATGTAGACAGGAATTAAACGAACTGAACAAGAAAGAATAAATTAAGTGAAAGAAAAATTAGTGCAAGTATATGCAAGAATATATGAAGAAGAAGAAGAAGAAGAAGCAAATAAGAGCAAAAGCAGATGTTACATGCTTTCCGACATTTTCCCACAACGCTGAAAAAAAAAAACCCAACCCACAGTCTGGCAGAGTTTACCTTTGTTTTGACCATTACTCAATGCACACCCTAGCAACTTCAATACCTGGAATGCAGTGGGAATGTCAACAGCAGACATCCAGGAAAGTGAGATACTGGACCCTTGACCTTTCCTTCCACAAACGGGTGACAAATTAAAGAAAAAACCAACATAAAGCATCTTAGTGAAGGGTTGGGCCACAACAAGCCACCAGAATAACTTCAATGTGTGTACCAGATTGGTTTCGATTGTGTACTGGAGAGGACTGGAGAGACGAACAGCAAAAGATATTCCTTCAGTCGATTATTTGTCAGTTATTTGACGATGGTAGTGGAGGGAGCTGTCGAACACGTCAATCCAAGATCTCCCATTGGTGTTCAGGTGAGATCTGGTGACTGTGAAGGCCATAGCATAGGATTTACATCATTTTTATAGTCATTAAGCCATTCAGTGAGCCCTCGTGCTCGGTGAATGGGGGCGGGGTCATGTTGGAAGCGACCACTCCTATCAGAATTGAAGTGGTTCCTCATAGGATAAAGGTGATCAGTCAGAATAACTTCGGTTATGATTAATATATCCTAGTAATTTGCAGAATTCCTGATGCTAGCAATCTTCACAAAAAAAAAAAAAACAAAACTTCCCAATGCAGCAATGATCCAATGCCATGTTTTGTTGATGTCTTTTCCTTGTATGTGATGCCATGTTCATGTCCAAAATTCTATTGTCATTGTGTTTAATGTTTATTTTTGGTCCATTCTTTTGCGCATCCTCTATTAATTCTCGAGTCGACTATATACGCAAGAGAAATGAAAAATTGGTGTATTGTGTTGGAATGGGCAGAAGTCAAACGAGTTCAGGAGAAGGTGTGCCATGTTCACAATTATACGTAACTGTGAAGGTCTTTAAGGGATATATATCTTTTTTTTTCTTCCTCTTGGGCTCTTTTGTTCGCTTGTTCACTCTCTCACGCTCTCTTTTTTTCCCCTGTCACCCTCTCTTTCTTTCTCTGCACAATAGGTTATCATTCCTCAAGTTCCAGTCTAGTGACACCATTAAAAAGTGCATTCAGCAACCTGGTTAAACTTTCACCTGAAGCGCATACAGTAGTTTGACCCCCTGCCAATCACCCAACACGTTAAGATACAAAACACTCTTGGTCCATTGTCAGTGCTTTACACTGCAGGTGATCACGGTTGAGTTGAGTGTGAACACTTTAGAAAAGTGTTTTGGAAAAAACCAGCAACAGTGAAACGTTCAGCTGGAGCCGTGGTCATGCGGACAGAGCAGAGGAGACAGCAGAAGACATGTCTGTACATCCCAAGTGCGTGTCAGTTCTACAGCGGCATGTATACACTGCACCCCTCTTATCTGCCTTAAGACATACCAGGCTTTCTGTTGTCATTTCTTAAGAATACAGAAGGGTTGCATTCACCTACAACCTTCATAGATAGTTTGATCACAAAGCTTTTTCTTTAGCCCTGTGGGAGGACAGATCGAAAAAAAAAAAAAAGAAGCAAAAAAAACCCTTCTAAAGATATACACGCAGCATTTCTGCAGACGGACAAAATGGGAATAGAATCCTCAGCCACAGCTGCTGGATATGCACAATTCCTGTTCCTAGAAAACATGGTAAATATGCTGCTCTTGGCTCAAAAGAGAGAGAGAGAGAGAGAGAGAGAGAGAGAGAGCTCCAAATTCCTGGGGACCAGAATAGGCCAAGAGCAAAGGAGAGTGTGTGTGTTTTAATTCAGATCACTGTTAGCAGTGTTGTGTGGCTGTGACTTGTCCAGCAAAGATACTAGGACACAGGTACTGTTGTCCTTGTTGGACTCTTGTTAAATAAGAACTCATTATCAAACGCTTTTGAGAATGCCTTGTCAAAAATATGAAGCGAGAAACACTGTCTGCTTACTTTGGGGAGTAGTTGAAGTACATGACATCGCATGAAGGTAGACAGTCATGACATTTCGCACCGGAGTAGCCCTAAGTTTTGCTAGGTGACAGTTTCAATACTGGTCCAGATGCATGCATGCAGAAAGAGAACTGTTTCCTGTTCACAAGCATTATATAACTGCAAAGGTGGGGAAAGCTTAGCTCAGCAGCGATCAAGCCAAGCCTGACACATATGTGTGCTAAAAAGGGGCTTTTAGGAAAGAAACGTCATGTAGCTCATGAGAACAAAATGAAGACAGGCCATAGTATGGATGCAAGATATCTTTTTAAACAGTGTACATACAAGTTACCATACAAGTACTTTACCACAGAATGAATGCAAGCACTTATACTACGTAAATAAGGTGGATTTTTTTTCATCTGACTATTATTTCCTTTCCTAAGTGCTTTCAGTTTTAAAATAGAAGCTGATTCAAAGCTGCAAAATCAACCAGCAATTTTTAGATTGCAGTCATTTAAAAGAGCAATAATGCAACATTAAATAATAATAATAATTAGTCCAATATGGTCTAATATACACTATATGGCCAAATGTATGTGGACACCTGATCATCACACCCATATGTGGGCCTTCCCCAAAGTTGGAAGCACACAATTGTATAAAATGTCTTTGTATGCTGTAACATTAAAATTTTACTTCAGTAGAACTAAGAGAGCCAAACCTGTTCCAGCATCACAATGCCCCTGTGCATAAAGCAAGCTCCATGAAGACATGTTCATGCCAAGTTCAGAGTGGAAGTACTCGAGTGTCCTGCACAAAGCCCTGACTTCAACCCCACTGAACACCTTTGGGATGAACTAGAACTGGAGCCTCCTCACCTAACATCAGTGCCTGACCTCACTAATGCTCTTGCAGCTGAATGATCACAAATCCCCACAGCCACAATCTAGTGGAAAGCCTTCCCAGAAGAGTGGAGATTGTTATAACAGGAAGGAGGGAATAAATCTGGAATGGGATGTTCACCAAGCACATATGGCTGTGACGATCAGGTGTCCACACACACCAACTATGTAATAACTATACGACAATTTCCACATGTACTAACTGACTACAGAGTAAACGTTTTGGCACTGAGGTACTCAGAGCTAAATGGCTGCAGCAGTCATTGAGACTTTAGTCTCACTTATTTTGTTTTCATAACAACTGGCAGACAGATGGCCTATCTATAGATCAAAAGGAAATGTATGCACTTCAGACAAGAAGAGGCCTGCAGTGTTCAACATGCTGACATTTAGCTGGATGACTTGCAAGGTGAAGTGCGCACAGCCAAGTGAAC
Source organism: Cranoglanis bouderius (assembly GCA_023630585.1). NCBI lineage: Eukaryota > Metazoa > Chordata > Actinopteri > Siluriformes > Cranoglanididae > Cranoglanis > Cranoglanis bouderius. The sequence continues at coordinate 13,180,107 of CM042538.1, read as the reverse complement.
AGTTAAACAGCACTGTGTAAGGGTGAGAGAGAGAAAAAAAACCCCTACAGGAACAGAAGAAAGTATTCTGAAAGGTCCAACTTTGAACGAAATGGATCTTGAATCATTACCACACCTTTGTTTGATGGGGAACATGCATGTGTGCTTGTATAAGATGAAACTTTTTGAACTGCGGCCTACTTTAAATAAAACAGGAAATAATACTTCTTCTTTTTGTAAATTGAATGAAATGTTGAAACGTACAGTCTAACAACATTAGTATTACTGAATTGAGTTTTGCGCCTTCATCTTTCTTCAGTTGCCCTGCGATGGACTCGTGTCCCATCCAGAGTGTACAGTATTCCCATCTCATGACCAGTGTTTCCGGATCCACCGTGACCCTGACCAGGATAAATGGTTACTGAAGATGAATGAATGAATCTGTTAGCCCATCTACTGCTATCATGCCTCCTCAGTTTAATTTAGAACATTCATTTAGCACTTGTCTTTCAGCAAAATACACCTTTTGGTCTAAATTGGTTTATATCAATGTTAGGAAATGCTTGTAGGTTTTTTTTCTAGGTGCTTCCTGGCTTAATTCTATCTGTCCTGTGTTCTCAGGTTGTATGTGGTCTCACTGCAGCATGCATTACGACACACATCACTCTGGACTAAAAGTTCACTGACACCTTGTGGACAGAAGAAGCCAATATAGTGGATTGAAGAAGTCAGGTTTTTTTTTGTTTGTTTGTTTTGTTTAATACAGAAAATTTAATTAAATATAAAATAGATACATAAATAACTAAACAACTGTCTTCTTTGTGTGCCCTTTTGATAGATAATCTGAATCATTAATGTGAGACTGATACAAAAATACTCCCGAAAATATTATTTCCCTTGATGATTAATGCTACATACACCAAATGTCTTACACGCCATCAAAATAAGTTCTATATCATATTTCATGCAAAATATTTCTAGTACAGTCTAATTCTGTTTTAGTATTTCTGTAGGGTAGCTCTTTATTTAATTCCATGTAGTTTGATTTAAAGGAGCTTTAACTTCATCTTATTGATTCCTGGCTGCCTCTGAGCTCAGTGTCCTGTACAGCAGCATATAAGCAGTATCACTGAAACATAAAAAAAATGATTAAAACAAAATCACTACTAAAAAAGATAAATCTGTAAACATTGTGAATGTGAATTACATAATCGTGCACATTATAAAGGAACTGTTAATAGAAATTTCCAACATACCTGAACCGTCCTCGCCCTCCATACGTTCCTTGAACCTCCTCCCAGCGGACCTACAAAAAGCATAAACAATTTTTTTTTCCAGATGTTAAAGCTTCAGTGCTATACACTCACTGACAACTTTAATAAGAACACCTGTACCCCTGCTCATTCATGCAGCAGGTTCTGAGATGCTTTTCTGATAACCACGGTAGTAATGAGTGTAAAAAATTGTTATTTAATTTGATATATCTTGTGGATTTCCCCCCAATTTTCTCTCTAATTTAGTCATGGCCAATTCCCATCCATCAGGCAACTCTTCCCTATCACATGACAGCTACCAACCAGGAAGGCGAAGGCTGTCATATCATACTGCTGCTCATGCAACGTCATGTGGGGCTGTAACACACTCAGAGGAAAGCGCTATTCCGCATGCATGAGCTCACGGATGCCAATGAGATTGGTTAGTGTCGCTGTGATTGATAGGGGAGAGAGAGAGTATGCCACCTGAGAACATGGCCAGTTTTGTTCTCTTGTGCTGCGTCCCAATTCACCTACTTATACTATGCACTAACAGTATGTACTCTTTTTGTGAAGAAAAAGTACATACGTTTGACCGTGTAGCAAAAGGGTATGCAAGTACTGGGACATACTAACACGTCATGTAACCGAAGAGAACGTTGTTGCCTAGTTACGCACATTGTCACCATAAACTCCTCGTTGCCTTTCAGCTTTTCTTCATTCATTATTCCTTATATAATTTATCCTATATAATTAAAATGATTTTGGACACGCTCATTCTAATCTCGGATACTATTTAGGATGGATAGTAGGTAAATTGGGAAGCAGCATTGGACTCCAAAATCATCATCGAACTTGCAGACGATATGGCGAACGCTTTTCTGTTGCGCCACTCGGGAGCCCTGTAATGTGTGTTTATTTAAGTTACTGTAGACTTCCTGACCTCTTCTGACTTCTGATTTCTCTCATCAACAAGGCATTTCCACTCGCAGAACCGCTGCTCACATCGATGTTTTTTGTTTTTTTGCACCATTCTGTGTAAACTCTAGAAATTCCCAGGAGCTCACAAGTTTCTGAAAAACTCAATCTGGTACCAACGATCATGCCATGATCAAAGTCGCTTTTTTGAGATCACTTTTTTTCTCTCCTCTTTTTGATGTTTGATGTGAACATGAACTGAAGCTCTTGACCTGTATCTACATGATTTCATGCACTGTCCTGCTGCCACATGATTGGCTGATTGGATAACTGCATGAATGAGCAATTCCTAATAAAGTAGTTAGTGAGTGTAAATAACAATTTTAAATGCATTGCTACCAGATTAATTAAAATTGAACTTGTCTCACTTGAGACACGTGGCTGTCATCAATATAATACCACTTGCGGTCCGTGGAATAGATGTACGCTGTGTAGTGCCCCATCATGGCTGTCCCAGAATGAACTATGACTGCATACAGTCTGTACCTGCTCTCAGACTATGAAAAGACAGGCAACATTTATAACCTTGTAATACAGAGCTAAATATATTTTTACATATTTTAATTCATGAGATAAATTACTTAGCAAACATTACCACTTGGGAATGTTCCTCAGGTAACATTTCAGCCATATTAATAATTTCAGGGAAACTGACTTTGGTGTTCAGCTTTCTGGTAAAGCCACTGCTGTTTCTGAACCTCTTTAGGTTAATGCATAGGATAGATGGCAGTGAAACAAGCTTGTGCCCCTATGAAACAAACATTAAAAATAACAACAGCAGTAATAATAATAATAATAATAATAATAATAATAATAATAATAATAATAACAAGAAGAAGAAGAATCATCATCATCATCATCAAAAACCAATCATCAAAGACCTGATCAGTTGACGTCTTCCTTTCACATTTGACACAGTAAAAAGCTTCAGTGCCTTCCAACTTCTGGGACTCAAAATACATTTTTATACAGTCCTCCTAGGAAAGAAAATAGTATTAACTTAATGAGCATTGAGGAGCTTGTATGCTAATGAGTCAGCTATACAAGTAAAGTAACATGGATACAGTATAGAGTACCGAAGCTTTTCCTTCCCAGTGTGGGAATTCTGATGCACAAAGCTGAACATTTTTGTATTTAAAGAAAACCCCACCCTGAAAATATGTTTAAAACATTAAATATTTGTCATACATTTAGCGATTAGCGATTCTGGTGCTAATTTGTTGCTTGGTGCCATATTTTCATTATTCTTGTGAGAAGATGGAGGGTGTCTGGGGACGTTGTTAGGGATGTTACAATGTTGTTTAATAATAACAAAAAATTTAGTGATCTCAAACTCAAGTTTCTGCTGTTAGTGCAGAAAAAAACAAAAGAGCAAGAGCTTCTTTTCTCACTCGCATTTTCCAGCGATGTTCAGTATCATATTAATGAGAAATCCAATGTAGACCTAGTTGAGACAGCAAAGGTTGGACACAAAGTTCCTGAATGCAGTGACAGTTACACTGGAGTACAGCAGAGACTTAACTATGCTTGACTATTTAACTATCTATGAAAACGTTTGCCTCCCACCTCTGGGGTTGGGGGTTCGAATCCCGCCTCCACCCTGTGTGTGTGTGTGTGTGTGTGTGTGTGTGTGTGGAGTTTCCCCATGCTTCTGGGGTTTCCTCTGGGTACCCCGGTTTCCTCCCCTAGTCCAAAGACATGTTGTAGACGGATTGGTCCGTCCTTGTGCCCCAAGTTCCCTGGGGTAGGCTCCAGGCTCCCCTGCAACCCTGAGTAGGATAAGCAGTATAGAAAATGGATGGATGGATGGACGAAACAATAAGCAATGATGCCATTGATGGCAGTATTAGCACAAAAGCTGAAGCTTTAGAGCTTTATCTGTTTGAACAGTGTGTACTGAGGTGAGAGAGCTGGATAGACTAAAGGACTAAAGCATCGCTCTATTTAGGTAGAGTTGCTTGATGTATGGGCTAAATTCCAATGCCGCCACTATCAGCAGGTAGTCGAACGACATTGTGGGTAATGTAGGAAACTGTTAAAGATAAAAATAGACCAACATTATAAAGATTAATATGCAAGCTGTTCAAGGTGGATTTTCTTTTAAGTATTGTATTTATACTCCTCAGGGAGCTGTACTTACTGTTGTAAGGTATGGTAGAAGGTACCCAGGAAAAGAAATGTTAAGGCAGAGACTGTGGTGGTTTATGACATTAGTGAGCCAGTGCTTTAACAGTTGCTGCAACGTATTTACACAGAATGAGTCCTCTATAGAATCTCAATCATCACTATCCATGTTTGCTTTTGCACTGACAAAAGCAACCTTAACCACAATCAATTAAAACTTGATGATGATTACTGGCACCAAAAGGAAAATATTTCAGCAAATGTATCCACTGAACCTTATAATTTTTTTTTAAAGAAAAAAGGTATCTTTCCCCACCAAGGTGTTCTTGCTCTCACACAGATGTAGTGGCAAGCTGAAGAAGAAGGTGGGGACACGGTGTACATTCTCACATTCTAAACACTGAGAGCATCCTTCCACCTCGATCTTGTAAAGATTTTGTATCTCTGTAGCCTGCAACAAAGTGCGACAAAAAAGATAATCCAGTCTCTCCATCATACACAAGCCTCTGCTCTGTGTGATTTCCTAGAACATAAGCATGCCCATGACATCATAGGATCTTTCAAATCCACCCATAATAATACTTCTAGATGAATTATGGTCTGAATTACAGTATGTCATAATAGGTAGGAAATTCTGAATTCTTTTGCCTGTGACACTCATATGTGTTTATGCATTATCTATTTTTTAATAGTCACTTTTTAAAGCACAGCATGAAGAATTCAATTCTAAACCCACAATTTGCTGGTCAGACATCTGCTCCTGAATGAGGTTTAGGATGGCGTGGAACACTTCATCAGCGTCATGTTGTGTTAATCCTAAAACAAAACACTTTATTCAGAAACTACCAAAACAAATTTACTGCATTCTATGAATTTGAAATATTCAGTTAATCAAGATTACAAGTCTAAATGTCCAGGATGTTTTTTTTTTTAAACAATTATTATTCAGCTACAATGGTAATGATTCTGACTGTCAACCTTTATTTTTTGTGGAAATATGACAGATTGCATACGGCAAATGTGGTTATTGTGAAGACACTCCAGAAAACGCAGATGAGGTCTGGCCTGCCTTTCATCCTTCATGGCTTCTAATGCTCTTTTGAGCTGAAGGGGAACACTGTAGACATCAGATTCCACAGATGGCTGCCATCTAAATGCAAAAATATCAGCGTCTCTAAAAACATTTGTACTTCTATCTTACAAATACAGTTGAGGCCATAGGTTTACAGACAAGTGGCTTGCAAAAGTATTCAACCCCCCTGGAACTGATCGGATTTGTCGGAATAACAAATCTTGAAAAATTCATGTTCTTTCACTGTGAATTTTCAGTCAAAATTAATTATTGGGCAGCAAGTATTTCAACCCACAAGGTTCTGGAAGCTCCAGATGAAAGATATTGTCTTAATAAGCACACATTAACATATAATTGGCGTTCACCTGTGGAATATTAAAACAGCTCCCATTCTCTGAACAAAAACCACCTCAGTTGAACTGTCATTGATGGTCAGTCTGAAGGAAAGGAGTGAAAATGAAGACTAAGGAGCATTCTAAGGAAGTTAAAGATAAGGTAATAGAATTTCATAACTTAGGAATAGTGAGGTAGTGGAAGCTGCCTCACACCACCCAAGCACTACCTAGACAAGGCTGTCCTTCAAAACTCAGCCCAAACACAAGACAGAGACTGGTGAGGGAAGCCACAGTGAGGTGGCTCAGTTACTCTGAAGGAATTACAGAGTACAATAGCTGAGATTGGAGAGAATGTTCACCGGACAACCATTTCAAGAGCTCGGCATAATTGAGGATTATATGGTAGGGTGGGGAGAAATAAACCATTGCTTAAGAGGAGCCTTATGAAAGCATGAGAGTGATCCAGTGAAGAAGTGGTTATTTGGTGTGATGAGACTAAGCTCAAGATACTGTATTTGGGCAAATTTCAAAGCGTTATGTTTGGTGCAAACCTAACGCAGGTCAAAACTCAATTAACACCAGTTAATCTCTACAGTAAAATATGGTGGTGGCAGCATTGTGCTCTGGTGATGCTTTTTATCCTCAAAACTTGGGCCTCTTGCCAAAGGGGAAATGGATGGAGAAAAATACAGGGGGGCATTACAAGAGAACTTGCTTCACTCTTAAACAAAACTAAAGCTTGGGAAAAACTTCACCTTTCAGCAAGACACTGGTCCCAAACACAAGATGTAAAAGTGGTTAAAAACAAAAAGGCACTGTCTCAAAAGGTAGGCTCTTTTACAGCCACGGGTGCACTCCCAGTTCACTCATGAAATGTGTGGAGTTATGAGAAACTGAGATTGAATATCTTTAGCCTACATACAGTGCCCTCCACTAATATTGGCACCCTTGGTAAATATGAGCAAAGAGGCTGTGAAAAATTGTCTTAATTGTTTAACCTTTTGATCTTTTGTTTAAAAAAAACACAAAAAATTCTCTGCTCTCATGGATATCAAACAGTTGCAAAAAAAACACCTTTGTATCTTTGTTAAATATAGGTGTGCAACAATTATTGGCACCCTTTTAGTCAATACTTTGTGCTACCTCCCTTTGCCAAGATAACAGCTCTGAGTCTTCTCCTATAATGAGACTCTTCAGTTCACCCCACAGGTTTTCTATGGGTTTCAAGTCAGGGGACTGGGATGGCCATGGCAGAACCTTGATTTTGTGGTCAGTAAACCATTTCTGTGTTGATTTTGATGTATGTTTTGGATCATTGTCCTGCTGGAAGATCCAACCACGGCCAGTTTTAAGCTTTCTGGCAGAGACAGTCAGGTTTTCATTTAATATCTGTTGATATTTGATAGAGTCCATGATGCCATGTATCCTAACAAAATGTCTACGTCCTACCTAGGTCATAACATTTCCAGTTGACTGGAACTTCTTAATTATTGCCCTGATGGTGGAAATGGACATTTTCAATGCTTGTACTATTTTCTTATAACCACTTCCCATTTTGTGAAGCTCAACAACCTTTTGCCGCACATCACAGCTATATTCCTTGGTCTTACCCATTGTTATGAATGACTAAGAGAATTTGGCCTATATGTTACCTCATATTTATACCCCTGTGAAACAGGAAGTCATGTTTGAACAATTTCCTGTTCCTAGTCACCCAGGTGTACTAAAAATGTAAAATATCAATGGGAATATATTTTTCTCATATGAATTCATGGGGTGCCAATAATTGTTGCACACCTATATTTAACAAAGATATATTGTTTTGATAAACCTGTGTTGTGTTTGCAATTGTTTGATATCCATGAGAGCAGAGTACTTTTGTGATTTTTTTAAAAACAAAGATCAAAAGATTAAACAATAAAGACAATTTTTCACAGCCTCCTTTGCTCATATTTACTAAGGGTGCCATTATTAGTGGAATATTATCACTGTATATGTAAACGTTTGGTCTCAACTGTAAATCTGCATTTGCATTTATATGTACTTTATATAACTTTGTTGATTTTCAGTATTTAAAACCTAAATGTGTTATTAGTTACATTTCTCAAGAAAGTTTGTTTTATTATAGTATTAATTCTTTTAAATTAGGAATAATTACTGTATTAAAACTCAGGTGGCATCATGTTTTACCTGCTGAGCAACTCCTGCAATTCTGTAGTGGCTGCAAAAGACTGCAGTAAAGCATTTATACAGCAGGAGAGACTGCAGTTCGAAAGCCCTCTCACACCTGCAAGTATGAGTGATTGCATTGCATATACATTTAAAAATAATTCATGCATGTTTACTCTCTCCTAGTTATTAAGACATTCACAGGTGTATATATAAATGCAGAATATTAAACAAATTCTTGCTCCACTATAAAGTGCAATGCGGAGGCAACATAAAGTGGATATAAAAAGTCTACACACCCTTGGTAAAATGCAAGCTTTTGTGATGTAAAAAATTATTTAAAAAAAAAAAAAAAAGATATATAAAGCATGTCAGATTTTTTTCCCACCTATAATACGACATAGCAAACCAACAAAATTCAAGTAAAAGACAAATTCCTTTAAAAAATACTTTTTTTTTTAGGTTTTAGGAATAAAAAGAAAAAGGAAAAAGATGCAATAAATTGGTCCCCCTTTTATAATGGGGCACGTGACTGTGCTCACAATTAACAAATCACATTCAAACTCACGTTCAAAAATAATTACAAGACAAATAATTAGATGATGAACTCATCAACGAACCGATTCTGATTAACCCCAAGTAAAGATCAGCTGTTTCTGTAGAATATTCTTTTTTTTTTTTTTTTTTTTAAACATTTTCTTGGTTTCATCTGACTGCTGAAGCAATGGTCCACAAACAGCTTACAAAGCATGTACAGGATTTCATTGTCGATAGGTAGGGGGTACAAAAGAATGTACAATTTCCATGTGACAGCAACCTTTTGTATTCTTCACATGTCTGGAAGCCATGTTACTTTCTCATGAAAAAAAAATCATGTGGTAAAATGTGTTTGGTGCAAATACAAGACAGCTTCTCCCCCACAGACCACAATACCTACTATGAAGCATGGTGGTGGAAGCATCATGCTATGGGTCTGCTTCTCTTCAGCTGGGACTGGAGCTTTAGTCAAGGAATCATGGATATTTCCATATATTCCATTCAATCTCGGCACAAAGCCTGCAGGCCTCTGTTAAATAGCTGAAGATGAAGAAAAAAATTCACCTTCCAGCACCATAATGACGCAAAGAACAAATCCAAGTCAACAAAGGAATGGCTTCAGAGGAAAAAGATCAACATTTTGGAATGGTCCAAATCAGAGTCCAGATCTAAATCCTATTGAAAACCTTTGGAATGACTTGATGAGGGCTGTGTACAGGAGCTCTACTTCACAATATGACCAATCTGTAGCATTTTCACGAGGAAGAGTGGAATACAATTGCCAAAATCATCTAATTGGTAGACTCTTACCCCAAAACACTGAGTGGTGTATTACAAGGAAAAGGTGCTTTAACAAATAATTAGTTAAGGGTTGTGCACACTAATGCCACCAGGTTATTGTAAGTTATTTATTTATATTTTCCCCCTGAAATAATTATATTTGTTTTTCACTAGAATTTATTGGTTGCTATATCACATTAAAGGTGGAAAAAGATCTGATTTGATTGATCTTGGTTTCATTTTTTTTTTTACATCACAAAAAAACTGGGTGATTTTTCATATTCACTTTATGTTTGTGAAAAACAAACAAACAAACAAACAAAAAAAGAGAGACAACTCACCAAAGGCTTTAGTTGTGTTGCAAAAAACACGTTGTATAGAACAAGCCATTCCCATCTAAAAAAAAAAAAAAAAAGTAGTAGGTTGCAACTGGAAGACAGGGACAGTACTGAGGAGAGTTTATTTGATGGTACTTGGCAACAGTATTGTTACATACATTTAACCTATACAAAATGGAGGCATATGTTAGCATTCGTGGTTTTAATTACTTTTATTGATATTTATGCGTCACTGAAATATGGAAAACATTCATTTAATAAAAAAATCATAATGAAGAAAAACCTTATCATTTAGCATTATTCATTTCAGGGCTAGAAGTATAGAATGATTTTAAAAAAGCAGAGAAATTAGTTGTGTGTTGTTTCATAAATCCAGAGGAACACAAATAAAAAAAAATGTAGCCTGACTTTGTATTTAGCAATAGCTTTAGCAATAGAGTTAGCATAAACACGTTCAGGATTACAGCGAACAAATTAGGTTAACTTTATAACCTAACCTTATTAAACAAAACGGTGTGAAATTAACCACTGACCTGCAGTGAAGCTTTAAGGGTCGTCAAACAAAGTGGTGATGCACTGAGCTGCTGCGGTGTAAACTTTACTAAGCGAATCTTAACTAGAAACGAAACTGTTTCACTTTCACTTTCCTTTCATTCATAAGTTTCTTTTCTAGGCGGAGCAACAACCTGTACAAATTGTCTCTAAAATCTGCTGTCCTTCCTGCAAGTCTATCACAGGGCGTGAATCTATAACCAATGACGAGATGTACACACTATCTAAACATTATCGAGAATATAGGCTATTATTTAGTATTATAATGCGTCGCGCGCGCTTTGCGTCCTGACGTGCGTTGCTAGCCGACTGGCTTTGCTCGAATCGCAAAAAGTCCAGTGCCAAAACAAAACTATATAGTACCTCTTTGTGTAATACATACAAACATACAGTGGATATAAAAAGTCTACACACCCCTTTAAAACTGCAGGTTTCGTGAGGTAAAAGCACTTCGTCATTCTGCAGGTTTTCAGTAGAATTTAGAGCTGGACTCTGACTGGACCATTCCAAAACTTTGATATTCTTCTTCTCAAGGCGTTCGTTTGTTGACTTGGATTTGTGCTTTGGGTCGTTATCATGCTGGGAGATGACACTTTTCGACATCTTCATCTTCACCTGTCTAACAGAGGCTTGCAGGTTTTGTGCCAAAATAGATTGGTATTTGGAGCTATCCATGATTCCCTCTATCTTGACTAGAGCTTCAGTCCCAGCTGAAGAGAATCAGCCCCATAGCATGATGCTTCCACCACCATGATTCACTGCGAGTATGGTGTTCTTTAAGTAATAAGCTGTCTTGTTTTTGCACCAAAAAATATCTTTTAGAATTATGCCCAAAAAGTTCTACCATGGTCTCATCAGACCATAACACATTTTACCACATGGTTAGGGGTGATTTAGTCAGGCTTGGGTGATTTCTTTTTTCTATAAGAAAGGGCTTCTGTGCACTCAACCTACCCTATAGCCCAGACATGTGTAGAATACAATAGATTACTGTCACATGCAGGGAGTGAGCAGTACTTGTCGGATATTCCTGCAGCTCCTTTAATGTTGCTGTAGGTCTCTTGGCAGCCTCCCTGATAAGTTTTCTTCTTGTCCTTTTATAAATTTTGGAGGGACGTCCTGTTCTTGGTGATGTTACTGTGGGGCTCCATTTTCTCCACTTGTTGTTGATGGCCTTCACGGGGTTCCATGGTACATCTAATGTTTCGGAAATTCTTTTGTACCCCTCTCCTGATCAATACCTTTTGAGATCTTGTAAATGCTTTATATAAGCTCTTTTAAATAAGCTCTTTGGCTTTAGCAGACAGATGAAACCAAGAAGATGAAATCAAGAAATCATACAGAAACAGCTGATCTTTATTTGGGGTTAATCAGATTCACTGCACTGATGACAGCTGTATGATAATTACTTTTCAACATGAGTTTGAATGTGATTGGTTAATTCTGAACACAGTCGGATGCCCCATTATGAAAAGGGTGTGCACACTCGTGCAACCAGGTTATAATAAGTTTTTTCTTTAGTTCTCCCCTAAAACATTTCTATTTGTTTTTTACTTGAATTTGGTTATTTGCTTTATCATATTAAAGGTGGAAAAAGATCTAACGTGATTTGTCTTGCGGTACGTCTCGTACAGTTCCCTAGTCCAGTACTCAGGGCACTGATCAGGAAATCGGCCATTTTAAGGGCTGTCTCAATCGCAAAATCCTTTCAGTGCACTGGAACGGTCGTTCCCTAAAAAAATGCCACAATGCACCGCAAAATCCAGGGAGCATCCATGCTCACTATGTTCCCTTACTGGAAATGACGTCATGTTTTCTGAAACCTTTGAGCTCAAAAAAATTGGGGGACGAACTCAGCCAACTTCCTTCTAGAAATGTAAGTAGCTTGTTATTGTAACTTACGTTAGTGATTTTTAACTTTATTTGATGTTCTATATATGGTTTGTTTGAGTCTAATTTAAAAAAAAAATCCACTAGCTAGCCAACGATCCTGCCTGAAGTACCATGACAGAATCGTGTGTGATTCAGCTAACAAATTTGTGACATATTTAACTTAAATATTTTTACGTTTTTAATTGTTGGTGTAGTCAAGTCACCGGAAATTGAGTCCAGTGTCCCAATGTGTAGTGAGCCAGGGTCCTTACCAGTGCCTGAACTTGTGTAAACCATATACTGATTCACAACCTAGGGAGCTGTTTGAGACGCACCCTTGGTTTTATTTATTTATTTATTTATACATCACAAAAACCTGCCATTTTAACAGGGCTGTGTAGACTGTTTAAATCCACTATAATTCCAAACACTGCCCAGACATACAGTAGTGAGAGGTCCCTAAGATGTGTGAATTTGTACTGTACTGTTCCCACATTAGCACCCTATGGCTTCCCCATCACCTACATCCCAGTTAAACTTCTGCTGATGCACAGGATCTATAAACTCTAGATCACTTCATTTTTTTAAGTGACAAGAGCCCTGAATCTCAAATAAGGGAAAATGTGGCGAGCAACAAACTTCACTTGCAGTGTACATGCTCAGGAAAAAGGATACTAAATTGTGCCTTTCCTTGTCACTGGGGTACCTTTAGTTTCCAGTTTAGTTTCTACATGGTAATGTGAATGTAGCATACCTTATGATTTATAATGATAAATAATGATTTAAGGCACTTGACTGGACCTTAAGGACCACCCTTATACCTTAAGTTAGCTTTAAGAATGATGCACTACATGCTTTGCAGGTAAAGGACACACTCAAGGTACAACCAACCTACCCTTGAGCGTACCACGCCAGTGACAAGGAAAGGTACTTTTGCTGAGTGTGTATGCGTTTCAAACACTTGTGAGAACAGCTGTCATTAAACAAGTGAAAAGTGATGACTTCTCATGAGCCTTTCTGTGCAAGCAGTCCCAAACACATACATCACGGTCGTGTTGTGCACAAATGGATTTTTCAGGAAGAAGCCCTGTAGTATGGTCCAAACATGGCGTTCCACATCTGCTGCCAGAGTCCATACAGCCGGAGGATCCACGGATAAGCTGAAGGCAAAGCTGTGGATTAAAGGGTATATGCTTTTGAATATGCTTTTTAAACCCAACACACCAAAGTATGCTTAAAAGAATATACTATGTACGCAGGAAGTTTCATTTTTTAGGGTGACGGTAAAACAGGAGATCAGCTTAATATGATCATCAAAACAGAAGACAGTAATAAAAAACAAAAACAAACAAACAAACAAAAAAAACTATAACCCTGAAACGAGTTCTGCCTTTGGATACATTATCAAATACTTTATACATATTGGGCCTGATTTATCACCAGATTTACTGGTAAATCATTTGTAGGAGCATTTACACAAGAAATTTGGTATACATGAAAAGCCTGTCAGAAAAACCTACGAAAGCTCCTGAGATGTAACTGATGGATCAAGTGTATGTAGCGATTATTCTGACACGTTTATGATTACAAGTCTCATTCAGGGGTTTTTAAAAACAAGCATTGCCATTTTTCTCATTTAAAAACAGTTTTTATGTCTGGTCTATGCCCATGAAAGACCAGGCCATGTTCTTTCTTTCTTTCTTTCTCTCTCTCTCTCTCTCTTTCTTTCTTTCTCTCCCATATGAATTTACTGTCTTGACTCTTTCATTTTGCTTCCATTGAGCCAGGCTTTGAACACTGAAAAGATTTTGATCGAAATGGATGATTTACAGGATCCTCACCATCACCACGTAAACGTGTCGACTAATTTTCCAAATGAAACATACAGTGTAATCAGGCCTCTATTTCTTCCAAGCTCTTTATTGACATGCAGTCATTTTTTCAAATATTATTCAGCTGCTGTTCCTCATGTCTTACCTCTTTTTTTCCGGAGCAAGCTGAGACTGATGTGCACATTATCTATGGTCATAGTTTCTATTAGTCATTTAGGATGATCACCTCACCTGGGTCCATACGTATAAGCAGCAGGTACAGCAATAATAACAGAACAGCAGTTCTGTGAATAAAGCGTGACCAGGCAGTGACACCTGCCAGAGATAGTCCTCTGTACAACAACCTCATAACAGCATTCAACTTCCGGACCCCTGACCCTGAAACAATATGAAGTAATTTCATTCAAATAATCTGGAATGAGATGTTCATAAAGTATATGTGGGTGTAATGGCCAGGTGTCCACAAACATTTGGCCATATAGTGCATCTTCCTATTAGTTACTGAATATTATGAGTTAGGATGAAAAACTGAATAATAAGCCAGGATTAGAGTTAATAAATTTCATGTACAAAACATTTATACTCTATTAACAGGTGATTCCACAGTTGTGGTGCCATTTAGACCTTATTTATAAAACAGTGACAAAATTCGCATTTAGAAGATATATGCATTCAAAATTTACAGTTTCTCTCTCTCTACCACCAATACTTGTGCTGACATCATTCTGCTTCTCATCAGATTTTTTGTCCAATCAAATGCTCTCTAGAATCTGAAGTGTCTCACCCACAACATTATAAAAATCCATGGTACTAACTTTCAAGTACGGCGTAGCCCGGGCTGTGAGGTAAGCTAAACGCTATTGGCTGTTTAAAAAGGGGGAGGAGCTACTCGATATGTCCCGCACTGACTTCCTGTTTCAGTGGAAATTACATCAACACATCGAATAGCGCTCCATGTTTCAAGTCACTTCACAGGGACTTTAACGTGGGACATTTCATACGGGTGAATGTGTTCATGTAACACGGCCGAGGAAATGTTGCAGGACATTTTTCATGATCTATGATGGATGAGTCATGGAAATGCTGTTCTACGGGTCTTAGATAAGTGATTAATCTCAAATATGCACATAGGTTATTGTAAAGGACACTCCTAAGTGTGGAATCACCCTCACTGTTATTTAATATTACAAAACAAACAGTACCTTGAGGTTTAATTTTTTTCTCTGCCTCCACATGGACAGGTTCAGGGCTTGGATATGAATGGTTCATCTTTTTAGCGTCATGATTCTCGAGTATAGTAAGCGCAGTCTGTCTCTGATCCTCAGTAAAGGCAACCTGTCCCACATCATCCTTCAGCAGCTCCTTGGCCTGTGCAGTTTGGCCCAGCGGCAGAAGAACATGCAGGATGTAGAGCTCGGCCACGCTGCTGTAACCCGACAGGCTCGTGTTAGAGGAGCAGTGCAGCCAAGTTCGCACTGCCTCCTGCACCGCTGCCTGCTCTGCCACCTTGGTGTAGAGAAGAATGCTGTGAATGTAGATGGAACGGCAGTTGAACATTATTATATTATATTATTATAGCTATGTTATAAAGCCAGTTAGACTGAACAGATTAGATTGCACGTCTCTCCAGTACAACACGTGATCGTAAGGTTGCAAGTTCAAATCTGCCACTGCTGGGCCCTTGAGCAAGGCCCTTAACTGTTAACTGCTCAGTTGTATAAATGAGATAATTGTAAGCCACTCTGGATAAGGGCGTCTGCCAAATACCATAAATGAAAATGTAAACACACATCTAATTTAGTTTTCTTACTCTCTTCCGCTTGCATGGTGTTCATCTGATGAATAAAATTAGTTCAATCAGTTGGTTGCCAAAGACACAGGGACATCCAACTTAAGCATACTCACCAGCACAATCAACTTGCTTGCTGAAAATATGGGACAATATTATGATGACTGATGGGTTTTTACTGTTCAACACCTGATTTGTAAATCACGTTTTGCCGATGATTTCTTATAAAATTCACCATTGTGGCATTGCAACCTGGAAATGATGCCTTAATGTGATTGTGGCTTCAACCCAATATTTTTTATTTTTGTGATTTTGATCACTCATGCTGCCTAAACGTTATCCTGAGTAGTTGATACCAACCCAAATATCCCTCATGTGTAATGCGTCAGGTAGACTTCTTTACCACATCTGCATGATCTTTGCAGGAATTTGCTCTGTTTCGCCATAATGCTGCAAAACCCATTTCAGGACATCATGCCACTGGTTTAACTCGGCCAGAGCTTGAATTCCAACTATGCACAGCGCTGCTTTCAACTCTCCGTGCCTGGAACTATGAAAACACACAGGAATTTTCGATCAAATTAGAAATTCCAAAAAAATTCCCACAAAAGAAATCAGGGGCTATTATAAATACACTGCACACACAACAGTAAGATATTATAAGTTAATATGAATGAACCCATTTCGCTGTGTCTCTACCCTCTAACATTCCGCAATCACCTTGGGTTTTGAAATAAACGGCTTCTCAAGAATAAAGCTGAATCTTTTCAGATTTTTAGCCAGAGATGTACATAAATAAGCAGTCGAACTAAATTTTGAATCATTTTCAATTGTCTACTAGGAACATGATTACAATTTTTGCTTAATGAATCATGATATTAATTGTGTCAATATCTTGTGGCCTTAATATATAGAATACAGAGTAGTTATGAATCGGGATTTGATTTGTGTAACAGCAATAAAGCACCAGATAAGCAGGATGATAATAAAATAAGAAAAATAATCAGGGTGGCATGATGCATAGATACTGTTACCTACCCAAGGTTAATTCTTTTCTCATAACAGCATGTCTCCAAGTGTTTTATTCCTCTTATACCACAGAAATTGGCTATTTTAAAAAAAAATTGATTCACACCCGGTTGTACTTTTATCGATTCATTTTTACACTATATGACCTAAAGTATATGGACACCTGACCATCACACCCATATGTGGTTCTTCCCCAAACTGTTGTCACAAAGTTGGAAGCACACAATTGTATAGAATGTCTTTGTATGCTGTAGCACTACAATTTCCCTTCACTGGAACTAAGAGACCCAAATCTGTTCCAGCATGACAATGTCCCTGTGCACAAAGCGAGCTCCATGAAGACATGGTTTGTGAAGGTTGGAATGGAAGAACTCGAGTGTCCTGCACAGAGCCCTGACCTCAACCCCACTGAACACCTTTGGGATGAACAGGAACATTGACTGCACCCCAGACCTCCTCACCCACTAATACTCATGTAGTTGAATGATCACAAATCCTCACAACCACGCTCCAAAATCTAGTGGAAAGCCTTCCCAGTAGAGTGGAGCTTATTATAACAGTGAAAGAGGGGAATACATCTGGAATGACATGTTCAACAAGCACATATGACTGTGATGGTCAGGTGTCCACATACTTTTGGTCAGATATAGTGTATATGTAATGTGGAATGTCCATGAAACAGGTTAATTCCTTCACCGTACAAGTTAATAATACAAAAAAAAAAAATTCAAAGCACAAAGTTCCCTCTACTGAAGACTTTCCTGTGGTGGAAAAAATAAAGTAACAGCTTTACCTCGGCGTTTTATAAAGTGTTAAAACTGGAGACTCCTTCCAAATATGTTAAATAAACGTCTCCAAGGTTCATCAAAGTGTTGACATGTTTTCATTTGTTAAATAACAGAAAATAATTTGAAATAACTTTGGTTATGTGGAGCATCTGCCATACAAGTTCCTGGGAATGAGCTGTTACCATAGAAACGATTAAAGTACCCTGCTGGGGGGTGGGGGTTTCCAAGAGAAACCCTCATAGAATTTGTACTGGTTTTAATAGTTATAATGGGAATTGTATTGGTTTTAATGGAAACTGTAGTGGTCCTTGTGGGTCTCTACTGGTAATCTGTTGCCATTAAGGATACCATTAAGGACCAATAATGGTAATGGATTTAATGGTTAGCTGATGGTTTGTAATGGTATTTATAGAATTTCTGTAATGGTTTCTGTATTTCCCCCCAGCAGGTTATTAGAAGGAGTGCATGGATATAAACCTTGTCAGTGGTGCTGTTATAGAAAATTAATCAACATCTTCTGACCAATCAGAATCGAGAATTCAACAGATATAGTAGTACATTAGCTTTATTAAAAACAACAACAAAAACAGTCGCAATGAACACGAGAAGCAAGTCTTAACAAATGTTTTGCTTGCAGTTCACCCACCTGTGTTGTTCCTGCTCATCAGCATTAGCTAAACTCTCCAGTCCCTTCTCACATGTAGCAAACGCGGCGTGGAAATCATTCCGGATGATGAAGAGGTCGATGGCGGAGTCCAGCAGCCCTGAGCCGTGTGTCAGCGATAAACACAGTGCAGGACTGCCAAGGCGAGCTGAAGCTGAACAACCGCTCTGCATGGCCAATTAATCCCTAAACACCATCGTTTATGTGACAGGAAGTGTTTAACAAAGCGTCGGGGTTACTTTAAAGCTACAGTGTGTCTTGTATGTTTACTAACTGCTGCTGCGTGGGCTGAATCCTCCTCAATAAACACTTGTTCCCTATAGAGGGGCACTACATCGACTACGACAGCATATAGCTTCTACACCCTATCTGGTGTACTACACATCATCACAAGGTGCTATTTGGAGTTCCGCTTTGCCTTCTATTGCTTCCGGTTTGCAGGAATTGTGGGAAAATACCAGACAAGTACCCTTATTACTTGGACAAGATTATAATAATTTTTATGTAAAAATAATATTTAATATAAAAAATATATATTACTACTAGTAGTACTACTACAACACCACCAACAAAAACTAATAGTACTAGTGTATTATAGCATTATAGTCTAATACCATACCATACCGTACTACTTAATATAATACAGGGTGTTCCAAAAGTGTCCGTACATAGGGGGAAATTACCTTTTTTTTTTTTTTTAAAAAGAAAAATGTCTTCTAGACCTTTTCATACTTAGTTTATATTATATGTATATTTTTCAGCTAGTCTTTAATAATGCTTTTTTACAAAAGAAGAACATATTGAAATCATTCTCGTGGCTGGCGCAAGGCTATGATGGACTTTAACAGGAAACATGGCAATAACATCACACACACAACACTGCTGCCAAACTTTTTAACAAATTCAAAAAGACTGGAAGTGTTGCGGACCGACCGAGAAGAAGTGGACATTCACGAACGTCCACTGATGAAGACACAACCCACGTGGTGCTGGCAAACATAGTCCCCTGTGTATGGAGACTTTTGGGACACCCTGTTGTAATAGTAGTAGTACTAGTAGAAGAAGAAATCTTGATTTTGCTGCTGCTTTTTTTCCAAAACAAGTTTTTTTTTTTTTTTGCGGAAAACTACTTGAATTGGCGAAATTGCAATCGCACAAGTGTCTTTCACAGCGATGTTTGTTGGTAAATGAGACCTTTTAGCTGTACTCAGGTTCGACGCACGTGAATCAACGGGGGTTTTGGCTGAATGCATCGCCATCTTGGCCCAAATTTGTAGAAAATCTGCAGTAATTTTGAAAAATTCAAGCTCCTGCGAATATTTCAGAGTTTCCTTGATTTTGCGTTCATTTCTGCGATCGCAAAAATCGCAGAATCCTGGAGGGACTGAGAAATAGACAATACAAATAACTGCGTACACAGACTGGTCTATTTAACAAACATAAGACTTGAGCATATTTCATCTAAAAATCTCACTTTTTTTCCCCAAAACAAATAGAGCACACAATAATCATACATTATATGTTCCAGTGGCTGTGTTCTTTAGTGGAAACACTCGTTTCCAGAACATTTGCCTCTGTGGCACTATTTATTTAAACAGCTGACTCATGTTTAAATCTTTCATGACTGAAATCAACTTTCCCGAAGAAACATTCAGGAAGTAACTGCAGTGCACTTAATAAATGATGTAATAGAAATTATGTGTAGTACACAAAGTTCCCAGAGAAACAGGACGTTCTGGAAACAATCCTTCATCAGCTGTGTAAGTAACATGATTCTGAGGCTGTAAGAGGTGAACCACATCGATATTATGTATTTGATGATAAGGGTACAGTGCTGATACACAAAAAAGAAAAAAAAAAAAAAAAAAAAAAAAGCATTTCATACATTTCATCCAAGAAGCTATTCTCAAACTTCGACACCCATGAATTAAACCATCTCTCCCCCTTTTTTTTTTAATACGTGTGGTCCATCATACAGTATATAGACAAAATAGACAAAAAAAGGATACCCCCCACCCACCCCCCGCCGCCACATTCACACAACCTCTGGCCAGTGATTGCTGATCATAGTCTCTGTGTCATGGAGCTGACCTTGCTCTGTAAGTAATCTCATCAGTTTTTTCCTCCTCCTCCAGGTCACTTTCAACCCATACTCACTCTCTGGTGTGTCTCTCACTAACAAGTTTTCATTTGTCGGAGGAGTTCTTGGTTGATTTGCGGAAAAGAGGACGCTGAGAACTGAAGACGAAGCAGGGTGTTCACGGAGTGGCATTTCTGGAGTCTGTATGTGAGGAGGAGTGAGAACGCTGCTATTTTCAGGCATGGATGTACGTGCTGTAACAGAGCTTGGAGTTGTCAGTTTCCCAGCTGCAAAACCAACGTGTTTGGAGGTTACTTTATCTCCTGATGTACTCGCGTTATGCCCCCTTGTGTTTAGAGAAGTCGGCCTTGGCGTATCATCACGGCCGACTGGAGAAACGGTTCCGTCACTGTGACTTTGAGGAGGTCTTATTTCTGCAGGATTCCCAACATGTGACAGAACGCTGTTTTTACCGAGACCTCTGCGACACCTCAGTGGAACTGAGTTACTTGTATCGAACAACAAAGTAGGGTATTTGCAGACAGTTGATCTTCTAACTTGAGTCGAATGCGATGTTCTGTTTAAGCTGCTTGTGGGGAGCTGGTTCTTCTTCTTCCTTTGTCTACCACATCTGACTGCTGTATCTTCCAGCGAGGTAAACTGAGGAGACACCTACAACAGATGAAACCATAGTCCATGAAACAATTTTGTTTACAATTTTTAAGACTACTAAAATTACTTACAGTGAGGGGAAAAAAGTATTTGATCCCCTGCTGATTTTGTATGTTTGCCCACTGACAAAGAAATGATCAGTCTATAATTTTAATGGTAGGTGTATTTTAACAGTGAGAGACAGAATAACAACAACAAAAAATCCAGAAAAACGCATTTCAAAAAAGTTATAAATTGATTTGCATTTTAATGAGGGAAATAAGTATTTGATCCCCTATCAATCAGCAAGATTTCTGGCTCCCAGGTGTCTTTTACACAGGTTATGAGCTGAGATTAGGAGCAGTCTCCTAAAGGGAGTGCTCCTAATCTCAGTTTGTTACCTGTAAAAAGACACCTGTCCACAGAAGCAATCAATCAATCAGATTCCAAACTCTCCACCATGGCCAAGACCAAAGAGCTGTCCAAGGATGTCAGGGACAAGATTGTAGACCTACACAAGGCTGGAATGGGCTACAAGACCATCGCCAAGCAGCTTGGTGAGAAGGTGACAACAGTTGGTGCGATTATTCGCAAATGGAAGAAACACAAAATAACTGTCAGTCTCCCTCGGTCTGGGGCTCCATGCAAGATCTCACCTCGTGGAGTTTCAATGATCACGAGAACGGTGAGGAATCAGCACAGAACTACACGGGAGGATCTTGTTAATGATCTCAAGGCAGCTGGGACCATAGTCACCAAGAAAACAATAGGTAACACACTACGACGTGAAGGACTGAAATCCTGCAGCGCCCGCAAGGTCCCCCTGCTCAAGAAAGCACATGTACAGGCCCGTCTGAAGTTTGCCTGAATGATTCAGAGGAGAACTGGGTGAAAGTGTTGTGGTCAGATGAGACCAAAATCGAGCTCTTTGGCATCAACTCAACTCGCCGTGTTTGGAGGAGGAGGAATGCTGCCTATGACCCCAAGAACACCATCCCCACCGTCAAACATGGAGGTAGAAACATTATGCTTTGGGGGTGTTTTTCTGCTAAGGGGACAGGACAACTGCACCGCATCAAAGGGGCGATGGACGGAGCCATGTACCATCAAATCTTGGGTGAGAACCTCCTTCCCTCAGCCAGGGCATTGAAAATGGGTCATGGATGGGTATTCCAGCATGACAATGACCCAAAACACAGAGCCAAGGCAACAAAGGAGTGGCTCAAGAAGAAGCACGAGGTCCTGGAGTGGCCGAGCCAGTCTCCAGACCTTAATCCCATAGAAAATCTGTGGAGGGAGCTGAAGGTTCGAGTTGCCTCGAGACCTTAATGACTTGGAGAGGTTCTGCAAAGAGGAGTGGGACAAAATCCCTCCTGAGATGTGTGCAAACCTGGTGGCCAACTAAAAGAAACATCTGACCTCTGTGATTGCCAACAAGGGTTTTGCCACCAAGTACTAAGTCGAAGGGGTCAAATACTTATTTCCCTCATTAAAATGCAAATCAATTTGTAACTTTTTTGAAATGCGTTTTTCTGGATTTTTTTGTTGTTATTCTGTCTCTCACTGTTAAAATACACCTACCATTAAAATTATAGACTGATCATTTCTTTGTCAGTGGGCAAATGTACAAAATCAGCAGGGGATCAAATAATTTTTCCCCCACTGTATGTATTTACATTTTCAGGACACAAACCAAAATAGAATGTTGATTACATATAACGTACATATAGACAAACTATTATTATCAGCAGTACATACAAGTTTAACTATTTAACTGATGTGGCCGTTACTTCTTTGCTCTTCGAATGATATTACAGAAAGCTATTTCTGGCAGGGGCTTTAACTCTATACCTTGTGGAGACCAAACCGAAGAGCCATGGTTTATGAAGAGCATCAGATACCATGTCCAAGTCAGCGTTGCCAACTTAGACACTTTGTCGCTAGACATAGCGACTTTTTAGACGCCTTTCATGACGAATTCAAGAAGAAAAAGAACCTAGTAACAAATCCAGTGGCTTTTTGAGCGCAGGTTTGCGACTGTCTTGAACTCGGTACGGCTCTCCAGCTCACATCACAGCTTCTGTTCTACGAGTTGAGAGAGCAGGATCTCTTGACTCACCATCAGCATGTAACGCCCGACTGAGTTGCACGTGCAACTAATTACTGATCACTATTGCTCCCAATGGCCAATCACCACTGTTTGTCCCACCCTCACATTTCTTCATTGGCCATGTTTCCATCCAAGTTGTGAGTTTAACTTATGCACAAAAATTGGAATATCGCATAAAACATTTGTGAATAAATCACCGTTTTCCATCCCATGTGTTCAAGAGAACAAAATCGTCACTTCCAGGGAAACTGGTGCAAAGTATCAATACAAATGGAAGCTTTTGAAACCGGGGAAGCCACTGTGGCTAATAAATTACACTAGATGAAATGCTATCACAAACCTCATGTTTTCTTGCGATTGGAGGTCAGGTGTCGGATATTTGGGAAGGGAATCGTGTGAGACAGTTCAGGCGTTTCAGAATGACAAAAGCAACATTTGAGGTTCTGTGCGAAGAGATCTTTCCGCTATTTAGTCCAGTTATGCCGACCAATCGTGACCCAGTTCCGACAGAAAAACGCATTGCCATTGCACTGTACAAGTTGGCCGCATACACCGAATATCCAATCACATCAGCCAATTATCAAATCACATGATTTGTTTTGATGCGCATCGAGGATTTTATTCGGTAAATGTGTTTCCATCGTACTTTACGCGCATGTCTTCTTATCGAATAAAAAAAATTGATCTGCCTCAATTGAGCGCATAAGAGATTTTATTCGCATTTGGTGTTTCCATCCAGCATTTTCTTTTTTTTTTTGCAATATCCCAAGACACGTGGATGGAAACATAGCTATTTTAAACTCTGTCCTTAAGAGATATTCACAAGTAAAAGTAAAAAATAATAATAATAATAAAAAAAACAACCATTTCTTTCACAAACTACTCAGTGTCACTGCTTCTTTTTGTCTGCATCATTGAGAGAAAGTATAGTATTTTGTAAATACACAAAAGTTTAGTTTGTGCATGGTGCCATGACTGAAAACAACTTATTTCAATAAGAAATCAATTATTTAAGAAATTCATTGTTTTGTATCCTGGTAAAACTCTATTCTATTTTACTATATTCTAAGTGGAAATCTTCCTTCTTCGTGTACTCTGATTTGTAATTTAAAATACCAATGATCCCGGTGACTAATTAATAAACAAACGAGTATATGACGTCACCTAGCGACTTTTTTGAGCGTGCTTTTAGCTACTTTTCCCCTGAAAAAAAAAAAAAGTTAACAAGTTACAGTGGTCCAATTACCCAAGAATGATCTGGGACGCCTTGCCGTGATTGCTCTGATACAAAGGACCTTGGATTAATTGCGCTTCGTAACTGTGATCCATAGTCGTGTCTGGATCCACTCCTGGGTTGTTCCACAAACAGCAGCTGAGATTTGTGTGGATTCAGCAGCCTCCTTTTCCGCGTTGCGCGAGGCATCAGACTTCATCATAGCCCTGTTTCCAAAGGGGAACAAAACAGCGCGCGACGTTAACAACCAGTAAACAAGCGATAAATTGTAAATGTACACACAGCATTATGAACCAACATACTTTTAAATCTACTCGCGTTCGCTTCCAAACAAACTTGTTTTTAAAATTAAAAAAAAAAATGCCGCACATTTCGCATATCTAAATAAGGTTTCCAAATCAATTTGGCTTCGGTTTGTAGAGCTGTACTTCCGTGTCTCCTCTGATTGGTTCACTGCAACACCATGACCTGCGCCTATTGGTCAGACCCTGTCACGTGACCGAAATTGATAGGTCTGCGCCAAAATTCAAACTGCTTGGGTGAAGAAGACGGAAGTGGCGATTTTTTTCCACCCTCAGTCTAATGAAGTTACGATTTTACAACGGCGAGATAAAAAAAGAAATTAAGGACGTAACTGAGAACTGGTATAATATGAAGGTTTGTTTGCTTTAATATTAATTGGGTTGCTTGGTTACCAGTAATCGCATTCTCTGGACACATTTTGCGACTGTATTACAAATGTAGCCATTGAGCTTATAACTAGCTAGGGTCCTTTGTGTTAGCACTGACTGCACATGCATAGCTAGTATGCAATGTGGCAGGTTTAAATCAATGCAACTGCAATAATCTCTTATAACTAAATCAAATTGTAGTGACGATAGACTAGATCAGAAGCTAGGTGCACAGGAATTAGCTTTATTAGCAATCCAATAAGCAATCTAACGTGAATTAACGTTGTATTTAGCAATCACTCGTACTGCGGATGCTAGCTGCTTAGATAATGCTAGACAAAACATGAGTTAATGTCAATATATTTATAATTTCTTATCTGTTTAGCACATTAGACCGGATAGATCATGCAACTGCACTGAGATCAGTTTCAACGGTATTGTGTTCTAGAAGTAAAACGTCACTAAAATAGTTGATATTCAAAAAACAAAGCTGAGGCCTGTAAGTCAAGTGGAAAAATAGTCATATAACTCTCGGTCGAAGTGAAAGTTCAACAACAAAAAAAAAAATTCAAGGTATGTGATAAATCAGTTGAAATATTTCAGTTTGAGAGCTCTGTACATACATTTCAGCTGACACTTAGGTTAACTAGTGGACTGAGTTGGCATCAGTCCACCTTGATATGTCAGTCAGATTAATTTCTAAGATAATAACTTGTGTATTATTACTTTGTATTTGTTGTCCAGGGATCCGGTCTGCTCTGAACAGGATGATGGAGAGTCCCAGGAGACCGATAATCCTCAAGAGGAGGAAACTGCCGTTTCAGAGGAATGAAGCTGACGGGCCACAGAGCAAACCTGCTACGACACCAGGAGCACAGTCCTTTCCAGATGGCATTTGCATCATGGACCATCCCACGATGCCGGACACACAAGTGGTCGTCATACCGAAAACCGCAGATCTTCAAAGCGTCATTGATGTGCTGACTGCCAAGGGGAAGGAGCACGGCCCACAGGGGCCAAACAAGTTTATCTTGCTGAGTGCGAGTAACGGATCGGAGGATGGAGTCGAAGCCCTCGGCCGTGCCACGTCCGAGTGTAAAAACAACCTCGGAACTGAAGCATGTGTAGCCAGAGACGCCAAAGCTCTCCCGACCAGCAGATGTATGTGTTCACTTATATATCCTATATACAGGGCGTCCCAAAAGTCTCCATACACATGTTTGTATGTTTGCCAGCACCGTGTCGGTTGTGTCTTCGTCAGTGGATGTTCGTGGACGTCCACTTCTTCTCGGTCGGTCCCCGACATTTCCAGTCTTTTCGAATTTGTTAATAAGTTTGGCAGGTGCTTGCCATGTTTCCTGTTAAAGTCCATCGTAACCTTGCGACAGCTACCCGATCCAGCCACGAGAATGATTTCAATACGCTCTTCTTTTGTCAAAGGCATTCTTAAAGCCTGTCTGAAAAAAAAAAAAAAAAAAAAAAATACTATGAACTAAGTATGAAAAATGTTGGAAGACATTTTGCTAAAAAGGGTTGTATGTATGGAGACTTTTGGGACGCCCTGTATTATCCCCTCACTTGAGGTTTATGGTCGCCTGTATTCCATTGTCCATTCTGCCATTTGCATTATTTCCATTTTAACCCAAGTATAAACGGCAGTTTTCATTTCGTCAGTGAGAAATGAACCAGACTGCAGTCCGTTAGATGACAGCCTGACAAACATCCAGTGGTTGGGGAGAATGAACACGCACGCCGCTGGTGCTGAGCCGGCAATGAAAGATTCCAATAAAGAGAATGTAGATGGCTGTGTACAGCTCCAGGAGGTAGAGTTTATTTCTTGTTATTGCTATGCACAGTCTTTGGCGTTGCTGCATCTCATTTCACTGCACCTTTGTACCTGATGTGAATGCACCAAATAAACCTTTGAATTTTCAATCGATATCATTCCACCAGAGGTCTAAAGTCATACACGCTTCCTTTAAGTACACTTCAAATAAAAGCCATTTAATCGTTTAGTATAGTCAATTCTGCATCAGCAAGATGACGGCTCTAGACGCCTCTAAGCAGTGTAGATTTCTAAATTTCCTTTTATTGTCGTTCCTGTTTTCTCCTTTAGCCACAGCACGCGGAGGAAGAAGTGAGTGTAGTTAAGGGGCCTTTGTCAGAAAGACCACCGTACTCTTATATGGCCATGATCCAGTTTGCGATCAACAGCAAGAAAAATAAGAAGATGACTCTGAAGGAAATCTATAACTGGATAGAGGACCATTTCCCCTACTTCCGAAATGTAGCTAAACCGGGTTGGAAGGTAATGAAGTGGTTGTAACTTTGCGCTCTTCTGTTTATGATAATTTTTTTCATTTGACCTGCTTTTTTTCTCTCCCCTCGTTAGAACTCCATTCGCCATAACCTCTCCTTGCACGATATGTTCGTCCGAGAGAGCACACCAGATGGCAAGATCTCCTACTGGACCATTAAACCTGAGGCAAACCGCTGTCTCACTTTAGACCAGGTGTATAAGGTAAGCATATCTGCAGGAACCTTCTCCGCTTTTAAAGCCGCTGCTTATCTCAATTTTTTTTTTTTACAAATGTGTCCACACCTCTTGTTTCCCGACCCTGCTACAGCCCACGATTGATCCAGCGGCCCCCTCTTACCCACAAACCATGCAAGTCTGTTACCAACAAGTAAGACTTTTTTTCTGTCCATACCTCCTCACAATGCAGTCAGACAGGGAGGACACATGGCTCATCAACATCTCCAAAACATGTCTCCACACTTATTTTATTCTAGGACTTGAGAGGTTCAGGCAGGAAGAGAGCAGGAAGCACGTTCATGTCTACACGATGCCTTGTCTCGTGTTTTGATTGATTAGCTTGGCATCCTCTTCACTTGTAGTTCAGTGAATGCTCAGGAATGGAAAGGCAAACTGCATATATGTGGCTTATAGTGTTGAGGAACTGACAGGTTTTGTGTCTTTACAGCAACAGAAGCGAGTTATGCCTGATCCTAAGAAA
This sequence comes from Cranoglanis bouderius, assembly GCA_023630585.1. NCBI lineage: Eukaryota > Metazoa > Chordata > Actinopteri > Siluriformes > Cranoglanididae > Cranoglanis > Cranoglanis bouderius. The sequence goes on along the minus strand of CM042538.1, from coordinate 13,152,253 downwards.
GCTACACCTTGCACCACAGGTAGGTAAACATGCAACTTGGACCACAACGGGTTTGCTAATGATATCAACAAAATTACATTATGCATATCTTTTTGTCCAATTTAATTTTTAGAAGTATACTTTATCTAAGGGTTTTAATTAGAGGTTGACCGATTAATTTGGATTTTACCGATTAATAAGTTGGGCAGTACCTGTCGATAACCGATTAATCAACCGATCGTTTTTTAAAATTGATACTGAATTGTTACTGAATGAACACTCAAAGTAAAATATTGCTGAATTTTATTACAAAATAAACAGTACTGACTGCACCATGAAAATGTACTGTACTTTTTTTTTTTTTTTTAAATGAAATAAATATTAATATATAGTAACACTCCAAATAACAAATAAAATGGAGACATCAAAAATGAATAAAAAAAACACTTCAAATAACACACCAAAATTTGTCAGAGATAGTTTTTATTTCGCCTCTAGAGGCCGCTCTCTTACGGTATAATGACAGTGAACCCTTCTCAGCCGCTCCTGCAACGGACGCGACCGAGAAAAACTATCGTTGTGGATATCTGCAGATAACCTATAGTTCCAGCAGTTGTTTATCGAAGCCGATTAATCTGCGAAACCAATCGGTCGACCTCCAGTTTTTAATATTTAATCACAAGACGACTGAAAGCGTTCAGTTTTTTCCTAATATTTTGATCCAGATTCTTTCACACCTATGCAGTGATGAAATTTTAAAGCTAATGAATGACACATTAATATGGGAAAATAAATAATTTCACATTTGGTAAATTAGATCTTAAGTAACACTTGACATACTGTTGGAAATGACTTGCAGTGAGACATAGTGAGCATACATAAAGACAGATTTCTATTTATTTTTTAATTTTTTTTCTCCAGAGAGGAAAATGAAGCCTCTCCTGCCTCGTACGGACTCGTACCTGGTGCCCATTCAGCTTCCTCTGACTTCTTCGATCTTCTTGCCCTCGCCGGCAGCGCTCCCTCTGTCTACCCCTCAACAGCATAGCTCCAATGCCTCCAATGCCATATCCAAAGCGGGGTGCAAGAGGCTTTGCATAGCTCCCAAGGTAAATTCTGCTCATATGGAAACCGATAACAAACCTAACAGCAGTAACTCAGCTGCCTTGGTATGTTTTTTAAAAGGTCCCGAAGAGTGAATCCAGCACCGTCGTGATGTCTAATCCGGTCCCTGAAGTGAAGGAAGAGCGTGTGTGTGTACCTGTCCGTGGCGAATCCTGCAGCAGCAAACAGAAGGACATGAGCAGCTCGCGTCGTAAGCAACGCCTAGTCCCGCCTTCCACCGAAGAGCCCGTCCTGCTCTTCCCAGACAGCACTTTCTTCGACTCCGGTGTGGCCTCGGACATCTCCGTCTTCCAGGAAGTGGAGCTTGAGGCAGAGCCGCGGCGTGACACACAGCTGGAAAGGGAAAACTTTAAAACGCCCATCAAAGGGAGTCACCCGGCTTCCTCCACCCCCAGCAAGTTGCTGGAGCCCTGGAGGATCACGCCGCTGGGCAAAGGGAGCCGCAGCGTGCTGGATTTCAGCCCGATCCGCACACCGCAGCAGCACGAGCACAGTGGTTTGAGCTTCAGCAGCACGCCCTTCAAAGAGCTGCCGCTATTCAGTTCACCCCGTGAGCTGCTCACTTCCTGTTCCCGCGAGCTCCAGACGGGCTCCGCCAACCGCTCGCTCACTGAGGGCCTCGTGCTGGACACCATGAACGACAGCCTGAGTAAAATCTTGGTGGACATCAGCTTCTCGGGTCTGGAGGATGACGACCTGGGCATAGCCAACCTCAGCTGGTCGCAGTTTATTCCTGAGCTGAAATAAGGCACCTCATGTCCTCCTTCAATCTATTCAAGCTGCTCACATGCTTTTTCACTGCCTCAGCATCTTTTTTTTTTTTTTTTTTTTTTTTGGTTTGCTAATATATGTAGATATTTTACTCTGCTATGCTGCTTTTTTGTGTAACAGCCTGTCCACCTATCTTCATGCGCATTCGTTTTTTTATTTTATGTTTTATTTTGTTACTCGTTTCCACGTTTTTAAAAAAAAAAAAAAAAAAAAAAAACAACAACCCCGACACACCGCTACATAAGTTGCTCACACTGCCTTTGCTTCTTCCACATTTGTGTGTATCTATTTTTTTTTCTGTTTTTTTGTCTAACTTCGTGTTCATTGACTGTATGTATGTCAACTTAGTGTATTTATCACTCCTGTTCTGAAAGACGAAAAGGAGCAATGAGTGAGAAACCATCGAAGGAATGTATTTAGGAATTGATTGATTTGCACAACTTGTAAGATATATGTATGTATATGTATTTAGGTATTTTAAAATGTGTAAATGAGTACATAGATTTAACCGAATCCCCACGTAGACACTACTACATGCGAGCTTCTTAAACCAATGCATTGATGGGAAGGAAAGACCTGCAATTCAAGCTTATAGTTTTATTTGGGGGGGGGGGGGGGTGATTTGTGATTTGTTTCACACAATGAAACAAATCTGTAAACAATATCCTCATATTCAGTAGCATAGAACTGAGATTTCTATTTTTACCTTATGCCTTTAAAAATCTTGTATTGGCACTTGGTTGATCATATGCCAGCAGCTTACTACTGTATTTATGGTGCAGGAATTCTAGTTTCTCCAGGGCAAGGTGGTGCAAAGTAAAATGGGTTTATAGTGAGACATAATGTAACAGCAAGCTGATATGAAGCACATCGAAAATCACAAGAAATCTGGACACAGTGCAAGACACAACACTGGTAAAATCTAGCTTACAGGTTTGTTTAAAAGCTTGAATTACTGTTGAATTACGCCAGTCCTCTCAGACAAAACATTAGCTTAAAGATGCATTTAAAAAAATTTAAAAAAATAAGTTTTATTTACTCACCAGCATTTCATATAATTCAGAGTACCAGTTGTAACATGGTGTGCAGGATCATCTCTGGCATTCAGCTTTATATAGTGATATGTTTATGCACATCACCCAGCCCTGGTCTCTTGCATGCATTGGCTTTCGATTAAAACATTTTTTTTGTTCTCATCATCACAGTCTATGTGTATTGTTTAGAAAAAATCTCATAAAAAGATTATAAAGAAATCTGCCTCAGCTCCTTGATTTAAGCTTTTAGTCTGTTTTTCATTAATATTTGATAGATATGCAGAAATGTATATCATTAAACCTCTCTACTATGTAAAACATTTACAATATTGTTTTCCCTTTGAGTATTTGAGATTTGGGGACTGGATATATGTAGCGTAAATAAAAGAAGACAAAAACCCCTCTCCTTTACTCGAAACTTGACTACTGGTTGTGTAAAGGCAGTTGTTAAACTCAATAAGCATTGAAAGACTTTGTGGTATCCATGCTCCATCAGCTCTTGTATATTTAAAAGAGTCCCATATTATGTAAGAAATAAAGCATGACTGGGCGTGCTGTTATATTCATCTTACTGATGTTATATGAAATAATTAAATTAATCCACACGGTGGTGGTGTGATACTAAGCAGAGTTACCGTTAAATCCTAAAGTGGATTATTTTCCTATTTCGGCATGGCCTGAAATGTTTTATTCCTCTTACACCACAGTGATTAGCTTGCACTTAATTACAATTTTTAATTTATTCATGAATGTCATTTTTTAAAACCCTTTACAGTCACATTGCATGCAATTAAACATCCATGAGACAAGATCCAACCATGGCCCATTTTAAGCTTTCTGGCAGAGGCAGTCAGGTTTTCATTTAATATCTGTTGATATTTCATAGAGTCCATGATGCCATGTATCCTAACAAAATGTCCAGGTCCTCTGGCAGAAAAACAGCCCCAAAACATTAAAGAGCCACCACCATATTTAATCGTTCGAACCCGCCGCTCGAACCATCCTCTTCACAGTGCGTTGAGACAATATGGACACTCGTCCAATTCCAGGTTGATTCATAACATTTCCAGTTGACTGGAACTTCTTAATTATTGTCCTGATGGTGGAAATGGGCATTTTCAATGCTTGTGCTATTTTCTTATAGCCACTTCCCATTTTGTGAAACTCAACAACCCTCTGCCGCATATCACCGCTATATTCCTTGGTCTTACCCATTGCTATGAATGACTAAGGAAATTTGGCCTATGTGCTACCTCATATTTATACTCCTGTGAAACAGGAAGTCATGGTTGAACAATTTCCTGTTCCTAGTTACCCAGGTGTACTAAAAAAAATTTAAATATCAATGGGAATATACTTCAAATATATTTTTCTCATATGAATTCATAGGGGTGCCAATAATTGTTGCATACATACAGTTGCAAACAAAATTATTCAACTCCCATTGCAAATCAGGTATATTGTCAAAATTTACAGACTATCAGCTGTTTGCAGTGAACAAATCAAACAAAAGCAGTTGAAATAGCTCAACAGAACGAATGCTTCAAGTGGTTTCCCCAAATTCAACTGAAAATGCAACTTATAATGACTTCTCCAGTTTCAAAATTATTCAACCCCTTCATGGCAAGCATCTTTAGTACTTAGTAGAGCACCCTTTTGCTGTTATGACCTGCTGCAAACGAGATGCATAGCCAGACACCAGCTTCTGGCAGCGTTCCTGAGGAATCTTAGCCTCATGAGCAATGGCCTCCAGTTCAGTAATATTCTTGGATTTGCATGCTGCAACTGCTTTTTTCAAATCCCACCAGAGATTTTCTATGGAGTTCAAGTCAGGTGACTGATGGCCCTGTAGAATCTTCCAGAACTTCTTCTGCAACCAAGCGTTGGTGGAATTGAGGTATGCTTGGGATCATTGTCCTGTTGGAAGGTCCAATGATGCCCAAGCTTCAGCTTCCTCACAGACGGCATAATGCTTTCTCCTAGGATTTCCTGATACTTTGATGAATCCATCTTGCCTTCCACACGCTGCAGGTTTCCAGTGCCAGAGGATGAAAAGCAGCCCCAGAGCATCACCGAGCCACCATCATGCTTGACTGTGGACATAGTGTTCTTTTCAGCGTTTGCTTCATTCTTCTTCCTCCAGACATACCGCTGATCCGTTGTGCCGAAAAGTTCCACAGAACAGAATCCCAAAACCTCTGTGGCTTATTTATATTATTTGGAGCATATTGGAGCCGACTTTTCTTGTGCTTTTGGGTCAGTAGTGGTGTACATCTTGGAGTTCTGGCATGGAAACCTTCTGGGTTTAGTATGCGCCATACTGTGCTCACTGCAACCTCAGTGCCTGTTGCCACCAAGTCTTGCTGCAGGTCTTTTGCAGTCACTCGAGGGTTTTTCACAACCTGCCTTCTCTGAAATCTGGTTGCAGCCATTGATAGCTTCCTTTTTCTGCCCTGTCCAGGTATTGTAACCACTGTTCCCTTAACTTTGAACTTTGAGCTTCCAACGGTGTCTCTAGGAACATTCAGTGCCTTCACTATCTTTTTGTATCCTGTTCCTTGTTTGTGAAGGGCGATGATCTCTTCTTTTAACTTTTTGGCTCACTCTTTTGACCTAGCCATATTTCTAACATACAGTCAAATGTGACACTCAACAAACCCCTAGCCAGTTCAGGTATTTCATGTGTTCCAGCTCAAGCACACCTAGTGCAACTAATGAAGCCCTTGATTAGTTGCATCAGGTGTGCTTGAGACAACTCCTGTTTTGCATATTTGTGCTGTTGTGAGGGATTCTATTCAGGGGGTTGAATAATTTTGAAACTGGAGAAGTCATTATAAGTTGCATTTTCAGTTGAATTTGTGGAACCACTTGAACTTCGTTGTGTTGAGCTGTTTCAACTGCTTCACTGCAAACAGTTGAAAGTCTGTAAATTTTGACAATAAACCTGATTTGCAATGGGGGTTGAATATTCTTGATTGCAACTGTATATTTAACAAAGATAATTTTGTTTTGTGTTTTGTTTGCAGTTGTTTGATATCCATGAGAACCACCATTTCTATTGTCTTAATTGAATAACTGGACTTATTTGCCTTAATTTATGAATTTGTGTTGGCTTGCTTTCTTTAATTATTCATTTCCTTGCACATTTAATATTTCTGTAATTACTGCAATTCAAATGAAATGACTAGGTTTCACAAAATTTTATAAAAATTTGTGTGTGTAATGGAAATAAATCAGTTATCTATCTACAGTAGACAGTGTGAGCCATGTATAAAACTGCAGTAACCCCATGTAACAGTGATGCCATTTTAACAGGGCAAAAAAGTTTCCTCTTACTATTTTTTTCTGTCACAGTGTACTGTCACTATCATTTTGTCATTGAAGATTACACTGCATTTTTGATGATCAAATTACTCTCCACTAAATTAACACCATAGTTAAATATCTAGTGATTGCTGGTTAGCATTTCATGGTTAGTATTTGAGTTTGCTTGTAATGCTACTGCTACTGATACATACTGTAGGCCACAGTCTATATAGGCTCTACAGGTACTTAGCTGAAGGTCAGGTTACTTGCTCTACTACTGTTACTCTGTTATTACTCTAAACATTTGTTCACTTCTTGTTGAGAATCAGTTGACAGGCTTGTTTATGGCAGTCAATTGAGAGGTTGTTGGATGGTTTGTTGACAATTTTAGGGCGTCTTAATGCAGACTGTGTAGCTGAAGTGTTTCCCGCCCGCCTCTTAGTGTAATGTAATGTTTGTGCTCCTTCAGTAGGTCTGAACCTCTTGCTGTACCACCTCCAACAAGATCTGAAGTTGTCTACTGCAGTAATCTGAACAGAACAAGAGAAGAAACAAGCATTAGTGTTTTGGATAAAATTGCTGGTTATTACATACGTCACCAAATATTAGTTTAAAAGGTAATGCTAATAGTGAAATATTAATAGTATATGAAAACTTTCATGTTTATAAAATGGACGCAAATTTTGGAAGAGCCAAAAATTGCCCCTAGATTTAAATGAGGATAAAGCGTTTACTGGAAATGAATGAGTGAAAGGAGAAAGGAAAGGCGTAACTCACTGAAGGCTTTTCTCCAACAGCTCGGTACATATGAGTGCTTTATGGTCAGGTAGTACACTGGGATTCCAGTGAGAGTGACAGCCAGACTGCAACCTGTGTTCCAGGGGTCTGAATACAGAGACAGACCCACGATAAAGAAACACACCACCGTGAAGATCACAGGAACAGCCAGAGGAACCTAGGCTCACATTAAATAAATAAATAAATAAATAAATACTGTTCAAATCAAGTCAAATAAAACTAATAGTATTTGGCTTTTATTTCTTTCTGACATGAAAAATAAAATTAATTACAGCTATAAACCTTAAATGGTCTTGGATGGTCTGGGAATCGATATCGATGGACGAGAAGCCCCAGTGTAACCAGGGCAATGAAGAACCAGCGCGAGAAGGAAGCAAAGTTGATCAGTTGATAAATTTCTCCTCTTGCCAACATGGCAACCACTAGAGGGGACTGTAACAATAACAGCTGAGACAGTCATTGATAAGTAAGGGATAAAACACAATGGGACGTGCTCTTATAGGAAAACAATCAACAATGGGATTATGTGATGCGGACTGATGTCAAGCAGAGTTATTGTTACTACCCTGAAGTTGATTGTTTTCCAGTAACTGCATGTCATGAAATGTTTTATTCCTCTTACACCACAGCAATTGTGCCAATGATTGCAATTTTTAATTTATTAAAGAATGACACATCATACGTTTTATCCATTTATAGTTACATTAAATGCTGTGGATCATTCATGAAACGGGGTTCCAGTGATCACTTACTGTATGTACTGTATAACAGCTTTATACCGCAGCGTGGAGAAATGCTTGTATCTGATTGGTCAGAAGGTGTGCATTATTTTGGTTAACAGCATGGCTATATTAATGTGTTTGTTCTAATACTTTATTGTTTTTTTTATAGGAACAGCTCAGACTCAGGGACTAATAATAAATATATATTTTTTAAAATAGATTTTGTGTACAACGTAAGTGAGAACAGGAACTAACTTGTCTCTTGGACGTTCCACCACATTAAATATTAAAACTATAAACCGTTAAAATGTGCAGTTCATTAATTAATTAAACATTGTAATCATTGGCAAATCCACACATTTTAGTATTATTTTTAAATGTGGTGTGTCCTCCATACAAGTCCCTGTCAAAGTTGTTACTATAGAAGTGATAATGTATTAGAATGAGTGCTATAGAGAATGGGCCAATCAGAACTGAGCATTCAACAGCACTGTAGTATAAAATGAATAGATGATCAAGAATGAATGAATGAATGAATGACAGTAAAATGAGCAACCACACATATTATATGAAATCTATTTTACTCAATGGAGGCAGCCAGTAATACATTACAGAACATTACCAGCAAGAGTACAGCAGGCATTGGTGTCTTTCTTCGTATATGTATCATGGAAAACAGAACTGGCCATTGTCCCTCTCTGGCTGCCACAAATAACATTCTACACACACACACACACACACACACACACACACACACACACACACACACACACACACACACACACACACACACACACACACACACACACACACACACACACACACAAATACATTGTGTAATTCAAATCTGTGGAAATTGAACTAGACATGGTGTAGTATTTATGTTTACTACTAACAGACTTTATACCTCGGTACTGCAAAGATCCCCCCATTCATGGCCCCAAGACAGGACATGGCCACCAGTAAGGGCACCAGTGATGCCATCCTGGGCAGGACTTTGCTGGCGAAAGTCTGTGTGCCGTACAGAAAAAGAAATTGACGGAGAATGATTTGACCTTTTCCAATTAAAAAAAAAAAAATCACTGCACCTCTTGGCATTGTTAACATAGAAATTCCATTAATACCGACCACTGCTACAGCATTGGATATCAGCAGCTCGTCTTCCGTCATCATAGTATAATAGGCTACATTCACCAGCACGTATAATGTAGTAACTGTAACCATGGACAAAATGATGGCCAGTGGAATGTTTCTGGCAAATACAAGAAACAAGTGTAATTACAAGGGTAGGAATTGACGTCGTAATGCAATGAGATCCTCCCAGTTTTACATACCTTTTTGGATTGATAACCTCCTCTGTCACAAAGTTTAATGAAAACCTGAAAGCAAAGACAAACAAGATGTCACCGAGCACTGTGTAGATATAACTGGATAGACCTGTGCCTCCATGATGACCTGCTGTTCTTTGGTTCTCATACTGAGAGAAATGCAGAAATGTGGGATTTTTGTTGGATTTCTTGTGCTTTCGCTAATGACAACAACAACAAAAAAAGAGCTGTTATTCAGATTTATTTTTAATATTCTGAAAAAAGTTATTACCCACCATCCAGAATAGGCATAAAGTCCTGAGTAGAAGGCTAAAGGCAGCTTTGTCAGTGTGAGCGCCTCCAAGTTAAAACCATTCTGGAAGTTTTCGGTTCGCCCTGAAGAGGGAGTTAAAAACTAAGTTTTTGGCCCACTATAGCTGGATCACACAATAATAATAATCATTGTCTAGTATCAAAACTTCCCTACCTTTGGCCAGAGCCATAATTCCTGGGACAATGATCAGAACCAGAGCAAAGAGCTTAATGATCAAGAGGATGACTTGTGTACGAGAGGCCAGCGATACACTCCAGCAGTTCACTGCCACCAAAAATGCTGAAACAGCAGAAAATTATTTCAAGTCAGAAATCAGTATAATATGTCACTGCTTATTATGGGTTAGATCAGTGGTCACCAACCCTGTTTCTGGAGATCTACCTTCCTAAAAACTTTAGCTCCAACCATAATGGTGCCCACCTGACCATCTAATCACTGCCTTAAGAAGTTCTTGATCAACTAAAACAGGCATGTTAGGTTTTAGTTGGAGATTAGATAGTTGGAGTTAGGTTTTGGTTGGAGATGATACCTGCAGGAAGGTTGCTGAAAGCTGGGTTAGATGTTTTTCCTCTTCAGAAATGGCTTTGGTCAGGGTCATATCCCCAGGAAAACACTGGGTATGAGGTGGGAATACACCCTGGATGGAACTCTTGTCCATCACACAGTACCATGCACACACACACACACACACACACACACACACACACACACACACACACACACACACACACACACACACACACACATTCACACCTAGGGGCAATTTATTGTAGCCAATCTGCCTACCAGCATGTTTTTGGGAGGTGAGGTGAAACCGGAGGAAACCCACACGGATATGGGAAGAACTCTGGAGCGTCAAAGCTACGCACTGCACCGCCGTGCTGTTCGGTGAGATGTTGGCATATTTCACTCACTCAGTCCAAGAAAACTGGTCATTTTGATTAATGGTAGAGGAGCTTGGCATGGCGTGAAAAAAGGTTCTATGACATAGTGTCCAAAAGCCAGGGCAATATATGCAGTCACTGCAGGTCTGCAAAGAGAAGAGTAACAAGTGACAAGGGATGCTGGAGTGACACAAAAATCTTTTTATGTCATCCATTAACACTGAGTCTGCATACTTACTAAATCAACAAGGCATTAATGTAGCATGGACATAAAATGTGTTGATCTTAAGTGCCCATTTTATTTTAGCATCAGTAGTGTATCTCTGACGCGATTGGCTGTTTTGGAAATCACTCTTTGACATGCGCTCTCCCTGACTTCCTGTTTCACAACATCCAGAATCAAATCTCTATCCATTTCATTGGCTTTTTTTTTTTTAAAGCACTATGATTTAGAATGCAAACAGACACAAGCTGACCTGATGAAAATGAACTCAGACCAAAGCCTCAGGAAAGCAGGAAGTGGCCCAAGGGTCTCAAGTAAATATGTGTAATGGGCGCCAGACTTTTTGAAACTGGTCCCCAACTCAGCATAGCACAAGGCACCTGAATTCAAGGAGACACAAGACAAGACAAGACAGATGCACATTAAAGATGCACATTAAAGGAGGGGGTCAGTGATTTTCACTCAGAAATTTCTCTCCTCACATCCTGGGATCTGACAATAAACTAAATGTTCAGGGAAAAATAGAACAGTCTCTGTGGCTGCCCCAGGCTTTGTAAAAACAAACAGAGGATTTAACCAATCAGCAGAATGAGATGTTCCAAGTGCTTGTCAATTAGGTTTGCATTTCCACAGCACACTTGGGGGAAAGCCTTATTAAATTCTTTGCAATATTGCGTGGAGCAATGTTCTTTTTGAACTGACTGATAATTCTCTCACGAAGTTTGGCACAAAGTGGTGAGCCACAACCCATCCTTGTTTGCAAAGACTGAGCTTTTGGTGGATGCTCCCTTTATGCCCAATCCTGATACCCTACCCTCTATTTTGTGCACTTTATGGTTTTTGCCTATTATTATTATTATTATTTCAACCTTGTGTTTAATTTCAACCTGCATTCATCTTCGCTAACATTGTCAAAACTCTTAACCCCTTTACATCCCAGAATGTACTGTAACTTTCATGGGTAGGACACATCATGAAGCTATCATCACATCTATAGTGCATAGCATAGTTTCTGTAACATACTAATACAGTTTCCATACTAATTTCGTGTGTGTGTGTGTGTGTGTGTGTGTGTGTGTGTGTGTGTGTGTGTGTGTTTGTGTGTTTTTTTTTGTTACTAAAGGATGGCAACAACTTTTAAAGAAATGAAAGCACCTCATTCCATCTCAAACACTTTGTATCAGTATTTTATATGATTTTAAAAATTTTATATGAAGAATATTTAGCTATTTAGCTGTTTAAGGAGCCATGGATTAACCAGATCACAGTTGAGACTTTTAACCCCTCCATTTTTATTATGCTACAGCCTTTCAGGAGTCTGCTGATGGTTGTAACATGGAAAAGTAAACTGCTTAATGACTACCACAGTCTGGGTTGGTTGTTACAACATTTGAGAATGTTATAACCCTCTTATACAAAAAAATGTTATGTTTCACAATGTTTCAATCTCAAATATCAAATTTTCATGTCTTTGAGACTAAACCCTTTATTTTCTGTTTGAAAACGACTAGAACATTTTGCATGTCACATTTTGAAAGCTGTGGATGAAAGGCGCTCTGAGATACAAAAATGTTACAACATCACCAGTCTCCCCTACTGTAAATTTGATTCATTGTTTTTTTTCCCCTTTATCAATCTGGAAAAAATAATCTCATGAAAAAAATTTGAACTCAACTAAATGTACTCAATACTATCAAAACTGAATGAAAGAAAGTACAGGTGCATCTCAAAAAATTAGAATATCATGGAAAAGTTCATTTTTTCCCCATAATTTAATTCAAAAAGTGGAACTTTCATACATTCTAGATTCATTACACATAAAGTGAAATATTTCAAGCCTTTTTTTGTTGTTTTAATCTTGATGATTACGGCTTACAGCTCATGGAAATCAAAAATCCAGTATCTCAAAATATTAGAATAAAAAATTTATAATACAGAAATGTCGACCTTCTGAAAAGTATGTTAATTTATCCACTCAATACTTGGTCAAGGCTCCTTTTGCACGAATTACTGCATCAATGCGGTGTGGCATGGAGGCAATCAGCCTGTGGCACTGCTGAGGTGTTATGGCAGCCCAGGTTGCTTTGATAGTGGCCTTCAGCTCGTCTGTATTGTTGGGTCTGGTGTCTCTCATCTTCCTCTTGACAAAATTCAGGTCAGGCGAGATGGATGGACAATCAAGCACAGTAATACCATGGTCAGCAAACCAGTTACTAGTAGTTTTGTCACTTGGATTCTGTGCCTTCTGACATTGTCTCTGGTTCAGGAGTGGCTTGACACTAGGAATGCGACACTTGTAGCCCATTTCCTGGACACGTCTGTACGTGGTGGCATGTGATGCACTGACTCCAGCCTCAGTCCGCTCCTTGTGAAGCTCCCCCAAGTTCTTGAATCGGCTTTGCTTGACGATCCTCTCAAGGCTGCGGTCATCCCTGTTGCTTGTGCACCTTTCCCTACCACACTTTTCCATTCCAGTCAACTTTCCATGAATATTATTCCATGAATATGGTTGTGTGTACTGAACCAGACTGTGAGATTAAAGGCTCAGGAAACCTTTGCAGGTGTTTTGAATTAATTAGCTGATTAGAGCTCTTCTCAGGTCGACATTTATGTATTATAAATTCTTTATTCTAATATTTTGAGATACTGCATTTTTGAATTCCATGAGCTGTAAGCCGTAATCATCGAGATTAAAACAAAAAAAAAAGGCTTGCAATATTTCACTTTATGTGTAATGAATCTTGAATATATGAAAGTTCTACATTTTTAATTAAATTATGGAAAAATTGAACTTTTCCACGATATTCAAATTTTTTTTAGATACACCTGTATGTTGTGATTAGTTTATGTTGTAATATGGTGTTAAGCCCTACTATTTTCTGAGGAGCAATAATTAGAAAACATCTAGTGGTTCTCTTGGTTGCATATTCTTTTGTACAGTAATGTATTGTTAAACACCTAACTGGTAAAAGGTTTTGAAGCATACCAAATGTGGAGAGGAGTCCACAGAGTGCCCAGACGAGCAGGGAGAGCCCCACACTGCCTGTATTGATGTGCACTCCTTTGGGTGCGATGAAGATCCCGCTGCCCACCATGGTGCCCACGATGAAGGAGACTGCAGGCACCAGACTAATGCTGCGTCTCAGGTAAACCCGATCTTCCTTCCCTTCGTCCTCGGCTTTCTGGCTCGCCATTTCTGCTTTAGTTCCCCTTACAACTGACATGTGCAGCTCCTCAGAGAGAGCAGAAACTCCTGTTGTGGAGTCGAGCAACAAGCCAACAGCTTTCCTCACAGTGGAGGTGAACTTGTGGCTGGGGTTAGAGGGAGGAGTTGGGGGTGGGGGTGGGAGTGTACACAAATATTTATTCATGAATAAGTGATTTAACAACTTTTTTTGTCCCTTTCATGTGCTAAGTATGGAAAGATTTTATGTGTATGCAGTTTTATTTGTTTTTCTTCTCTTAATCTTCCTGACTCTCTGCTTTGCTGTTCATTGTAGAAGTACAACAAGGCACTTTTGTTCTTTCAGCCGTAGCTAAAAGGCAGAGGGACTGCAGAGTGTCATGAATGTGAGGCGAAGGTGGATGCAAGTGCAGATACACTGTAAAACCTGACGTGTTCGGCTTACTCAAGTCAATTAAGGAAAACCAATTGCCATAAACCATTTAAGTTTAAAAACCGATTTCTTTGAATACAGCTAAATTATTAAATATATTCTTTGTTCCACTTACTTAAATCCACGAAGTTAAGTTTTAAGAACTGATTAAGTCAATGCAAAATTAAATGTGCAAAATTAAACAGCTCACTCGCTCTCAGTAACCGCTTTATCCTTAGCAGGGGATCTGCGGTGGATTCTGAGTCTATCACGGGAACACTGGGCTTGAGGCAGGAATGCACCTTGTTTGGGACATCAGTCCATCGCAGAGCACCCTGCACACGGACAATTTATCATTAACAGTTCATCTACTGGCATGTTTTTGGGAGGTGGGAGGAAACCAGAGAACCCAGAGGAAACCCACACGAACAGAACATGTAAAACTCCACAAAGGCAGAAACTCAAAGTGAGGATTGAACCTGGGATCCTGGAGGTGCTTGCCTGAGGCAGCACTACACTGACACAATAAAACAGCTGTAAAATATATAAAATATTTGATGTGTTTTTATTTATTTGATTACTAGCCACAAAGTAATTCATCATTCATTTAGTCATTAATGGTCAAGCATTAAAGATAACTGGGTTTTTTTTTTAGATGTACATGTATATTACTGTGTATTTAGGCAAGAGTAAAATTGAGGTTTTTATTATTTTATTTTTTTTACTTAACCTTGTGAAGGTTCTCTTGCAAGGTTATCTGGCTTAAATCAGGTACATCCAACAGGAAACAATCTTTTGTGCCACGATATTTCTTGGATGCAGTCAAGGAACCCAAAGGTTGGTATTTAATTTCTACATTTTTAAATTTATAAATGTCTCAAGAACCCCCTTGACATATAAAATCTTATAACAGAGGTCCTCATCCCTGCTCCTAAGGATCTGCAAACCTCCACCGTTAAGTTCCAACTCAGCAGCCAACTTATTTGGCTGACAAATAATACTCACAGTTTAGACAATTAGATGGTCTCTGCAGAGTAGTTGATTTCAAAGAGGGTTCCAATATCTTACAATAATTCTCCACAGGTTGTCCATGATGTGTATGTGAAGACAGAGTGCTGGAGAACTTGATTGTTGATCAGATTCAAGTGTCATTCCACTCTCAATTTCGTGCAGGTATTGAGGAAGCATTCAGTAGCTTTTTGGTTGGAAAATCAATGCTCAATCAGGGTTTTTTATTTAATTTAAAATTAAAAATCTAAATTATTTACAGACTTCTTATATTAGCTATTTCATTGTAGTGGCTAGTTTTGTTGGTATTCTGTTCTCATGTTAAAAAAAACATATAGGATAAATTTATGTGAAATCTGTGAGGAACTGGAAAATAATAACAACTAATATAATCTGATTTTGTATAAACATAGTTTTATGCCATATGTCAGAGTTAGAGACATTAAGTTAGACAATAAGCTTTTTTGTCTCATCAATTAATTAAATATTTTACTGTAGACACTGATGCATCTGGATAAGCCTGTGCACATGTAGGTTTATATAAGAATACAGCATTGCTTAAATATAATGGTATGATTTGCCTTTGGTAAACATGAAGCCTAATACTTGACAATATTCATACCTTTAACAGAAATTGTTTACAATGCATACACCTTCCCCTAATCCAAGATGAGCTGCACATGGAGGTGATGATGTGGAACAACCATAACATCTGTAAGCAGCACAATTCTTCTTATTTATAAGAAGTATATTCTTCTTTATATATATTCTTCTTTGTGTGTGTGTGTGTATATATATATATATATATATATATATATATATATATATATATATATATATATATATATATATATATATATATATATATATATATATATATATATATTATAAGATTATATTGTTATTTTTTTAAATTATGCTTGTACTTTATTCTTTAGGAATTATGACTTAATGCACTCAAAATAATCATGATGAATTTGGCTGAATAAACAAGATCAGAGCATCCACATTTTCTGAGGCTAATCTCATCTATAAACAGTTGGTCTGTTTGGACAACAAATGGCTGAGTTCTTCATGGTTTTTCACTTCCGAAGTTAATCACTCTCTGAACAGTTCCTGGTATGTAGCACCTAGTGCCATGTCTGACCACATGTCAGAGTGTTTTTGTGCACACCTCAAAGTCAGTTAGGCATTCAGGTGCCATGTACAAAAAGGTTTCTTCAACTGGTCCCGCAGTACAGGCAGGACACCTGCTCCCTTGAGTCAGCAATACTGTATCCCTGATACACCCCCAATTCCAAAAAAGTTGGGATGCTGTGTAAAATGTAAACAAAAACAGAATGCAATGATTTGCAAATCTCATAAACCCATATGTTATTCACAATAGAACATAGAAAACATATCAAATATTTAAACTGAGGAAATGTACCATTTTAAGGAAAAAATAAGGTAATTTTGAATTTGATGGCAGCAACACGTCTCAAAACAGTTGGAACAGGGCCATGTTTACCACTGTGTGGCATCCACTCTTCTTTTAACAACAGTCCGTATATGTCTGGGAACTGAGGGGACCGGTTGCTGGTGTTTTGGGAGAGGAATGTTGTCCCATTCGTGTCTGATACAGGATTCTAGCTGCTCAACAGTCCTGGGTCTTCTTTGTCTATTTTTTATTTCATGATGCGCCAAATGTTTTCAATTGGTGTAAGGTCTGGACTGCTGGCAGGCCAGTTCAGTACCCAGACTCTTCTACTATGAAGCTGTGCTGTTGTAATAGATGCAGTATGTGGTTTAGCATTGTCTTGCTGAAATATGCAAGGCCTTCCCCAAAAAGATGTCGTCTGGATGGAAGCATATGTTGCTCTAAAACCTGTATATACTTTACTGTGCAAAAGATTTAGGCAGTTGTGAAAAAATGCTGTAAAGTGAAAATGCTTTCAAAAATAGACATGTTAATAGTTTATATTTATCAATTAACAAAAATACAAAGTGAGTGAACAAAAGAAAAATCTACATCAAATCAATATTTGGTGTGACCACCCTTTGCCTTCACCCTTCAATTCTTCTAGGTACACTTGCATAAATTCAGGGATTTTGTAGACATATAGTCAGGTGTATGATTATACCAAACAGGTGATAATGATCATCAATTCAATATGTAGGTTGAAACACAATCATTAATTAAACAGAAACAGCTGTGTAGGAGGAATAAAACTGGGTGAGGAACAGTCAAACTCAGCGAGCAAGGTGAGGTTGCTGAAGACAGTTTACCGTCGAAAAATCAGCAAAGTCTCTCCCAGGCAGAAATTTCAAGGCAGCCAGGGGTTTCCAGATGTGCTGTCCAAGCTCTTTTGAAGAAGCACAACGAAACAGACAACGTTGAGGACTGTAGATGCAGTGGTCAGACAAAGAAACTTACTGCAGCAGAAGAAAGACACATCAGGCTTACTTCCCTTTGCAATTGGAAGATGTCCAGCAGTGCCATCAGCTCAGACCTGGCGGAAACCAGTGGGACCCTGGTACACACATCTACTGTCTGGTCAGAAGTGGCCTTCATGGAAGATTTGCAAACAAGGCCAAGCGACTCAATTATGCATGGAAACACAGGAACTGGCATGCAGAAAAATGGCAGCAGGTGCTCTGGACTGATGAGTCAAAATTTGACATATTTGGCTGTAGCAGAAGGCAGTTTGTTTGCCAAAGGGCTGGAGAATGAGTGTATGCAGGCAATAGTGAAGCATGGTGGAGGTTCCTTGCAAGTTTGGGGCTGCATTTCTGCAAATGGAGTTGGGGATTTGGTCAGAATTAATGGTTTCCTCAATGCTGAGAAGTGCAGGCAGATAATTATCCATCATCCAATACCATCGGGGGCATCTGATTGGCCCCAAATTTATTCTGCATCATGACATTTTATTCATATGTTTTAGCACAAGTATTAGCCCAATTAGAAGCCTTCAGAAAGAAATACATAATCTTAAGAAATGCATAGTTACAAACACCAGCACAAATCTCCCCTTTATCTCCAAGATCCCAGAAAGGGTTGTAGCACAGCAGTTATGCTCATATCTACACCTACATTAGAATAACATTCATGAAATGTATCAGTCAGGATTCAGGCTCCATCATAGCACAGAGACAGCGCTGGTTAAAGTGGTAAATGACCAACTACTGGCCTCTGATTAGGGTTGTGTCTTCTTGCTTGTACTGCTTGACCTTAATGCAGTGTTTGAAACCAGTGATCATACTATTCTCTTCGATAAACTAGAAAATGTTGTTGGAGTTAAGGGAATGGCCCTCTCCTGGCTCAGGTCTTATTTGACTGATCGTTATCAGTTTCTAGAAGTAAATGGTGACTTCTCTACGCATCTCTTCTTTGATCAAAAGGTGCAGGATATTTGTTGGTACCTCAAATAGTGAAGGCTACAGCAAGGGGCAGAGCTTTCTTTTACAAAGCCCCACAGTTGTGGAACAGTCTTCCAATTAGTGTGTTACGTTCTGGCTCTCCCTTTTAGGTATGCTGTCATAGTTAGTCTTGCCGGAGTGCCTGCTTGCACTCTGCACACAATGTACATTCATTCTCTCTCTCTCGATCGATCGATTGAGCTACACATGCTACTCATGAGATAACAGTGATCCTGATCCCTTCTGCTCTCTGGACCTGCCTGATCCACCCTGATGCCCTACTTCTGATCAGAGTTCTCATCACTTGGAAACCACATGCTGATATTGAGGATGGCCCCTTATGAACAGCCTAAAGATACGAGATTACTGTGGATGGTACAACTTAGAATCCATGAAAATGGCTTTGGACTGCAATTGATACAAACAGTTTTGCTACGATGGCTTAGGACTGCAATTGCTATGATAACTTTAATACTGCAATTGTCACGAAAAGTTTTGCACTCAAGTCTCCATCAGTGAATTTCCTGGTTACACAATTACACTTTTAGACTATATAGCACACAGTTATAGAAGAGAAATGATTTGCAATTGCACTATCCAGTGTCAAGGATGGGTTCCCTTTTGAGTCTGGTTCCTCTCAAGGATTCTTCCTCATATCGTCTCAGGGAGTTTTTCCTTGCCACCGTCACCTCTGGCTTGCTCATTAGGAATAAATTTATGCATTTAAAATTTATATCCCAAATTTAGATATTTATGTAAAGCAACAATGTCCATTGTTAAGCGCTATACAAATCAAATTTAATTTAATTTAATTGAGTTTCTGATACCTGACAACTGATACCTGACAACTGACATCTGATATCTGATACCTGACAAAATTCTGACCTGTCTCAAAATTCTGACGTACTGTCTCAAAATTCTGACTTATTAATTCAAAATTCTGACTTATTATCTTGAAATTCTGACTTATGATCTCAAAATCTTTACATACAGTGCCTATAGAAAATCATCAAACCCTGTCAAAATCCTTACCTTTTGTCACATTACACCCTGGAAATTAAAATAAATTAAATCTAACTTTTGCCAGCTGTATTTACACATTATAACCCTTGACATCTAAGTGGAAATAACATTTGAAAAAATTCTGAACAATTATTAAAATTTAATTAGTGAAATACCTTGTTTGGATAAGTGATCAGCCCCTTAGAGTAAGCATTATAAACTTGCTCAGGTACAATCAGTCACTTCCCAGATCACACACCATGCTAATTGCCGCCCACCTGACATCAATTGCAGTGGTTTTGATTACTTAATAAGAAAACCGGCTGTTCCATGATGATTCCATTACTAGTAGTGCATGGCAATGCAAAGAATACACTATGGTTGGAAAGGTGCTTTCAAAAGGGCTCTGGGACAAAGTTGTGGAAAGCCACAAGTTAGGAGAAGGATACAAAAAGATTTCAAAGGCTTTAACTATCCCTCTGAGTACCGTTCAGAGCATTATTAAGAAGTGAAAAGTGTATGGCACCACCAACACCTTGCCTAGATTGGGCCGTCCCTCCAAACTGGATGACCGAGCCAGGAGGATATTGACCAGGGAAGCTTCCAAGAGGCCAATGGCAACTTTGAAGGACTTACACGTCCTTATGATTAAGATTGGTCGGTCTGTACATTTGACAACAATTTCACAAGCTTTACACAAAGCTGGCCTATATGGCAGGGTGGCAAGAAAGAAGCCTCTTCTGAAAAAGCGCTGCAAAAAAAAAAACACTTGGAAGATTCTAATGCCATGTGGCAAAAGGTTTTATGGTCAAATGAGACCAAGATTGAACTTTTTGGACTGAACTGCAAACATTATGTTTGGCAAAAACCAAACACAGCACACCACCCAAAACACACCATACCTACTGTGAAGCACGGTGGTGGCAACATTATGTTGTGGGGGTGTTTCTCTTCAGCGGGGACTGGGCAGTTGGCGAGGATTGAAGGGAAAATGGATTCTGCCAAGTACACCCAAATTCCTGAGGAAAACCTGCAGCCCTCTGCTAGACAGCTGAAGATGGGCAGGTGGTTCATCTTCCAGCACGACATCGACCCTAAACACACCACCACACAGTGGCTTAAGGATAGGAAGGTGAATGTCCTGGAGTTGCCAAGTCAGAGCCCTGACCTAAATCCAACTGAAAATCTGTGGATGGACTTGAAGACAGCAGTCAATTGCCGCTCACCACGAAATGTGACTAAACTCGAACAATTCTGCAAGGAAGAATGGGCAAATATTCCCCACTCTAGATGCGAAAAGCTAATACAGACATATCCAAACAGACTGATGGCTGTAATTAAAGAAAAAGGTGGCTCTACGAAGAATTAAATCATGGGACTGATCACTTTTCCAACTCTGGTATTCTAGTTTTCTTTTTTTTTTTTTACGTTTCCGAACTGTTGCCTTTTTATGCTACTGGAAGGCAGAATGTGTAAATAAAGCTGGAACAAAAAAATATATTTTTAATGGGTTTTGATTTCAGGCTGTAAGACAGAAAAGTGACTATTTCAAAGGGGTATGATGATTTTCAATAGGCACTGTACTGTCTCAAAATTCTGACTTATCTCAAAATTCTGACATCTCAAAATTTTAACATATGATGATAGGGGTATGCAAGTAGTGAACATCTTATGTATCTTAATCTTATCTAATGCATAGCTCAAAGCTGTTTAGCAGGATATCCTAACTGCTGTATCTAGCTTTGTGTATATACTGTAGTTTTATAGCCAACATAGATAGCTGTTAAAATATCAAATGGTGAATTTATACCTATAATACTGTACATGATACCTGTTATTCCTTTTAAGCAAACGTTTTCCATATATACCATCCAAAAATGAAATCATCTCCTGTTAGCTACTTTGCTCCTATTCCTTGTGTGAATGTAGGTAGAGCCTAATGATCAATGTCTAAAAATGGGATCAGTCATCAATGGATAGCTCCTAATAGATAAATCACAAATCCAAAGCAAAACTGCAAGAAAATTAAACAGACTTTTGAGGTAATAGGCCTCAATAGCCTACCACGTTGCTGTTATAGAAAAATTATATCTTTTTCTTTTTCTTTTCCATCTGTTGGAAAAGTAGTTCTCAGACTTCCCAAAATCCCAACACTTCCTTATCATGCAACTTTACAGAAACAGGGTCTAAACAAGTTGTTGTGGCTGTTTCTGCACTGTTCTATACTTGGATCTTACCTTATTTGAATTTAAATGTAACTGTGAGTTGAGTCATTCCATGAATATCTTTCCCAGGTTAATAAGAAATGGCAAATCCTGCCTCGGGCTGGTGACAGCTGGCAAAATAAATGCTGTCTTAATTGGACACATAAGAAATGCTATGCCTGAGGCTTATCACAACAAATAAAGTTGGAATCTACCAGCCTAATGGGAAAAGTCTTATAATTGTTAAATGCCTCCATGTGGAGTTATTTCTCATCAAAAATATTTGCTGAACATATATTTAAAAAAAAAAAAAAAAAGAAAAGAAAGAAAGAAAAAAGTTGGTGCCCCCTTTACTACTCTGTTTCTTTTCTCCCCGTCATTCTCATTCTAGACTGAGCTTGAAAAACATGTTGTAATTATATAATTTTATTACATAATTTTTCACTAACTTGGCTAATTAGGTAATAAACATTAACTTATTTACAATTTCTAGTTAATTATGTATCTTTATATCATGTAAAGTATATTTTACTTATTTACTATATTCATAAATAATGAATGTACTTAATTTATCCCCAAGGAGAAATTAGGGAAATTATAACAGTTAAAACAGTCTTATTTTTTCTCCCTTGAAATTAATAAGACAAAAAAAAATACAGTTTGTCATGTTACCAAGAAACAGTGATGACTCACCCATGGGACAGCTATGGGCAGCAAAGGACCATACACAGCATATGAGCGGTTCAACAAAGGTTAATCATCATAAAGTCATCATTCACAACTCCATGCTTCTGTAACAAGCACTAATACAGCCCATTGGGGCAGGAATCATGCTGCCCCTTGCACACTTTATGAACATTTTCAATGGATAAGGAGCAGCAGACAGGACAGCTAATGACAGGGTTGCCAAGGTTGCTTTTTTTTTGTTTTTTGTTTTTTGTTTGTTTGTTTTTTTTGTACACCAAATTGTAACTATTGAACACTAGCTGAAAATACTCTTCAGTCACCAAAATCTTATTTTATAGCAAATAATTGTAATTACATCGAATACACTTCCACAAACAAAGGCAAAGTGTGCTAATATAAACTAATAAAAATATAAATGTATTCATTTAAACCAAAGCTTTGTCTTACAGCAGAACTATTGTCAGAGCTGCTGTAATAGAAAAATTATAATAAAAAATAATAGAAAAGTAATAGGAAATAGAAAATTAATAGGAAAATAAAGTCTCTTGAAAATCTACATTAAAAACTACAAAACGTGCAGTTCTGTTAATGTGCACATTATATTATTATATTAGTTTCTCAGTTGTGAGTTTTTAGAACCTGTTATTTAGTTGCAGGCATTTATATGATCCTGTCAACTTTTTGTCTGTTATTTTGTAAGTCCTGTTTCTACAAGCAGAGAAACTCAAAAACTCAAGGAACAACGCCTCTAGCAATTAAAACAGTTGAGGCGAAGGCCATTCTGCTCTCTCTCTCTCTCTCTCTCTCTGTGTGGACCTTGTATGAATGTGAGCACAGCATGAGACAGGACTACAGCATAAAGCCCCACATCTCTGTGTCCTGCTGGAGCAGCTGCAAAGCTTGTGTTCTTTCAGAAAAACAACACACACACACACACACACACACACACACACACACACACACACACACACACACACACACACACACACACATACACACATTAAGTGTACAAATGGGTTGGTAGACAATACATTTGCGGGAACATCTTTGTCCAGTATGAATGGACTCTGTGAACGGTGCATAATATAACCCTTTCATGCATAAATTATCTATACACATATCCAGATTCTTTAGATTTTCTTTTTTTTAAACTTAACATTGCATTATATATGAATTTTGATTCTGTCTAAATATGTAAATATCAAATATTTATTTAAAATAAGTGGGTTTTTTTGTTTTTGTTTTTAGGGCTAAAACAGTATGCCCGAAATAAATAAATAAATAAATAAATAAATACATACATAAATAAATAAATCTTTCTAAAATATGTAATGCTGAAGAAATTTTTTTAAATAAATGATTTCTGATCATACAAAATGTACACAGTTTAGGGTGCAATGAGTGGGTTTCTATAAAAGGTTAAACATTTTCAGTAAGATGTTTTGCAGGAAGACCTCCTAATGTTTGTGTGGTTTGTTTAGCTTCTCTGTTTGAACAGCTGAAAGTGAATTTTCAACAATCCAAAATGGCAATAACAGAAATGGCAGTCAAATAATATTGTGTAACGACTGTGAAACTAACTCTCCTCACTTTTTAAAATATCTTCATTGTTGGTGTGGGGATTCCTAAGACTACTTTCTGATAGATAGATAGATAGATAGATAGATAGATAGATAGATAGATAGATAGATAGATAGATAGATAGACAGATAGATAGATAGGTGCTTGAAAGTTTGTGAACCCTTCAGAATTTTCTATATATCTGCATAAATATGATGTAAAACATCATCAAGTCCTAAAGGTTGACAAACAAAACCCAATTAAACAAATGAGGCAAAATTATTATACATGGTCATTTATTTATTGCGGACAACGGTGAGTTAATTAAAGGTGAAATTAGAGTCAGGTGTTTTCAATCAATTGGATGACAATCAGGCGTGAGTGAGCATCCTGTTTTATTTAAATAACAGGGATCTATGAGAGTCTGATCTTCAAAACACATGTTTGTGGAAGTGTATCATTGCACGATGTTGATGCTCATCAGGCTGGAAAAGGTTACAAAATCATCTCTAAAGAGTTTGGACTCCATCAATCCACAGTCAGACAGATTGTATACAAATGGAGGAAATTCAAGACCATTGTTACCCTCCCCAGGAGTGGTCGACCAACAAAGATCACTCCAAGAGCAAGATGTGTAATAGTCCACAAGGTCACAATGGAACCCAGGGTAACTTCTAAGCAACTAAAGGCCTCTCTCACATTGGCTAATGTTCATGTTCATGAGTCCACCATCAGGAGAACACTGAACAACAATGGTGTGCATGGCAGGGTTGCAAGGAGAAAGCCAAAAAGAACATTGCTGCCATTCTGCAGTTTGTAAAGATCATGTGGACAAGCCAGAAGGATATTGGAAAAATGTTTTGTGGTTTTGGTTTACATGAGAAGCATTATGTTTGGAGAAAGGAAAATACTGCATTCCAGCACAAGAACCTTATCCCATCTGTGAAACATGGTGGTGGTAGTATTATGGTTTGGGCTTGTTTTGCTGCATCTGGGCCAGGACGACTTGCCATCATTGACTGAACAATGAATTCTGAAGTATACCAGCAAATTCTAAAGGAAAATGTCAGGACTTCTGTCTGATCTGAATCTCAAGAGGAAGTGGGGCATGCGGCAAGACAACAACCCTAAGCAAACTGTTCTTCTTTAACCATTCTTTGGTAGAATGACTTAAGTTAATGTTTGGAATGGCCAAGTCAAAGTCCTGATCTTAATCCAGTAGAAATGTTGTGGAAGGACTGAGGCAAGCAGTTCATGTGAGGAAACCCACCGACATCCCAGAGCTGAAGCTGATCTGTACTGAGGAAAGGGCTAAAATTCCTCCAAGCCGATGTGCAGGACTGATCAACAGCTACCCGAAATGTTTAGTTGCAGTTATTGCTGCACAAGGGGGTCACACCAGATACTGAAAGAAAAGGTTCACACACAGTACTGTGCAAAAGTTTTAGGCACCCTATTTTTTTAGTACAAACTTTGTTATAGATTTTTTTTTATTTTATGACTTCTACATGATCAAGTCAGTACAAAAACATTTTAGATTCCCAAACATTAGTTTTCTAGCACAAAATTAAATGTTTGTATGTCATTAAAGAAAGCAGCATATTATGTAAGAGACACTTTTCAGACAAAAAACACAATGAAGGCTGCTGGGTTTTGCTGCAGAAATAAGAAGCGAGTGCGAAAGTCAAAGTCTCCAGAAGAACTGTGTCTGGTTCTGCAAGATGCTCAATAAAACTTACCAGCTCATTTCCTTATAAAACTGCACACATTGAACCGAAGACTACTATTTTTATTTTATTATTATTTTTTTTTTGGTCACACCAAATATTGACTTTTTCATTTATTACTGTTTAATGCTCTTTATGGCATTTTTTTTTTAAATGTAGAAACATTTAATTTCATTATTTTGAAGGCATCTTTGCTCTATGGCATTTCTTTGCATGTGCCTAAAACTTTTGCACAGAACTGTACTTTTGCCACTCACATATGTAACATTGGTGTAACCGAAGATGAATACATTATTTAAGCTGAATAGATAATGTGCCCTAAAAAAATACATATATGAAAAATATTTGTATAAAGCTTGCCAGCTTCAGGGATCCCGCTGGACAAAACAAAAAAAGTTTACTTTTATGTTGAGCTTAAAGAGCGGGTTGGTGAAGCTCATGGGGAGGGTTGCCAGATAAATTTCAGCTAAATTCCCACCCCACAACTTGAAACTCACCCAAAATGTTCAGGCATAGGAAAAGCTACACACATTTTTCTTCTTTGCATTGCTAATGGGAAATGAACTCCAGTTTTGGCCCAACTGCCTTCCTGAGCTCCAAAATAAAACATTTTTATGCATAAAACAACATACACTATATGGCCAAAAGTTTGTGGACACCTGATCATCACACTCAGATGTGCTGTTGGAACATCCCATTCCAGATTTAGTTCCCTTTTGCTGTTATAATAAGCTCCACTCTTCTGGGAAGGCTTTCCACTAGATTTTGGAGCGTGGCTGTGGGGATTTGTGATCATTCAACTACAAGAGCATTAGTGAGATCAGGTACTGATGTTGGGTGAGGAGGTCTGGGGTGCAGTCGGTGTTCCAGTTCATCCCGTGTTCAGTGGGGTTGAGTTCAGGGCTCTGTGCAGGACACTCGAGTTTTTCCACTCCAACCTTGACTTCAAACCAGTTTGAACCACAGTTGGGTGTGTGTCATATAGTGTAGCTCCCATTGTTGGAGGTTTAATCTGAACCTTAAATGAGCTTTAACTCAACAGATAGAACAAACAAAAAACAAACAAACAAACAAACAAACAAAAAACCCAGAGAGGTATGCATAAGCACAGAGTGAAACCTTCCAGACAGTGCCAAGTCTTCTTGAAATTATTGCCTCTATGCCTATTTTTGGTGCTTGGAATTTTTTAGCTGATAGTTTGTAATGGTATTTGTAGTGGAAACCATTAGAATTTCTGTGATGGATTCTGTTTTGTTTTTTTTTCCCAGCAGGGTCATCAGGACAATAGCTACAAACAACGGGACGGGGGGGAAACAAAACAATCTTTTTAGTGCATAAACTTACATAAAGCACCAACATCCAAGTTTTTTTTTTAGCCTTCTTGTTTTCTAGATTGGACAAATTATTAACATGTTTAATATCTTTTTTCAAAATAAGCAAATAAACAATGTGCGTTTGTATGTTGCACTCTTTCATAACGTTCCCTGTTTTGCGCATGCGCGGTGGATTGCCTCGCGCCGTAAACCGAGTTCCTTGCCCAGTTTGCACCTCTCAATGCCGGAAGCAGAAATCAGTCCCTCATCTCCGTTTTGTTCGGACTCTGATCTCCATGAACACGCCCCTCAAGTCTGCTGAATCCCAAAAAGATCCCTATTAAACACATCCTGCACTACACAGGGTGTAGAAGCTTTTACTTTACACCCTACATAGTGCTCCTATAAAGGGAGTAGAGACTCATTTAGCACTCCGCCTACGTCAAACAGCCACATCACCAACCCGGAAGTGAGCCATTCACTCCAGGCTTGGGTTTACAACATCTGAGCAAGTGAGTATAAAAACATTTAAAAAAAAAAAAAAAAATTTCCTTTTTGACAAAATTATTGAGAGGAAAAAAAGAAGTAGTTGTATTGTGTTTGTATTTGTTTTTATTTACAGTATGTGCACATTTATTCTAGTCTAGATGCCAATATTGCAATAAGTGCAAGTTTCCTTGGAGCTGCAGTGATTGAAAGAGTGTACTGTACCAGTCTGAATGTATTTATGTATCATTCAGATTTTGTCACTGAGATAAATGTGCGCCAAATATTAAATTTTCTGGCTAAAGTCGATAGTTAACTGGGTTAGTACAGAGTCTTCCTGTAAGCTGAGGAGTTCAACTCATTAGATTTGATGTTTATAAAAGTGCACATTGTTTTTAAACAGCTAGAAATTTATGAAAACAGCACCTAAATACCCAACCTAAACCCTAACCCTAATCAAACAACTTTATTTCGTAGAAACAGGGTGATTAAATAGGATTAGAAATGATTGAATAAATAAATGCTTCTTGGACATATCTCTATTGATGTTCAAAACTATGGTCGTATACCCGTTGTATGCATTATTTTGACATTACCTAATATTCAGTACAGTATATTTGTGCAAACAACAATAATAAGCAGCATTTAAAAAAAAAAATTAAAATTGTGCCAACCGTGTTCTTGAACTGTCAGACAATATAGTTGAGTCTGGCTTTTATCAGAAGGAAACAGGATTTTTGTTGCCCAGGTGAGATATGTGTATAGCTGTGGTTAGAGCTGTGTAATCGTGGCAGGTATTCAACAGCCTTATAACTGGTTGTGTGCTTTAGGGGCGGGATGCAGCCTTACAGGTTAAGCAGCCTTTAAAAACGAAATTTTGCTGCACCTTCCTCCTTCCTGCAAAATTGCCTCTCTGCATTGCATTATTCTAAAATATTCGACTTACTCTACTCTGCTCACGTGTCCTGTTTCCAAGCAAATGGGGACTGTCTGTAGCAGCATAAACAATATAAATAAATAACATATACTGTATGACCAAAAAGTATGTGGACACCTGGCCATCATACCTACAGGTGCATCTCAATAAATTAGAATGTCGTGGAAAAGTTCATTTATTTCAGTAATTCAACTCAAATTGTGAAACTCGCGTATTAAATAAATTCAATGCACACAGACTGAAGTAGTTTAAGTCTTTGGTTCTTTTAATTGTGATGATTTTGGCTCACATTTAACAAAAACCCACCAATTCACTATCTCAACAAATTAGAATACTTCATAAGACCAATAAAAAAAACATTTTTAGTGAATTGTTGGCCTTCTGGAAAGTATGTTCATTTACTGTACATGTACTCAATACTTGGTAGGGGCTCCTTTTGCTTTAATTACATCCTCAATTCGGTGTGGCATGGAGGTGATCAGTTTGTGGCACTGCTGAGGTGGTATGGAAGTCCAGGTTTCTTTGACAGTGGCCTTCAGCTCATCTGCATTTTTTGGTCTCTTGTTTCTCATTTTCCTCTTGACAATACCCCATAGATTCTCTATGGGGTTCAGGTCTGGTGAGTTTGCTGTCCAGTCAAGCACACCAACACCATGGTCATTTAACCAACTTTTGGTGCTTTTGGCAGTGTGGGCAGGTGCCAAATCCTGCTGGAAAATGAAATCAGCATCTTCAAAATGCTGGTCAGCAGAAGGAAGCATGAAGTGCTCCAAAATTTCTTGGTAAACGGGTGCAGTGACTTTGGTTTTCAAAAAACACAATGGACCAACACCAGCAGATGACATCGCACCCCAAATCATCACAGACTGTGGAAACTTAACACTGGACTTCAAGCAACTTGGGCTATGAGCTTCTCCACCCTTCCTCTAGACTCTAGGACCTTGGTTTCCAAATGAAATACAAAACTTGCTCTCATCTGAAAAGAGGACTTTGGACCACTGGTCAACAGTCCAGTTCTTCTTCTCCTTAGCCCAGGTAAGACGCCTCTGACGTTGTCTGTGGTTCAGGAGTGGCTTAACAAGAGGAATACGACAACTGTAACCAAATTTCTTGACACGTGTGTGTGTGGTGGCTCTTGATGCCTTGACCCCAGCCTCAGTCCATTCCTTGTGAAGTTCACTCAAATTCTTGAATCGATTTTGCTTGACAATCCTCATAAGGCTGCGGTTCTCTCGGTTGGTTGTGCATCTTTTTCTTCCACACTTTTTCCTTCCACTCAACTTTCTGTTAACATGCTTGGATACAGCACTCTGTGAACAGCCAGCTTCTTTGGCAATGAATGTTTGTGGCTTACCTAGTGAACCAAACTGAGAGACCATTTTGAAGGCTCAGGAAACCTTTGTAGGTGTTTTGAGTTGATTGGCTGATTGGCATGTCACCATATTCTAATTTGTTGAGATAGTGAATTGGTGGGTTTTTGTTAAATGTGAGCCAAAATCATCACAATTAAAAGAACCAAAGACTTAAACTACTTCAGTCTGTGTGCACTGAATTTATTTAATACACGAGTTTCACAATTTGAGTTGAATTACTGAAATAAATGAACTTTTCCACGACATTCTAATTTATTGAGATGCACCTGTATATGTGGTTCTTCTCCAAACTGTTGCCACAACGTTGGAAGCACACAATTGTATAGGATGTATTTGTATGCTGTAGCTTTGAAGACAAGGTTTACCAAGATTGGTGGCCTTCACAGAACCCTGATTTCAACCTCACTGAACACCTTTGGGATAAACTGGAACACTAGAACGTTTTTTGCTCCAGGCCTTTCTGCTGGATATCAGTGTCCAACCTCTTGTGCGCTTGTGGCTGAATGATCAGAAATCCCCACAGCCACACTCCAAAATCTGGTGGAAAGCCTTCCCAGAAGAGTGGAGGTTTTGGAATAGGAAGTTCAATACTCAGGTGTTCACATACTTTTGGAAATATAGTGTACCATTTGGCATGTCTTGAGTGTTAAATCCAATGCTTCTTGGTCTCGGTGGTTGTGAGGACTTTGTTGACATTGTTTATTCATTTCAGATAGGTGGTGGAAGGCAGAAGCAGATATGTGGGGTGACTAAATAACTAAGCATTTTATGCTTTCTGATTTCTGTAGCCATGGCCCAGTTTGAGGAAGTGTCCCAGAAATCTGCGCTCCATCCAAAACCAAAGGGGCTGACATTACAGTATGGTACGGCAGGGTTCCGTACCACTGCGAATCATTTGGACCATGTGATGTTCCGCATGGGCCTGTTGGCCACACTGAGGTCCAAAAAAACCAAGTCCACCATTGGAGTCATGGTCACTGCCTCTCACAATCCAGAGGTGGGTGGTGTTACACTATTAAAGATTTTTGACAAATGAAACGTGTTTGTTATGTATGTCGATGACTGTACACACATTTCCCTGTATTTCTCTCCATCTTTTTCTTGCACTCAGGAAGACAATGGGGTGAAGCTGATTGACCCAATGGGGGAGATGGTGACTCCAGCTTGGGAAGGCTATGCCACTCATCTGGCCAATGCAGAACAGGAAGCTTTGTGCACAGTACTGAAGGATATCATTGAGAAAGAAGCCATTGACATGAGTGAGGCAGCGAGTGTTGTCACTGGCCGAGACACCAGGTATCTCAGCACACAGTCACACTGTACTTATTATTCTTTTTGTTAACAGATTAATAGCAAGTGTAGTTGTGTACAAACTGATTGGATATACGTTCTGCCGCTCAGGCCAAGCAGTGAGAACCTGTCACGGGCCGTGTTGGATGGGGTTTCCTGTTTAGAAGGCCATAGTCTAGGTGTGCTTATGGATAAGTAAATTTGACTTTTCTCCAAACAGACTAGTGTGCACCTAGAAACCATTTTAATCACCCCTTTTAAATTTGATAGTGTTTTGATTGTGTTATATTTTAATCAGTATCACTTTCTTCCTGTGTTTGTGTGTCTGTGTGTTTATTTAAGACTTTGGCCTGGTGACCACACCTCAGCTGCATTATATGGTCCTATGTCGCAACACCAACGGTTGCTATGGTACCGCTACAACACAAGGATATTATGAGAAACTCTCCAAGGCTTTCATTGAGCTCACTAAGAACGTAAGACTTGTTTTGAGAAAACAAAGGTTCAAATGTGACACTTGCTGTATATTTACATGTATTTGGCAAGTACTTCCTGCATATTTGACATCCAAAGTGATTTAGAAGTGAGGCATAATGCAGTCTAAGCATAAAGCTGTTTACGAAACTGACAAAGATACTGTGATGTTGACAAAGAACAAATGCTCGATAGTTGTAGCCGTGGGAGTAATTGTCTAAATAAAGTCTGAATTGAACCTAGTTTTTCTAGACTCATGCCTGCACCTGTCTCCCAGGCCCCGAATCGCACTGATGACCTGAAGAGGCTGCTGGTGGATGGGGCCAATGGGATCGGAGCATTGAAGATGAGAGAAATGGAGACGTTTCTCAAGTCCGAGCTGCAGGTGGAGCTCTTTAACGACGGCAGCAGTGGCAGACTTAACTATCAGTGTGGAGCCGACCACGTGAAAGTGCAGCAGAAACCTCCACAAGGTACATGGCAGTGTTTAGTATTGTTTCAGTACTGGCTCATGTAATTGTACAAGCTACTTAGCCATCACCTCTACTTAGATACAGTTTTTAAAATGTATTTAAAGTTGCTGAATGTAAGAATTTCACCTTCTGCTTTGGGATGTGCTGTGTTGTTCTCCGCCGCCCATGGCTGTGCATACCGCATATTGTACACAATAATTAGTAATGCTACTAATAGAGGTCCAATAATCGATCGTTTTTTCCCGTTTGCGGCTGTGAAGGGTTATTATACAGTACGAGAGCGGCCTCTAGAGGCGAAATAAAAACTTTCTCTGACAAATTTTTCCGTGTTATTTAAAGTGTTTTTTATTCAATTTGGATGTCTTTATTTTTATTTGTTATTTGTGGTGTTACTTTTTGGTTCAGTTTGGATGGATATATTTTATTTACTTTAATATTTATTAATAGTTAATATATATATTTATTTAATTTTTAAAACTACAGTACATTTTCATGGTACAGTCAGTACTTTTTATTTTTGTAATAAAGTTCAGCAATATTTTACTTTGAATGTTATGTTTTCATTCAGTATCAATTTTAAAAACTATCGGTTGATTAATCGGTTATCGGCAGGTACTGCCCAACTTAGTTTTCGGTATCGGTAAAATCCACTATCGGTCGACCTCTAACTACTAATAATGCACTTACAAACTATATTGTAAGGTAGTATTCTGCTTGGGACACCAAGTCCAGTCCAGGTCTGCCTTTGTATAATTAAATGCTACTTTTGCTTCAGTATTACAGACACATGAGAATAAAGAACCCTTTTTTCTTTTTTCTTTTTTTTTTTTACTCTTTTGGTACACAGTTACCGAGTATGATTTGACGGAGCAAGTGAAAGAAAGTTTGTATGCATCAGAGATGGCTCCACACATCTTTGAGGCCAATAGACATGAGCAATAAATAAAAGTTGCACTAGAGTGTGAGCATTTGGCACGGATGACAAACACCTCCCATTGGTCAGTAGCTGGCTATCATTGGTTCCCCGGTTAAACGACTCCTCAACTGACTCTGAGGATAAGTCGGCTGACTGTCATCTCGTATTCACTAGCATCCCACCAAATTAGAGAACAGTTAATAGTGTTACCTGTTCAACAACATTAATAAATTCTGATTGGCTGCCAACTCAGGCCAGTCACCATGTAGTTGGACTTCTTTTGTGCCTGAAGTTGGGGTGTGATGAGCTTTGATTTACTCTTACAGAATTACCAGGGTTACTCGCAGAATCTCAGGAACATCATGTTATAGAGTAGTGTTGTCTCCAACTGCACTGAATATTCATTTTTCATTTTTTAACTAAATATTCCAATGCACAGAGGACTTAAAATGTATAAAACTTGGCTGTCACGTAATAATTCAGACAGCTCAGTTCAGATGAGAAAGACTGATTGTCTGCTTCTTGCCTATACTTGCAGATACTTAATAACAATAAAACATTTTGAAGAGTGGATATTTTCATGTTCATCTATAATACAAACTTGTTCATCGTTAAGGATCTTTTAAAAAAAAAATGGCTCCAGGGTTTCCTTATGAAATGTGTACATAAATTTCATTATTCAAGCACTGCAGTTCATCCACATAGCTTCATACTATACATGAATATTTATGCACTATTCTTTCTCTCTCTCCCCCCATTCTCTTTAACTCGCTCTCTGTAGGTATGCATATGGGGCCGGGTCAGCGCTGCTGCTCCTTTGATGGTGATGCAGATCGTATTGTTTACTATTACAATGACTCTGCTGGACGTTTCCATCTTTTGGATGGAGATAAAATAGCTACTCTGATTAGCACATACCTCAAGGAGCTTTTGACACAGGTGGAAAACACACACACACATGTTCATATATTTTGTACGAATTAGAGGTTCGTTCTAACACTGTACCAGTACATACAGGTATTAAGAATGAACAAAATGATGAATTGTATATGTAATTACAGTAGATTAGGTACAGTGTCTCTGGATGCTATGACACTGTCACACTCTGTGAGCTCTACCTAACTTCCTGTTTCAGTGGTTCATGACTAGGCAGTTCTGTTGGCAGCAGCAAAAAAACAACAATCTACATAGCAGCATAATGTGCAAAATGCTTCATCTTGATTTGTATTAATTGTGTGTGTATTTTTGTATAGGCAGGGCTGAATCTACAGGTCGCTGTGGTTCAAACCGCATATGCCAATGGAAGCTCTACACAATACCTTGAACACGTCATGAAGGTGTTTTATGACATTATTTGACCTGATAATCCTAAACATTAACATAATATGATTAGTATAGTGTAATATCATACTGCAGGTTTGTCTTTAACCTTTGCTCTTAGGTTACAGTGTGCTGTACGAAGACAGGAGTGAAGCATCTGCATCACGCAGCTCAGGAATTTGACATTGGAGTTTACTTTGAAGCCAATGGCCATGGAACGGTAAGCGCAACTATAATACCTACAATATTACTGTTTTTGCTAAGAGGTGTTTTTACTAGATTTAAGGACTGAGAAGGCTTCATAGAGTAAGAATCCAGCATATAACAGCAGCTGTTTTTCCTGGTGTATTTAAGGTGCTTTTCAGTAAAAAAGCAGAGGAGCAGATCCAGCAGTTAGCCAAAGACCCGAACGCGAGTGATGAGAAGAAACGCACGGCAAAGCTTCTGGAGAGCACTGTGAACCTCATCAACCAGGTTCAAACACCAGCACCAGCTGTTTCATTATTTTATCACAGACTCAGTATATACAACAGTACTCAAATTACTGCATCGTTTACATCTAGTGCCAGTGACTAGTATGAACAGACCTGACCGAATGTATGATATTATATGATATGTTTGACTTATGGTTCAGAGTTGTTTCTGAGGCAAATACAGTTGAGGTTATAAGTTTATATACGCCTTGCAGAATCTGCAAAATGTTAATTATTTATTTTATTTTTTTTAAATAAGGGGAATCATAAAAATTGCATTTTGTTTATTTAGTACTGCCCTGAATAAGCTATTTCACATAACATATAGTCCACAAGACACAATAATAACTGAATTTACACAAATGAACCAGTTCAAAAGTTTACATACGCTTGATTCTTAATACTGTGTGTTGTAACCTGGATGATCAGCGACTGTTTTTATGTTTTGTGATAGCTGTTCATGGGTCCCTTTTTGTCCTGAGCAGTTAAACTGCCCACTGTTCTTTAGAAAAATCCTCCAGGTCCTGTACATTCTTTGCTTTTCCAGCATCTTCTGTATATTTGACCCCTTTCCAATAGTGGATATGATTTTGAGATTCATCTTTTCACACTGAGGACAACTGAGGGACTCAAACGCAACTATTACAAAAGGTGCAAACACTCACTGATGCTCAAGAAGCCAGCATGATAGATTAAGAGTCAGGGGGGTGTAAACTTTTGAACAGGATGATCGGTGTAAATTGTTATTATTTTGTCTTCTGGAAAACATGAAAATATCTTATGTAGCTTCTGAATGGCAATATTAAATGGAAATTTTTTTATTTTTTATTTTTTAAATTATTCACATTTTGCAGATTATGCAAGGGGTATGTAAACTTATGCCCTCAACTGTATTTATACTGAAATTGATGCTAATGTATTAATTTATTTCTCTACTTTCTGTAGGCTACAGGTGACGCCATTTCAGATATGCTGCTAATCGAAGCGGTGTTGGCTATCAGAGGGATGACTGTTCAGGAATGGGATGCCATTTACACAGACCTGCCCAATCGGCAGCTCAAAGTCAAGGTCATTGTGTCTCTTTTCAGCACTTGTTTTGATAGCTCTTTGTTCTTTGTAGTGCTGTTTCTTTAGTTCCTCCAACAAACAATTTTTTTTTTTTTTAAATGTGGAAAAGTTCAAGAGGGGTGAAAACTTGTATATAGGTAGAGCCACTTGAAGATCGGTTTGCATCTTTGATACAAAATCGTATCACCATGAATGAGTTTGTTAACTTTTATTTCATTTAATTATATTTCACGGCCCTGTTCTTCCACTTTAGGTTGCAGACAGACGTGTGATAGACACGACGGATGCAGAGCGTCGAGCAGTAACACCGGCAGGATTACAAGACTCTATAGACACTCTGGTCAAGAAGTACAATCAAGCCAGGGCCTTTGTCCGACCCTCTGGTACTGAGGACGTTGTTAGAGTGTATGCTGAAGCTGACACGCAGGTGCACGCCTACATACACACTCCATACATCTCCGTGTCACAGAATCACCTTTTTCTGCTCCGTATCTGAAGTATGGTTATATGAATATGTGTGTGTTTGTGTCTGTGTGCAGGAGAGTGTAGATGGCTTGGCACATCAAGTAAGTCTGGCTGTATATCGACTAGCTGGAGGAGTTGGAGACGAGCCGAAGCCTTTAAAGTGATGCCGAGAGTAAACACTACATTTTTATATCGTTCAGATTATTTCTGATTCCCATGCTTCACTCCTTGGTTGCACTTTGACTTTGGATCATGTTTATATGAACTGTGAAAAGTTGTTTTTGGTATAATAAAGTGTTATTTTTAGCAACAACAAAAAAAAAAATCATGAGAGGATGAAAACAGCAATAAAAGAAAGTGAGATCATAACGAGATCATAATTGCATTCTATTTCTAGTCAGTAAGTATCTCTCATAATTATAATAAGAGCAACCCAACAATAACTTTGATGCTTTGCAGTCATGTTTATTTCATGCATGTGGTTGAAAGAGAACCAGAGGCAACACCAGAGGTTAAAAGCTAGAATACAGTGCATTAGCAGTTTAGTTCATCATAGTAGATGAGTTTTATATCGGATATAAGTGTTACATCTCTAATACAGTTCATTCTCTCCTTTGCTTGCAAGGATTACAAGGTAGAAAGAGAATATTCTATCTCTGTAAGGTGATACGGAATTGTAACGATCTGGTTATAAATGATCTTTCGATATTTATAATTACTAGTGGAGGGGAGAAATGAAAAATATATGGTAGAGATATATCCTTCAAGGTCATATGGATTCATAGTGTGATGTCAGGCTACTCCTCTGTCTCATCTGCTGCTCCGGAGATGGTGATGGTGCGCTCCTGCGTGTCTCTCTGAATGATGTCCTCGTCTGTCTTAACTGTTCTAAACAAAGAGCAATAACGTCAAGAAATGCTAGAGTGGAAATATAACACCATATTACATAATCATGAGTGATAAAAATGTATAGACTTTATTGTTTACATTATAATGTACTGTTTTACAGTGTATGCAAGCCATACACACTGCCTTTGCATACATTTCGTGCTGTGTTTGTGATTATTGTGGCACGACCGGATACTTTTACCTGATGAGGACGGTCTTCCTCTCCGTCATTTCCACGGCCTGCTCGTGGGAGAACTCCTCCGCCGTTTCTTGGTGGCCGTTAGAAGACGGCGGAAGCTTTGAGGACACGGCAGCTGCTCCACCAGCCGCTTCAGCCAAGGCTCCACTCACCCTCACCCCTGAGGTGCTGAGACTCCCGGAGACGCTGACGCTCAACAGAGACATGCCTTGCACCATTGCTGATAAACGGGTGTCCTCGCCCTCGATCAGTTTCCTGAAGAAGCAAAAACAAAAACGGCACAGATTTACTGTGGGTACAATTCTTATTGTCCTCTATATTATTTAAAGGTGCAATTATAGTGCAGGTTTTTTTCCTTACTTATACAAATAACTTAACTTAAAAATAATTATTTAAACCAAGACCTCAGGACAAAAATATTAAGTGGCTGAGAAAACCAATTTGGAAAAATAACTTCCAGTCTGGAAAGCTTGTTTGTGTTTTGATGCATCTCCCATTAGTCATTTTATAGACGCTCTAAGGGCCACCAGAGACCCTGGGGGTGGACCTTTGCAAACATGGGTGGGAATGAGGGGGTGGGCTCAAAAAAAATCTCTAACTCACCTACTTAACCAACCCTCCATCCATCCATTTTCTGTACCGCTTATCCTACACAGGGTCACAGGGAGCCTGGAGCCTATCCCAGGGAACTCGGGGCACAAGCTGGGGGACACCATGGACAAGGTGCCAACCCACTGCAGGGCACAATCGCACAAACATTCACACACTATGGACAATTTGGAAATGCCAATCAGCCGACAATGCATGTCTTTGGACTGGGGGAGGAAACCAGAAGACCCAGAGGAAACCCGGGAGAACATGCAAACTCCACACACACAGGGCGGAGGTGGGATTCGAACCCCCAACCCCGGGGGGTGCGAGGCAAACATGCTCACCTACTTGCCCATTAGAAGCTAGAAAGCTCATTTTGAAGAAAAAGAAAATAGGGCTAATCTTAGCTAATGCACCTTTAACACTGTCAACATGCCTGTACCATTTCTCCTTGGTATTCCATAATACCATCGTATTATGGAACCATCGTAAGGGCTAATACTTTATAATAAAAGTTTCTTAGATGTCTGATTAGACATGTCTGTAGACTCCCGTGTGGATAAATATAGTACAATGTATACAGTAAATGTAAAGTAACATAAATAGTAAATAAAGCATTGTATTTGCTGCATTTATCCAAAATTTGATGTGGCATGGCAGACGTAATAGTAATATCAGTCGAAGTTGATGAAGGTGTATTAAAAACACTACAGGAACTCAAGGTGTGTAAGCTATCAGAAAGTCTGTGTAACCCTTTAAACTGGAGAAATCCATCAGCAACGTCGCACTACCTGTAGGTGGTGATTTCGATTTCCAGGGCCATCTTGACATTGAGGAGATCCTGATATTCTTTCAGCAGCAGAGTGATCTTCTCTTTCACTGTCTTCATATCCAGCTTCAGTGCCTCGATACGGGCCTACAAAACACACCAACATGAACCTCTAGTAATAATAATCAACCTTTTGATTGATTTTGGACCATTTTGTTCCAACTAAAACAACTATGAACTGTTGGCTTACTCACAAATTGTGTATGTGACAGACAACTTTGGTAACATCTGTGTTTCCTGTACTTATCTTTAATGTATTTTAATGACATCTACTTTCTTACCTGTAAATCCTCTTCCACCTTCCTGTATTTCTCTTGGTTGTCACGGATCTGAGCCAACAAAGTCTCATACCTGGTGTTAAGTGCATCCAGCTCCCGTTGCTTATTCTGAATCTATGGACATAAACACACACCGATTGAAGCTTGAATGAAACTGTACTTTTAACTACAAAAGGTAGAGGTAAGGTAGAAATTAGCAAATGTAACTAACGTCTTTCTTGTAGCTCACGACTTCTTCCCTGATTCCCCGTACGGATTCCACGTGTCGTGTCGACACCGTGTTCAAGTCCTGGAATTTCGTCTTATACCAGGTGTCCATTTCCTGAAGATCATCAGATAATATGGTAATAATGGCAATTTTTAGTGCTTTATTTAATCAATGTTTGTCGTAATTGTTGTCTACCTGCAGGTTCCGTGCAGCGATACTGTCGTACTGGGATTGGATCTCTTTGAGGGCGGTTGCGAGGTCAGGGAGAGCGAAGGCCACATCGACTTTAGCCACGGTTTCATAAATCTGAGCCATCAGTTCTTCGATTTCCTGAACAAGTTTGATGTGATGTTTTAAAATATGTTTTTTTCAAGTAACCCCATTACATAAATAAAGCAACAGAAATGCAGCAAATCATCCATTTTCTGTACCACTTATCCTACACAGGGTTGCATGGGAGCCTATCCCAGGCAACTCAGGGCCACCCATCACAGGGCACAATCACACACGCATTCACACACTATGTGCACACAGGGTGGAGGTGGAAATCAAACCCCCAACTCTGGAGATGTGAGGCAAACATGCTAACTACTAAGCCCTGGAACCACTAAGCACCCTTGCAGGAAATCATTTTCAGAGTAATTTCCCTTCAGTATGTTTTAATTACAACTCAAAACGTCACTTTCTATACTTTTAAATGTAATCTTAAGTGGTTATTGAGAGCATTTTATTTCAAAAGTTTCAGTCCTGCTATCGTGTTGATGCACGTCACTAGGGTTAAGTATTAACATGGGACCTGTGATGTAGACACAGAAAGTCAGTGTGGAATTGAAGCAGCCCTACCTGTTTGTGAATCCTCTGAAGGAACTCCATCTCTACCTCCAGGTTCTCTAGCTGTTTCTCCAGAGCAATGCGGGCGGCAGTGGCAGTGTCAACATCCTGGCAAACAAAATGGCAACTAAATATTATTTGAAGGATTTTGTCATTTAACTGACACTCAGATGTTTTATAAGAGGTTGAGAAAATGTTTGTTCATAACCATGAGTCATTTTTCATGTTGTACTGTTAATTAAGCAAGTGATGAAACTCCTGGGCTACGTCTCACAGGAATTCAAGCTAGAATTAGATATTGCTAGCATCACTAGTGAACTCACAGGCTTAAACGCTTCAATGTCCTGTTCAGCCTTTTTCCTGGCTTCCAGTGCCTCCTCATACTTGGCCTTGACCATCTCCAGCTGCGCCACCATGGCCTCCTTAGCAGCGATAGCAAGGTCCTTCAGGAAAGAGTTGTGTGTTATTGCATGGGAACAGCTTAAATAACAACTTATTGGCTGAGGACAGGTTGAGAACATTTTGTGTTCTCTGCTTACCCTCTGGGCTCTCATCTGGTCAGCGACCCTCCTGAGTTCTCTCAACTGCTCCTCGTACATCATGCGCAAGCCCGAAGGCTTCACATAGCGGCCCTTCAGGGCTTCGATCTCAGTCTCAAGCAGTTTGTTTTGCTGCTCCAGAGTGCGCACCTGCAAACAAACGTATTGACTTAATTACAGGTGTACTTAGGTGCACAACAGGGAATGGTGGGTGGAGAGAGTGAACACCGACGCGTCTTACCTTCTCGATGTAGACAGCCAGGCGGTCATTGAGAGTGATCATCTCCTGTCTCTCGCTTGTGCGCGTGTTTAGGTAGTCCTGATTGGCAGCAGAAGCAGCTTCCAGATCCAGTGCACCTCCAAGACCCAGACCAACACACAGAGCGCTCATACTCACACTGCTGAAACAGTATAACAAACAATAAGAAACATATACTATACAGTGTATATAGAGAAAGATATATAAAGAAACAGGAGTATAACAGAGCAGAGTACAGTGGAGTGGACTGAGAGTAGAGTAGACTGGTAGAGCAAGGATGGATGAACATCCTTTGGAATATTTAAAAACTGCTTGATTATGATATTAAAAATTAATTATATTTAAAAAATGTAACAATGAGTCTCAGCTCATAAACACTAATTTAGAGAGAAGAGAAGAAGCCTTAGTCATATGCACATTACAGCACAGTGAAATTCTTTTTTTTTTTTTTTTTTGCATATCCCAGCTTGTTGGAAGGTTGGGGTCAGGGCACAGGGTCAGCCATGATACAGCACCCTGGAGCAGAGAGTGTTAAAGGGCTTGCTCAAGGCCACTGCCCTAAAACTTCCTGCCCCGTGTGAGGATTGAACTCACGACCTTCAGATTATGAGACTGACGCGCTACCTACTGCGCTAACGAGGCTGAGTTTATACAAACATTTTTTCATTTTAAATCTATTCTTCCATTTTCTGTCAGTTATATCAAAGTTTGCTGAGGGGTGGCCTAGAGTAGAGTAATGTACAGTAGCGTATAATAGAGTAATGTAGAGTAGAGCACAGTACAGTAGTGTAGCGCAGAGTAATGTAGAGTACAATACAATAGA
Organism: Cranoglanis bouderius; assembly: GCA_023630585.1. NCBI lineage: Eukaryota > Metazoa > Chordata > Actinopteri > Siluriformes > Cranoglanididae > Cranoglanis > Cranoglanis bouderius. Next base: position 13,110,554 of record CM042538.1, on the reverse strand, counting down.
ATAATGTAGAATACAGTAGAGTAGAGTAATGTACAGTAGCGTATAATAGAGTAATGTAGAGTAGAGTAGAGCACAGTACAGTACAGTAGTGTAGCGTAGAGCAGAGTAAAGAGTACAGTACAATAGAATAATGTACAGTAGTAGAAGCACAGACTATAGTATTGTGCAGCAGAGTAATTTAGAGTAGAGTAGACTAATGTACAGCCATGATACATGACCCTGGAACAGAGAGCGTTAAAGGGCTTGCTCAAAGCTACTGCCGTAAAACTTCCTGCCCCGTGTGAGGATCGAACTCACGACCTTCAGATTATGAGACTGACGCGCTACCTACTGCGCTAACGAGGCGCGGTGCAATGTTAAAAGTGCAGTGGTGTTACCCGGTGAGGCGCGCGCTGCGGGTGCCGGACAGAGCCCTGCGGGCGCTGCGGGTGTAGCTGACAGACCGGTGACGGGTTTCGCGTCTGCGTGGACTCGGACTGGAGACCCGGATGTGGCAGGTGGCGGAGGAGGAGGCTAGCGCTCCTTCAAAGTGCCTCCGGTACGAGGAGATGCGCTCCGGGCTGCGACTCATGGTGAGGCTGAAGTTTCCCTTCACTCTGCTGCTGGGGATAAAGAGCTGGAATCGGTTTGTGTCGCTCCTCAGTCTCGGTGGCAGTTTATATATCCGCCTGAGGAATGTCGAGTCTCAGTTTAACACCGAGGCGAACTACTCAGCCATCTGACGCGCCTCCGCGAAAAAGATTTTTCCCTGCTAGAAATAGACGGAATAACTGGCATCACTATGATAACTGTGCTGTGCATAACCGTGTTCCATCAGGGGAAATGTTCAAAACCTGGCAATCAGATTACACTATATGGCCAAAAGTTTGTGGACACCTGACCATCACATCCATATGTGCTTTGTAAACATCCCATTCCAGGTTTATTCCCCTGTGTTTGCTGTTATAATAAGCTCCATTCTTCTGGGAAGGCTTTCCACTAGATTTTGGAGCATGGCTGTGGAGATCTGTGATCATTCGTCTACAAGAGCATTAGTGAGATCAGACACTGATGTAGGGTGCTTTTGGCCATATAGTCATCATCATCATCATCATCATCATTATTATTATTATTATTATTATTATTATTAGTAGTAGTAGTATAACTTATCCTTCTATTAGCTATCCAACACTAATATTATCCATTATAACTTTACTGTTTAAGTTTTGTTGTTTTTAATCACCTTCAGAACAAAATGAGTACAGCCAAAAAAAAAAAAAAGTAAAACAGGGCCTGTACTCTATACTCCTTTTGTTTGTTTGTTTATTTTTATCTGTACATCATCATCTTCCAACCAGTTTCAGCATACAAATCTTTGCGGAACCATAGTTAGGGCTCCTGTTGTGCCCCATCCGGACAGTATTCCGGTCGGATGGAGGATAGTCGGAGTGTTTTATTAGGTGCTCCACTATTTGCAGTGAGCTCCAAGCGTCCGTTAAAAATAAGAAGAAATTTAAAATAATTTAAAGTTAAATTCTCTACCTCAGTTCAACAGCAATGGCAGGGAACTTCTGGCAGAGTTCACATTAGTAAGTATTTTTATTGTATAATTATTTCCACTTTGATAAATTATTTGGTTTCGTGGCCTAGCACGTTCTGACTAAGGCTGTGTTATATGTCGCTATTTGTAGAGGAATAATGTTTCGGGTGTAACTCTAACATGGGTTGTGTGAGCGGTATTCCACCTCAATCTGCTAAGAAATATGTCAGAACTGCAAAGCTGGAAAGCTCGCTAATGTTCGCTAAACAGTTTGGTAACGCAGGTAGCGGAAGCTGCATAGAGATGAGTTGTTTTATGAAGAAAAAGAAAGGAATCTTCTATAATAATAAATGCAGCTATCGACTGCGCAGTTTTCAAAATATAGTCCCCTCCGAAACTATTGGAACGGCAAGGCCAATTCATGTGTTTGTGTTATACGCCAAAGATATTTGGGTTTGAGATCAAAAGATGGATATGAGACAAGAGTTTGGGATTTCAGCTTTTCTTTCCTGATCTTTGCATCTAGATGTGCTAAGCAACAAAAAACGTAGAACCTTTTGTATCAGACCACCCAAGCTTTAGGTGAGCAAAAGTATAGGAACAGATAAGTCTTGAAGTTTAATTAAAGTAAATAACACTTCAAATTTGGTTGCATATCCCTCGTTTGCGAAAACTTCATCAAGCCTGAGATTCAGTGACATCACCAAATTGTTGGTTTCTTCTTTTGTGATGCTTTTCCAGGCTTTTACTGCAGCCCCCTTCGGTTGTTGTTTATTTCAGGGGGTTTCTCCCTTCAGTCTCCTCTTCAGGAGGTGAAATGCTGCTCAATTAGGTTAAGGTCTGGTGATTGACTTGGCCAGTCTAAAACCTTCCACTTTTCCCCAATGATGAAGTCCTTTGTTGAGTTGGCAGTGTGTTTTGGATCGTTGTCTTGCTGCATGATGAAGTTCATCCCAATAAGATTGAATGCATTTCTCTGTAAATTGGCAGACAAAATGTTCCTGTAAACTTCTGAATTCATTCTGCTGCATCATGAGTTACATCATCAATAAAGATTACTGAGACTGTTCCAGAAGCAACCCTGCAAGCCCAAGCCATGACAGTACCTCCACCATGTTTCACAGATGAACTTGTACGTTTTGGATCATGAGCAGATCCTTCTTTCTCTTTTTCCATTTCCATCTGCATTTCCATCACTTTGGTAGAGGTTCATCTTGGTTCCAGAACTTTTGTCTCTGTATTTCTTTGGAAATTCCAATCTGCCTTTCTGATTCTTACTGCTGATGAGTGGTTTGCATCTTGTGGTATGGCCTCTATATTTGTGCTTTCGAAGTCTTCTTCTCACAGTGTTTCTGTCATGAACTGCTGCTGTTGTTTTCCTTCGCCAAGTCAAGTGTCTGTTGCTCAGTATACCAGTAGTTTCTTTCTTTTTCAGGACATTCCAAATTGTTGTATTGGCTAGGCCTGACACTTGTGTTATGTCTCTGATTGATTTTCCCTCTTTTCTCAGTTTCAAAATGGCTTACTTTTCTCTCATAGACAGCTCTCTAGTCTTCCTACTGGTTTATCCTTTTTAACAACAAACGCAGTCTTCACAGGCGAAACCCATGGCTCAAACCAAGAGTAGATATTCAGAGCAATTCATTGTTTAAACAGTCAATCTAACAGGACACACCTGGGCAGCAAGAAACACCTACATGTTCCAGTATTTTTGATCACTTAATAAAATGGGTGAGTTCAAACAAAAGGTGCCATGTTCTAAGCTGTTTAACACATCTAGATGTAAACATGAGGAAACGAAAGCTGAAATTCTGATCTGTCGTTTCATATTCATCTTTGAGCTCAAACCCAAATGTCTTCAATGTATAGTGAAAACAATAGAATGAGCCTTGCTGTTCCAAAACTTTCAGAGGGGACTGTATGTCAGGAACAACTGCAAATGGGGAAAATTTTTTTTTTTTTTTTTTCAGAAGTATGCTGAACACGTGCACAACACAGGCTCGTTTTTTATTTTATTTTATTTGCTTTGGTCTTGCATTGTGCTTGCTATTGAAGGTGTAATAGTTGAAACCTGTAAAATATGTAGAACATGATTAAAAAAATATTGGATTAATCCATAACGTCATGGTATTAAGTGGCTGAGAAAACCCATTTGGAAAACTGACTTCTGGTCCGGAAGGCTTGTGTGTGTTTGGATACGCCTCCTGTTAGTCATTTTATGCTGCGTTTGAAGTGAATTTGTAACTTGTAATGCCCCACCTACAACTGATAAAAAAACACAGAAAACACCCCCTCAACTTGGAATTTCAACTCGTCAACGAGGGGTAGTCTTCTCAACTACCAGTTCCTTCCCCACTTACAGAGTGACGTCAGGTCAGCATGGCCGATCACACTGCGAACAGTGTAAAGTGCCAATTCTCTGCTTTTACATGAGTTTATAGCCGTATTGGCTTTTAGATCAGTTAATATACAGACACAGTACTTGGTTAAATCTATAAGACTGACCAAACTAATCACTGTTTTGAGAAGGTAATCATCAACATTAGAGCCGTCACTAACATTAGTGGGTTAGCTTGTTTGCGTGTTGTTGCTGTGCTGCAATTTCAGTCCAAAATGTTCCCTGATTGTTTGAAGTTCACTACAGTAGAACAGAACCAGCAGCCACTCAGACCTGTAACTGTAAAAGTGCAGTTAATGTAGCTATTTATGAGCTTTGACAGAGCAAACAAAAGACACATATTTTTTTTTTTTTTTTTGGAGACGTCCATGTTTTTTTGGGCGGAGCTTTGTGAACATGGGCGGGGTTAAGGGGTGGGCTCGAGGAGTCATTTTAACTCATTTTAAAAACGGACTAATCTTAGCTAATGCCCCTTTAACATAGTACAGATTAATTTCCTGAAGATTATTTAAAGGTGTACAAAATTGTTTTCTGTTATTCCTGAACCTTAAACTGATGGAACGTGTGCCCGAGTTGACGTTATTTATAGGCGACTTGTTTTTGATTTGAACCCATTCAGTTCGAGGGAGCAGTGAAACGAGCTAATAAATATAAGACCTCAATAATCAAATATATTAGCTTTGATACTGGTGAGTTTTGATTTCCGTCACTGTAAGTAAATGAATAAATAAGAGTCCCTGGCTGTGCTTTACAGACACTCGGTTTAGACTTGGTTAGATTAGACAGATTTTGTTACCTTTGTTTATGTACGTAAATGAAGTCAAACGTGCAGGTTTTAGTCTTTAGACTATAAATAAATTTAAAATGCTGGTCTTCCAAGAGACCGAGTCTTTCAGCTCTCTATATTAGGAAAAGAACTCTAAAAGATACGAATACTTCTCTCGGTAATTAATGAAGCTTATTGGATGGAAAAGCCGCTAATGTTTAAATGTAAACTTCAATATATGGAAAGTAATCCAAATGTCATCTGTATTCAAAAGTAATCTGTATTCATTGCTGCCCTGGATATTTGTTTGAAATGCAGTAACTGGTTCAGTGTTTAATGAGGTTACTTGATGTGAGCGAATCACATTTTTAATAGAGATTAATAGCCCCTTTTCTGCATTAATTACTTCTACACCAGTATAATTAGTGCCTTCTTGTCTGTTCCTAGCCTGCAGTGGGTGCTGGATAAGCAGGATCTACTGAAAGAGCGTCAGAAAGACCTGAAGTTCCTCACAGAGGAGGAGTACTGGAAGCTGCAGATTTTTTTCGCGAATGGTACAGAACAACTACGTTAATTTCTTTTATGTGGACATTGTGTGCATACGGCTGGGTTGGAAGTTTATATATATATATATATATATATATTTGTAATGGTAGTGTTTGTCAAAATGGAGAAGGAAGGGGGAAATTCTATTTAGAAGGCCAAGAATATAAAGCTGACATTACCAGGGTGTATAAAAGGCACTGCACCTGTTAAAACCTTGACTACATGCGCTACCTGGGAAAGCATTTTCAGGAGGATAAAGAAAATGGTCATTAAGAAAAGCGAGATCCGTCAGGCTGATTAAAGGGGGCGTTATATTGACAGCTACAGGTATAAAGCGTTATTTTACTTTCACATACAGTGCCCTCCACTAATATTGGCACCCTTGGTAAATATGAGCAAAGAAGGTTGTGAAAAATTGTCTTTATTGTTTAACCTTTTGATCTTTTGTTAAAAAAATTCACAAAAATACTCTGCTCTCATGGATATCAAACAATTGCAAACACAACACAGGTTTGTCCGAAAAAAAAAAAAAAAATCTTTGTTAAATATAGATGTGCCACAATTATTGGCACCCTTTTAGTCAACACTTTGTGCTACCTCCCTTTGCCAAGATAACAGCTCTGAGTCTTCTCCTATAATGCCTGATGAGGTTGGAGAATACATGGCAAGGGATGTGAGACCATTCCTCCATACAGAATCTCTCCAGATCCTTTAAATTTGTCTTCAGTTCACCCCACAGGTTTTCTATGGGTTTCAAGTCATGGGACTGGGATGTCCATGGCAGGACCTTGATTTTGTGGTCAGTAAAACATATTTGTGTTGATTTTGATGTATGTTTTGGATCACTGTCCTGCTGGAAGATCCAACCATGGCCCATTTTAAGCTTTCTGGCAGAGGCAGTCAGGTTTTCATTTAATATCTGTTGATATTTGATAGAGTCCATGATGCCATGCATCCTAAGAAAATGTCCAGGTCCTCTGGCGGAAAAACAGCCCCAAAACATTAAAGAGCCACCACCATATTTAACCGTGGGCATGAGATATGGCTACCTCTCTGTGTGTACCAAAACCACCTCTGGTGTTTATTGCCAAAAAGCTCTATTTTGGTTTCATCTGACCATAGAACCGATCCCATTTGAAGTTCCAGTAGTGTCTGGCAAACTGAAGACGCTTGAGTTTGTTTTTGGATGAGAGTAGAGGCTTTTTTCTTGAAACCCTTCCAAACAACTTGTGGTGATGTAGGTGACTTTGGATTGTAGTTTTGGAGACTTTCTGACCCCAAGACACAAATAACTTCTGCAATTCTCCAGCTGTGATCCTTGGAGATTTTTTGGCCACTCGAACCATCCTCTTCACAGTGGTTTGAGACAATATAGACACGCGTCCAATTCCAGGTTGATTCATAACATTTCCAGTTCACTGGAACTTCTTAATTATAGCCCTGATGGTGGAAATGGGCATTTTCAATGCTTGTGCTATTTTCTTATAACCACTTCCCATTTTGTGAAGCTCAACAACCTTTTGCCGCACATCACAGCTATATTCCTTGGTCTTACCCATTGTTATGAATGACTAAGGGAATTTGGCCTATGTGTTGCCTCATATTTATACTCCTGTGAAACAGGAGGTCATGGTTGAATAATTTCCTGTTCCTAGTCACCCAGGTGTACTTTAAAAAATGTAAATATCAATGATAATATACTTCAAATATATTTTTCTCATATGAATTCATAGGGGTGCCAATAATTGTTGCACACCTATATTTAACAAAGATTTTTTTTTGGATAAACCTGTGTTTTGTTTGCAATTGTTTGACATCCATGAGAGTATTTTTGTGAATTTTTTTAACAAAAGATCAAAAGGTTAAACAGTAAAAACAATTTTTCCACAGCCTTCTTTGCTCATATTTACCAAGGGTGCCAATATTAGTGGAGGGCACTGTATACACAATATCATCAACTTTTAGTTTTCTGTAAATAATGACTAGATATTTCAGTAATTGGCAGTGATGCAGCTAATGACACAAATATCCAGGTTCGTAGAAAATACAACCCACTAAAACCTCACTCCTCCTGTGTGAATTTTATTGATGCCCGGATGCGAGAGTTTTATCACTGAGGAAAAGTTTAAAAAAAACCTATTACAGACGTCCCCGTGATAAATGAATCCTATCCCAGTAGACCTTATCTTTTGGTTTTGTATGTAGAATCTCTTACACTGCATGTTGGCTCCTAGATTACATTTGAGGTGGTCTTAAAGTATAACTCTAATGAAGGATGGGCATGGACGCCCTGATTACGGGTCTAAATAACGTTTTCATAATCCTTCTGAGGATTCAGTCTTTGTCTGTCTTTATGAAAACGTAGTAAGAATATATTGAAATGGAGTTTGATCAGGTCGTAACAGTGATCTGGTGCTGTTTCAGTGATCCAGGCTTTGGGAGAGCACCTGAAACTCCGACAGCAGGTTATCGCCACAGCAACAGTTTACTTCAAACGCTTTTATGCAAGGTGAGTCTCCGTTTCTGTGAGTAGGTAACTGAGAGCGTTGGATAACTTCTTGCTGAAAAATACAACGTCAGGAGTTGGCGCAAGATTTTTGGGGGGTTTTTTTTGTCCTGTAGCAAGGGTCGTTTTGTTAAAATATTTTTAATGTTAACTTCTTTGAAAAAGGATATGGCACCAGGATTTAGGTGGAAATGGGTTTGAATTCAGTCATCAAGCCAAGTCATCATATTGTTGTTCTAACAACAACTTCGTCGTAGTCTTCTTCTTCTTCGTCTTGCTTGGGTGTCTATGGCAGCCCATAGAACTGTCTGGTAATAAGTTGTGAATTTCAGCACGCTGATTGGGGAGGGTCTGAGGAACATTCTGACCAAATTTGGGCCATCGCTCTAGCGCGACCATCAGGTCAAATTTGTCCTAAATTTAAAAGCCAGGCATCCCTTGATTCCCTGGGTACAGCCGAGGTCAATGCATCCTGTGACCTCAATTTCCACCTAATTAGATTCACTGCCATCTTGGATGTTGGAGTTTTTTCCTCTACTCCTCCTACAAATTTTGTCATTTTAGCATACTGACACGAAACTTGATAGACATCTTCAGGACATCTTCAGGACCGTGACCTGAAGCTATGTAACAGATTTCGTGATGGCACCGCTTATTGGTCAAAAGTTACAATAACCTGCCAAAAATGCTTCCATCTAAGTGCCATTTTTGCTACTCCTCCTCCAAATTTTATCCAATCTTCACCAAATTTCGCTCACATCATCATCATCTGTGTAGCGTATGACGGTGCCCAAACTGATTTCTGAATTAACCCAGATGGAACATAGAAAATTTTGTCACTCAGGTGACCGAGAGTAACCCCGAGAGGCCTCCTGCGGCCAGATGCCCTTTGGAATGCAAAAGTCTCTTTGGAACCCACACAGGACTTACCCCTGCAATAAAAGAAACCTTTGATGACTGAACGTCTGGGAAACTTCACGATTAGTTCGTCAGCAGGAGTCCACCAAAACTCCGAACAAGGGCCTGTAAATCTCTGATCTAATCTTTGTTTACGACCACATGGATTAGCCCCAGAATCGAAAGGCCAGAGGAGAAAATGTCCTCCCTAAAGGTCACCCTGAGGTGACCAAGGACCGTTGGGACATTAGAAGAACGCCAGCCCCCTCTTCTGGACATACACACGTGCACGTGCACACACACACACACACACACACACAAGCTTACCTTACACACACAATGGAGAAATCTCTCTCTTTTCAATGTAACGTGTAATTATATGTAATTATTCGATGCCTAAATAGTGTGATGTTATCTTGTTTACATATATTGTGTGTTTATGTAACTAACCTTAATGATTTTAGATAGTTTTAATTTAGCATATCATTTTAAATGTCTGTAACCAGGTTTTATTTGTAATATTCTTTACAAGTCCATCGAATTTGGTATGTAGTTAATCGTCTCGAGATACCCGGATTGATTATGCATATCATATTGCAATGGGATACATTACTTCATGTTTTCTCTTAGCTTCCTATATAATACGGTATAAACCAGCTCCTCCCTGGACATTTAAATTGGGGTCCGAAACCAGACAAAGGGAGTTCATCCGGACATGCAAACCCAACTTCCTGATTGGCCCATAGCCCAAAGAGGCGTGTGCGTTGGTGTTGTCTTTAAAACAACACCACGCTCTTCTTCACGTTAAGTTAGAGTTCACTTCTCAGTCACTCTTTAACTTCACTTCTACACTCCTTCCGGTTTCTCTCCCCCGGGGCCACGTGCCCCGGGAAGAGGAAGCCAGGATCTCTCTCTCCCGGACAAAGGATGCAACTGCCTCACGGCTCACGCTTTTTCAAACGGCGCAACGAACCAGCGAACTCTACACGACCTCGTGCAAACTTTCAACCCTGAGGCTATGCAAGTATAGTTAATGAACCTATACCTGCCTTTAAGATTGGACCCCTGTTTACAGGAGAATTAAGTTCATGCTGGTTTTGAAAAAGGCTAATTAATTGTGTTTTTGTCTGCCATTCCCTTTTATTTCATCTCTTTCTCTCTATACCTTTTCTTTCATTGTATATAGATGTACATATGCATGTTTGCTTAGAGTTAGTCGTGTGTATCCATAGTTACATCTAGCTATTAAAATCTATTATCCCACGCTTGATTTTCTCTGTTTTGTCACGTGATGAGTCAATTAAACGCTGCGATCTCGTTACCCGTTCTAATCTTTAATAACAAACTTCGTGAGTTAATTCTTCCTGGCCAGAAGGATAAACTCACTCTTTAGAGTTCATAAAGCTGATCTAGGCCACATACATAGTCATAATTGATTATAATCCGTTGTAGTTAATTATCTATATGTATATGTGCACCTACATGAATTCCCTTTCATGGCTGATGTATATTTATAACTGGTCACAACACGCATTAATTAGATATATAGATATATTTCACGCCATTCGAGCTAATTCCTTACATAAATTGGAGAATACATTTAAACGGTTTAAACATCTTTTAATTTGTTACATGAATTGTAACTGGTAGAGAATATTTTTAAACGTTGCAGATTCATCCGAGTTACTACACATTCTGGTAGATAATGCGGGCACGCTTTAAAACTCGTCTCCTTTAAAAAGGTGCTTCGAATCCAAGCGTGCGATTCTGTTTTGTTTCATGTTTAAAGTTGATCCATTTCATTATTCTGGTGGAAAAGAATAATGCTAGTAATGCCTTTGATTCGTTACATCTGTCTAAACAAAAGTTGTCAATGGAACTCTGGTTTTCAAAACCGTTCGCCCATAAAAGATTGGTAAATGCGTGAAATTACAAATCATTCTTCAATTCCTTTGCCTATAGTTATTGCTTATGCAACAATGGTAGCACGTCTGTGAATGTGCAGCTTTCATTACTATTATTATTATTATTATTATTATTATTAATAATAATAATAATAATAATGTTGTTATTGTTGCTGTTATTGTTATTATTGTGGTTTTTATTAGAGATGCACCGATCGACCGGCCAGGGACCGGAATCGGCCGATTTTCCGCATGCTCAGCCCGGACCGGTGACCGGCCAGTCAGTCTCACGTCTTTCCGATTCCGAGCCGGTCCGTGTTGTTGCCAGCGGCACAGGCAATAACGTCACAGCCACGCTCACAGCTGCATGTAAACATGTCGTAGGCAAAAACGCGAAAACCCATTGACCTACTGGAGGATCAACAAAGATCATTTCCCTGCGCTTGCTCCACTTGCCCACATATGTTGGCAACACAGAAAAGGTGCCTTGTGTAACGCTTTACACAGAGAGGCCGGATAGCTCGCCTGAATGGTTGTAGCCAGGTTTAAGCAAAACTCACGTATCTGATATTTCACAGTGGTTTATTATCAGCGTTGTCGATCCCCCGCACACATGGGGCAGTTTGCAAAACACTCCACTAACAACTGCGTTACTGAACATAAATAAAACATGGCAAAGAGCAACAGAAATATAACCAGGCTTTATATGCATACATGCGATGATCATAGCTCGCGCTCCGTCTACCAACTGCCCACTCATCAGTGAGGGAGTAAGAGAGAGCGTTCCGCCTTAAAGGAGCAGTAACTAATTCTACTTGTTACACTTGTTATTTAATTATTAGCCACTGCACCTATTAATATTTGGAAGAGTTTTATATTATATTTATATTTAATATTTGTACACTTCAGTTTTGTTCATAGGCTTGTAATCTTTGGACTTTTGTGAGACGAGTAAAAAAGAGAAAAAGGTCAATTTATAAACACAGTGGAAAATGATGTCTGTTTTGTTATATAAAGCAACTCATTTTCAGTTAATAGTTATTTCTACCTCTTTCCAGTTACAGAGCTCTTTATTTTGAGAGTTGTTTAAGTGAGAGAAGATCCTGTAACTTAGTGCAGTTTGGGGGAAATTGTAATGTTTAATAATTCTTTTATTATGAAAATAAAATTTTGCACTGAAGAAAAGTAGATTTTTGTTTGTATATGCAGTCAATTATAGTTCTTAGAAAGAAAATCGGAATCGGCAACAATCGGTATCGGCAGGTCACACTTACAAAAAAATCGGAAATCAGAATCGGCCAAAAAAATTGCAATCGGTGCATCTCTAGTTTTTATTGTTATTTATTATTGTTGTTTATTGTTATCTTGCAGGTACTCTTTGAAGAGCATAGACCCAGTGTTGATGGCTCCTACTTGTGTGTTTCTAGCATCTAAAGTTGAGGTAACGAAAAAAATCTCAATTATTTATTCAGGATTTATTTCAAAGTTTTGCACAACTTCAACCCCTCCACCTCCCCCCTTTGTTTTATTGCAGGAATTCGGCGTAGTTTCAAACACCCGCCTTATTTCTGCAGCCACGTCTGTGTGTAAGTGAAGAAATAAGGAATGTTCTCTCATTAACACGCTCTCGTTGTCGTATCCTCGGGACTCATTTTGTGCATTTGAAAAACGGACAAATATGTTTTTGATTATCTCTGCAGTGAAAACTCGATTCTCGTACGCCTTTCCTAAGGAGTTTCCATACCGAATGAACCATGTAAGTAGCACTGCTCTTGTGTAACAGATTCATAACTGCCTTTTTGAAAATGACTTTAGACCGGATCGTGTGATAAGACGGCTACTTTGACTCCCGTGTGTATGCCTGTGGACTTGTTTGTGCCTGTGTATGTGTGTATTCGCTGATAGATCATTCTTTAGACACATACCATGCATCAGCATTCATTTTGTCATGAATCACACACACACACACACACACTCCCAGATGCCCGGGTGTGAAAATCTCATTGCTGTGGTGAAGTCTTGTCACCCTGGAAAATTAGCTCGGCTCTTCTCTCACACACTCGTGTGAAGTGTTTTGTGATAAGCACTGAGGTTATCCTCCTCCGCTGCAGGAACGTTAATCAGTCTGCTCATTACTTCTAGCACACGGTGACATTTGCTTACTGGAAATGCAAAGTGTGATGAGGGTCACATGACCTGCTCCTCAATAAGAGACCTTGTCTAATAGTGAGACTGAAGCAGAAGTTTCAGGTTCATCCTCAGTGTCCTGAGAAGGAAGATTGTTTCTCTTTTCACTGCACACTGATGATTTGTCAGACGACTCATTGGGTCAGATGTATGTACGTGCGAAAGAATGCGCAGTGCAAAACTAAACACACAAATCTTCATTAATAAATGAATAATAAATAATAAAATGTTCTGTCTAATAAAAAGATTCTAAAATTGGTGTGAGCCTAACATGAAAAGTGAACGGTGTAAAACTAGTGTTAATTGTGTTAGGGCTGTAATCATGAGGCTTACTGAAGAAGGCCAGGGAAATGATTAGAAATGTGTGTACGCAGTTTACAGCCACATGTTATCACTTTCTCTTCCTTCACGCTGTAGATCTTGGAATGCGAGTTCTACCTACTGGAGCTTATGGTTAGTGTCTCTCCATTTCCACAATGCTTAGAATGGATCAGTGATTAGCGACGGCACTAACTGAAGTCTGTGGCTGTGTTTCAGGATTGCTGTCTGATTGTGTACCATCCCTATAGACCTTTACTGCAGTATGTGCAGGACATGGGTCAGGAGGACATGCTCCTCCCACTAGCATGGTAAGAACTGTTCTCACAATCCCGACCTTAATACACACAGTCATTTTAAAGCCTTCTTTGTGCCTCAGTGTGAGCAAAACTCCATCAGCTTAAAAATTCTACCACTCCAAATATGTTGCTTTAGTGCTCGTAGTTCTACCTCACTTTGTTAAACAGTGGGGGGAAAAGAAATTAAGAATTAGCTCAATAGAATTAGTAGCTGCACTAAATTTGAGATACACCTAGTGCTGTGTAAAAAAACAACAAAAGCAAGCTGTATTTTCATCTAATTAAAACATTTGTATTATTCTTACACTACTTACACGTTGGCACACTGAAACGCCAAGACAGTATTTGTCACATCTGTAAAATAACACAAGGTCCGATTATGTTGGAAACGCAACAATTACACAAAGTTAATCTGATCTTGGCGAGCTTCACCATCAAAACTCGCAACCCTAAATGGTTAATAATCTGCTCACTGCTGTGTTAAATGAGAGGACAGAAAGTCTCATGTTAATCTATTAGAGATCGACCAATAGTGGATTTTACTGATAACTAAGTTGGGCGGTACCTGCCGATAACCGATTAATCAACCGATCGTTTTTAAAATTGATACCAAATGAAAACATAACACTCAAAGTAAAATATTGCTGAACTTTATTACAAAAATAAACAGTACTGACTGAAAATGAAAATGTACTGTACTTTTTAAAATGAAATAAATATTAATGTTGACTATTAATAAATATTAAAGTAAGTAAAAGATATACACCCAAACAGAACCAAAAAAGTAACACTCCAAATAAAAAAAGAGACATCAAAAAACACTTCAAATAACACAACAAAATTTGTCAGTGATTTGTCAGTTTTTATTTCACCTCTAGAGGCTGCTCTCGTACTGTATAACAACAGTGGACCCTTCTCAGCCGCTCCCACAACGGACGCAAGCAGGAAAGACTATCAGTGTGGATATTTGCCGATAACTGATTGCTAGATCTATCGGCAAAACTGATCAATCGGTCAACCCCTATAATCTATAACATGATATGTAATCCAAAAACACCATGGAAGCTCCACGCTGTCATTCCTATATCCTTATATCCTTTTTTTTTTTTTACAATCACATGCCGTGTTAACGAGATATTTAAACATTTAAACATTCTGACTTTCATAATTTCATGGATATTACATTCCCCCACTCAGTATCCTAAAATTCTTTTAAATTATGGTGCAAGTCCATGTTTTTGGTATCATTTTAATAAATGGCTTATGCACGATAACAGTCCATGATGTTCAAGCTTTTCAGGAGGCAAATATACAGTAAAATGCTTGCATGATTCTGTCCTTCAGTCTCACATCAACATGCACTATTTGACATTAGTGGAGTCACGCGGTCTCGGTCATGCCTGTCTTTGCCTCTATAGGAGGATCGTGAACGACACGTACAGGACAGACCTGTGCCTGCTCTACCCTCCCTTCATGATCGCCCTGGGTAATTTCTCTTTTGTGGCATTGAAAGTTCACTTTATGAATGTTGTCATCTTTTACATGCACTTCTCTCTCACTGCCTGAGCACGAATAGTGACTGACAGTTCTACTGAACCCAATTTATATATTTTATAGACTTTTTTTTTATGCATTTCATATGGGATAGTAAATTTCGTACGTACCTCATACAAGGAATCTGCAAAGGTTTATACTGTAAAGCTAAATAACACACATACAGGAACATCAAAACCCCAGAATTAGCCCAAACTTTTATATAAGGTAAGTCTGAACAAGTACAAAATGTTGAATTTGAGCTGTCGTTCAAGTACAAAACCTTAAATGTCTGCATGGCATCATTAACTAACACACACACACACACACACACACACAGTGCAGGACATTTTATGTATTTACGTAAAGTGTTTTTTGTGAAAGGTTCCTGTTACATGGCCTTAAGAATATAGAAAGCTGACACAAAACTGCTGTTGCTTCTATTTACTCATTCTTGGGTGCTCGTTCTGTCCCGTGTTAAAGATTTAACATTGCTTAATTCTCTGCTCCAGCGTGTTTGCACGTGGCATGTGTAGTGCAGCAGAAGGACGCTCGGCAGTGGTTCGCTGAGCTCTCTGTGGATATGGATAAGGTAGGAGTATGTTCAACTTCAACATTAATATTCGCGTCAGCCTTTAAAAAAATATGCCGAATGATTGTCAGTTTTGTGTTGCCCACTTTAATTCGAGGCAGTGGACGAGGCTGTAATGTTATGTAGAACTCTTGCATAGTAATATGGTGTGTTTTTAATATTTCCCACAACATAAGGGTCTACAGAAGTCAATAAACTGCTATATTGTGTATTTTATGAGCTTTAAAAAGCATAACACATTTTTGCTTATGCGTTTGTCATCTTATTTAAGGATCACAATGCAGTTGAGTATTGTTAATCATATTTTAGTTCATTCAGGTGTTGATCAAAACTGTACCACCCTTTGCTCTGGCACTGGGTATTTTTTTATTTATTTATTTTTTTTTGGGGGGGGGGACAGATCCTGGAGATTATTCGTGTAATCCTGAAACTGTATGATCAGTGGAAGAACTTCGATGACCGGAAAGAAATGCCTGCCGTGCTAAACAAGGTGCCGAAACCCAAGCCACCGCCCAACAGGTACAAAATGGCCGCCGATCCTGATTACATGCTGCGTTCACGACAACCGTGAACTCGTAATTTTCCGAGTAGGAATTTTAGCTGCTCAAACAGATCTGCTACTGGAAGTTCATTTCCCACTTGGTCATGAACGGAGCAACAGTCTCTTGGTGTTATATTAAAGGACTGTATGGCAAGGCTCGTCACTGCTAGTTGCAGTTTGTCTCAAAGCAGAGGGCTCTAAAAATGACAGCTTTTAACAATAAGACCAAGAGTATTTAAAAAAAAAAAAAAACGTGCCAAAATAGATGAAGCCCAGGTGAAAAATATGGAATATTTATTTCATTTGTTCATTTTAATTTCTTGCATGTAAATCACATTAAGATTTTATTACAGATGAAACCTACTATAATGCTAATGTTGTTGTTTTGTTCTTTTCTTTTTCTTCCTTCTCTTTTGCCATTTTGCAGTGAGAACGACCAGAGCGCTAACGGGAATCAGAGCGGCTCTTACAGCCAGTCCTAAAGCTCCCCCTGTCGGAGCAGGCAGCCAGGCACATGGACCCAGAGAACCCAGACCACACAAACAGCAGCACACCATGGAGCTCTGCTCAAGTCAAAATGTGTTTGGAATAGTAAATGAGAGCAGACACGATGCCACTGTGTGAAGCTAATCTTTAGTTACTGTATGGACGCACAGTGCTGGTCTCTTTGGTATGGCTCATACAGCTTGGCTACACACACACACACACACACACACCTGTCTGTGAAGTGTGTTCAAATGTGTTGCTCTCGATGATCCTGACTTTCTTGAAAAAAAAAGAGAGAACTTGATCATGTTTTTCATTCTTGAATGTGTGTGTGTGTGTGTGCGCGTGCGCTCGCGCACCTCTTGTTGACCATATCACAGTTTGCATTCCTCAGGGAAACAGCTCTATAAAAAGACTGGCCACAGGGCTATACGATGGCGATCTTATCGGACCTTGTACTGTGTACTCACCTCCTGCTCGGATAGTTCTCCTTTTGGTTTGTTGCGGTTAGGCGTAGGCACTGTGAACCAGAGCGTACAGGTTGTTTCCTTTAGAAGTGCTCGTTTACCATTTTCTCCCAAAACTGCACTTGTAAATATGCTTTGTAAATGTATATGAAAATAAAAAATCTTTAAGCTCATTTAGTATGACTCGTATGTGCATATAAACAAACGTTTTTTTTTAAATTCACGTCTTTATTATGGCTCGACTTTATTCCTTTTAGATATTATATTTGTTGTTTGTAAACATCAGCTGCATATCATTCACACATTTCTTCTTAGTCATTTTTTTTTTCTTTTCTGATCCCTTTAGTAGAGATTTATAGATATTTCTTTTTGTTTCATTTCTTTTTTTTTCTTCTTTTTTTTTTTTTGTAGAAGGATCACTGGAGACATTAAGTCTCTCACAGATGCCCTGATCTTAAGCATTGGAAGACTTGGTTCATGTCCGTCAGTGCTGTTTTGGTGGGAAAGTTATAGTCTTTTTTTTTTTTGTGGTAGCTAAAATATAACCCCTTTTTTGTTTTTTGGAAACATTCTTTTGTTTGGTTGGTATTATTACCTGTGAATACATTGAACAGTCTGTCAGTGAACTGTGAGGTTTTAATTTTTTTTTATTAAATGTTTAATTTGAATTGTTTTAACGTCTTTGCTGTTACAGACTGAATGCCTTATTCATTAAAGCTGCTGGCTGAGAAGTCAAAATCGAAGTATTTTCTTCATAGTTTTTAAGTGTTTTTAAATAGTCTTTATTGCATTCATACGTACAGATAATGTAATATAAAAAAATACACTGACAAATTTTACTTTTCATACAAAACTTTTTATTTGAATGTTGGGCATTAGTTTACTGTAGGCCTATATAAAGCATGCTTCAATTTACAGATTAGATAAGTCCTAATGGTCACATGAAAAGTTTATAAAATGCTTAACGTTTACTGACTGGATTATGCACAGTGGATATAAAATATCTGCACACCCCTGTTAAAATGGCAGGTTTTTGTCATGGAAAAAATTAAACCAAGATAAATCATGTCAGAACCTTTTCCACCCTCACTGAAATTACAACGTATAAAAATTAAGTGAAAAACAATCAAACATATTAGGGAAAAATAGGAATGTTGCATATGTACACACCCTTTTGTAATTTGGGATGTGACTGTGTTCAGAATGAACCAATCACATTCAATCTCATGTTCAAAAGTAATTATAATACAGCTGTTATCAATGAAATGATTCTGATTAACCCCAAATGAACATCAGCTGTTTCTGTAGGATTTCTTGACATCTTTCTGGTTTCATCCGATTTCTAAAGCCGAAGAGCTTATTTAAAAGAGCTTATATAAAGTGTTTATGGGATCTCAAACGGTATTGATAAGGTGAGGGGTACAAAAAATTTCCAGAACATTAGATATAACACAGTAAGGCCAACATCAACAAATGGAGCACCACAGTGACCTCACCAAGAACAGGACGTCCCTCCAAAATTTACAAAAGGGCAAGACAAAAACTTACCAGGGAGGCTACCAGGAGACCAACACCAACATTAAAGGAGCTGCAGGAATAACTGACAAGTACTGATTACTCTCTGCATGTGACAGCAATCTCTCATATTCTTCACATGGGCTGTGGGGCAGGGTGGCCTTTTCCCACAAAAAACATCCAAGCTCAACTAAATCACCCCAAACCATGTGGCAAAATGTGTTATGGTCTGATGAGACCAATTCCGAAAGGTATGTTTGGTTAAAAAAAAAAAAAAAAAGCACAGCACTTAAAGAACACCATACTCACGGTGAAGCATGGTGGTGGCAGCATCGTGCCTTAGGGCGTCTTTTCTTCAGCCAGAACTCGGGCTTTTATCAAGGTGGAGGGAATCATTAATAGCTACAAATACCAGTGGTTTTAGTGCAAAACCTTCAGGTGTCGGCTAGTAAGCTGAAGAGGAAAAGGAAGTTCACCTTTCAGCACAGCAATGACCCAAAGCATACATCCAAATCATCAAAGGAATGGCTTAACCAAAAGATGATCATTTTTTTTGAATGGCCCAGCCAGAGCCCAGACCTGAATCCAACTAAAAATCTGTGGGGTGACCTGAAGTGGCTGTGCACAGGAGTTGCCCTTACAATTTGATGGATCTAGTAAGAAAGAGTGGAAAAATATTGCCAAGTCAAGATGTGCCATGCTGATAGACTCCTACCCAAAAAGACTTAGTGGTGTAATAAAATCAAAAGGGGCTTCAACAAAGTACTAGTTTAGGGGTGTGTACACTTATACAACCAGGTTAGGTTAGGTTAAAGGTTGAAGTAAAATTATTTTCACAAAAATCCTGTCATTTTAACTTTTTATATCCACTGTATCTTGGACATTTCCTCATTCCTCTTTTTGTACACACTGGTTTGTGATAGCTCTGCTTCGGAATAAAAGCTGCCAGAGTAAATGGAATTTATGCAATTAATTGCCAAATAACAAAGTCAGAGTTGCAGCTGCAATGTGTTCTTCCAAGCCAAACTAGAAGTCAAATTTTCTTTTACAGACTGACTCACTGAATCCCCCTTTTTTTTTTTTTTTTTTTTAAATTTATAGAAAATTTGTACAACAGAACGTGATGTAGGCTACACATTACATTATACATTATACCATCAATCCATGAATATACTACTTGGTAGAAAATTGTGTTAAGTACTTCGGGTACTGAAAGGGGTAATATATGGCCAAATTGCACTAGTCAACTTCAGAATGAAAAAAGAAAAAAAAATTCAATAAATTGGCAAACTTGCATCTAGGACAGTACATATAAAAATAAATGCAAACAAATGGACATCATTGTGTTTGTTTGTGTGTGTTGCGCTCAGTCACTAGGTACCCTTGACCATTTCCTGTTTCCCTGAGGAATAAATATGAGGTTGCACACATGTAAAAACCCTTTTGTTGTGTCCCAGTGCACCTACTTATACTATGCACTAAAAGTATGTACTCTTTTTTTTTTATGAAGAAAAAGTACATACTTTTGAGCATGTAGGAAAAGAGTATGCAAGTACTAGGACATACTAACACGTCATGTAACAGAACAGAATGTTGTTGCCCAGAAGAGAATACTCCTTGTGGCATTTTAGCTTTTCTTCATTCATTATTCCTTATATAATTATATCATTTAATTTACCATTCCCTTGATTTATTTTTCCACATTTCATTTACACCTCTCTAAAATACGTCAAAAAGCAATCCGTCACAATGTTCCCTCCCTTGCACAAGGAGTTGTGGGCAATATTAGCTGAAAAAGTGTCCATGGATCTGTACCTTGAAAATCTACTGGAAATAGTAGACCATCCAGGTACCTTTGGGATACTCATTTCAACATACTACAATTTGGGACACACTAATTATAATCTCGGATACTATTTATGATGGATAGTAAACGAATTGGGATGCAGCATCCATTACCATTGGAAAACTTAACGAACTTTCAACACAAAAAGAGTCTTGAACATGTGAGCATACGACTCCCCACCCCACGCACAGTCAGGAAGATGGTGAAGAATTGCATGTTTTAGTTGACTCTTGAGGGGTGTCTGGTTTAATGTCCCTTCATAACAACAAGGTGTTTCTAACAGTTGCACAAAAGAAGCCCTTCCTGAGAGAGACTCACAAAAAAAAGAAAAAAAAAAAGAAATCCTTGAAGATACACGTCTACAAAATATATATAAACCATTGCATGCAATGATGCATAATATATGACGGTGGATATTTGATGCTTTGGGGCTGTTTTACCGTAAATGGTCCAGGGTTCTTGCAAGGATTAATGGCACCATGAATTCTGCTAAGTACCGGGATAATTTAGCCCCAAACCTGGTTTGCCTCTGCCAGGAGGTTCAGACTGGATAATGACCCAAATACATCCATCCAAATGTACAAAGAAATGGTTGCTGGAACGCAATATCACTGTTTTGCAATGGCCATCTCAGTCAGCAGATTAGAAACCAAATTATTTTGCTAATTGTTACGAAATGTGCCAATACATTTGGAGTGGACTATCACATTAAATTAATGTAAAGTTAATGTCTCTCTTCCTCAAAGACTCGGACATTCAAGCAGTATGATAAATGATATGGTTCCAGAAGAAACCTTATTTCAGATAGATTGAATCATTTCCATCATTGTCAAAATAATTTGTGTTTGTGTTTTTTTTTTTTTTTTGTAATGATTTCAGCAGCTTTGCCTCAGCATTATACAAGGCCAGAGCTGTACACGCTTTCAATCTGGATCTAAAGTCTGGAGGGATAAAACAGAGCTTCAGAGTTTTCTAGTAAACACGCTGATGTGTCCGCAGAGAACGAATCGGTTCTTGTGAAATCAGTGGAATCGATTCGCAATCACCAACGACTCGACGTGCTTTTATTGCACTTTTAAAATAAATAAATAAATAAAAACGATGAATTGTCTTTTTACGATGTTGTTATAGTTTCTGTAAAGTTCTGACTATCAGTGCAGCTGCACAGCAGGTAAGAAACGGATTGTGAATCGTTAAGTTGCTCCTTGATGGATATCTTGAGCTTCTTTCTTAAAAAAGCAGTAGTGAGAGGTGTCTGAGGTGTATGAGGGTTTTACAGCAGGAGCTGAAATCGCATCCATTTAGGTAAACTATTTTTAGACACAACGCTCAAACTCGCGTGCAGTTTGATGCACTGAAACGATACTTCGAAGGAATCGACTCAGTAAATCGATTCCTACCGCGCGCTACTATAAAGGACGCAGCCTCCTGCGTGGTGACGTCATGCGCCATCAGCAGCAGCAGCGGCAGTGGCGGCGGCGGCGAGCGGCTCTGGGACCGGGAGAGGGACAAGGACAGGGACAGGGACGGACGCTGAGCTTGTGCTGGGAACGACCCGGAGGGAAGTGATGCCCCTTTTCAATCCGTTCCGCAAGAAACCCATGACCGAGGTCACCGAGCTGCACCCATGACGCCTCCAGCGACGACGCAGAACGGGGCCGAAGGGCGGAACGAGGAGCGCGAGAATGGTATACTGGCGCGTGGGCTTGGCGTGGAGCCGATCGTGCGTGCTCGACCTCGGCCGCAACAAGAGCATCTTCCCCTTCGGTCTCTGTAGCTCGGACGAGCAGCTCTCGTTTTATGGCTACGTCATCGCGTACCCGCTGCAGGACTACGGCGGCATCATGGCGGCCCTGGGTTCGGACTCGTGGTGGCGGAAGACGCTGTACATCACCGGGGGCGCGCTGCTCGCCGCCGCTGCTTATTTACTGCACGAGCTGCTCGTCGTCAGGTAACTACGCGGCTGGGATGCGGTTTGCATGCATCACACTTCAGTGCAGTGTGTGTGTGTGTGTGTGTGTGTACTCGGGCAGTCCCTCATTATCCGTGTTCTTTAGCTCTGGGCCGCGTTTCTATGCGAATACACAATATCATAATATTACGTAAGTAGGAGAGGAGCTGACTGAGGGAGAGAGCACGGTGAGTTGTGGGGGGGTTCCGTGCTTGTGTTGTGAGGAAATAATGAGTCACATGAGTGTGAAACGGTCGATAACCTTCCTCCCTGTGCTGCTGTCAGGGATGATACGTGATACAGGAAGAGAGACAAATTTAATAGCTTAATGCACAGTGAATGCATAGCTTTTATAGTATATGCCCCCCCCTCCCCCTTAAAACGCTGTGGTTTACTCCGAGGACAACATCTCTCCAATGGCTTCTCCTAGAGGAAAATGTCTCCCGTTGTTGTTGTCAGTGTGACCTTTTGCTGACATTTGCTGATGTCTTATCAGAAAGCATCGTAGATAGAAAATGTTGTCGTTTTTATTTGTTAGTTGGTGACACACATTATTAATGTTATCTGGATATAATATTAGTCTCGTAGTCGCTGGTGTTGTTCATAAGTATAAGCTTGGTGAGGTGTCAAGAGTGCACATTTCAGCACCACTTCAGATGGACAGCGACCAAGTTATGTCATGTCACGTGTATGTAGTATGGAGAAAGAAGCACCAAAAATGGAAATGAGGGGTGTGTGTGTGTGTGTGTGTGTGTGTGTGTGTGTGTGTGTTTACACAGAGCAAATTGTTCACACTGCAACACTGAATACATCCATAAAGCAAAGCAAACCAACACAATAACACACACACACACACACACACACACACACACACACACATTCCCAGCATATATACTGTAGTAAAAGTCAACAGATACCAATATGATGTGTAGAAGCAAATCAGTTCCATCAGTATACGATGTGCCATCCAAGGCCACAATGTAAAATGCAAGACATTTCAGGGTCATGCCATTACCCGTATGTATTGTAGATGTTCATGGTAGCTTATGCTTTCTAGTTGTGTTTCTGTGTTGCAGTTGGTGTGCTTACTTGTGGATGGAAAACATAACACATACAGTGCAACAATTAAATGTAAAAATGCACTGTATAGGCAAAAGTATGTGGACACCTGATCATCACACCCATAACTGTTGCCACAAAGTAGGAAGCACGCAATTGTATAGAATGTCTTTGTATGCTGTAGCATTACAATTTCCCTTCACTGGAACTAGGAGGCCCAAACGTGTTAGTGACAATGCCCCTGTACACAAAGCGAGCTCCATGAAGACATGGTTTATTAAGGTTGGAGTGGAAGAACTCGAGTGTCCTGCACAGAGCCCTGACCTCAACCTCATTGAACACCTTCGGGATGAACTGGAACACCATCTGAACCCCAGACCTCCTCAGTACCTGACCTCACTAATGCTCTTGTAGATGAAAGATCACAAATCCCCACAGCCATGCTCCAAAATCTAGTGGAAAGCCTTCCCAGAAGAGTGGAGCTTATTATAAAGTGAAGGGGGGATTAAATCTGGAATGGGATGTTCAGCAAACACATGTGGGTTTGATGGTCAGATACCCACATACTTTTGGCCATATAGTGTATATGCCTTTTCAGAACATCATTATAGCAGAAACTACTGCATAGAAATAAATTTCAAGGCCAGGTAATTTTTTTTGCGGAGTAATTGCACTGTAATAATGTTCATAAAAAAGTGAACAGAGTAATCATCATAGGGATCCCATATTATATCACCCCATACATCAAACAAATAGACGTGTTTAATCACATTTATTGGCTACCAGCTAAGTGAGAAACAATGTTCATCAATCAGAATTATACATGTTTACTGTCACTGTCCGAAAGCCAGCTAGCTAAACGCTTCTACTACTCTTTGCCATCCACCCAAAATGCATGAATGAATCAGACTTATCAGTATAATTGTGCAGATCATACAGTGATTTTATTTAGTATATTTCATCATTCATCCCTCACAATGAGAAAGATATAGGATCATATGGTGTATCAGAGTTAAAGGTGCTTTAGGTAAGATTTGTCCAATTTTTTCAAAATTAGTTTTCTAGCGGTTAAGTAGTTAGGTGCGACATATGAATATTTTTTTTTAACTCCTTGACCCCACACCCCATTCCCACCCATTTTCACAAAGCTCCGCCCCCAGGATCTACGCTGACCTTTAGAGAATGTGTCTATAGAACACAAACAAAAACAAGCTTTCTGGACCGAAAGTCAGTTTTCCAAAACGGTCTTTCTCAGCCACTTAATACTTTTGTCATGAGTTCATAGTTTTCTTATCGTGTTCTACATATTTTGCAGGTTATTTGTACAAGTAAGAAGTATAAAATGAATGTTAAAATGAAAATTAATATTGCACCTTTTAATTATATCAGACATAAAGTGCCGAGCTTTATTTCACAGCCTAGGATATGAGAATATTCATCTGATTTAATCTAAATGCATATAGAAGAGCAACATGGCTTTATGTTATGTACTGTATGTGCAGGGAGGTTTATATACAGTGTTTTCCTTCTAATAATAAGGGTCTGGAATACAAGGTTTTGGTAAGCGTCATTCTTGCATTTGACACTCACTTTTGCTCTAATGCTCATTTTGAAAGTCACTGATGTGTTCCTCTGATGTGTTGCACAGAAAAGAGCAAGAACTGGATTCCAAAGACACAATCATCCTCCACCAATTTTCCCGGCCCAAGAACGGTGTTCCCAGCTTGTCCCCTTTTTGCCTCAAGATGGAGACCTACCTGCGAATGGTAGACCTGCCTTACCAGGTGCTTCTGTGTTCACTTTGGAGACAGTAATACAGTGCCCTCCACTAATATTGGCACCATTGGTAAATATGAGCAAAGAAGGCTGTGAAAAATTGTCTTTAAACAAAAATACTCTGCTCTTGTGGATATCAAACAATAGCAAACACAGCACAGGTTTATCCAAAAAATATATTTTGTTAATTATAGGTGTGCAACAATTATTGGCACCCCTATGAATTCATATGAGAAAAATATATTTGAAGTATATTCTCACTGATATTTAAAAAATTTTTTGTACACCTGGGTGACTAGGAACAGGAAATTGTTCAACCATGACTTCCTGTTTCACAGGGGTATAAATATGAGGCAACACACAGGCCAAATTCCCTTAGTCATTCATAACAATGGGTAAGACGAAGGAATATAGCTGTGATATGCAGCAAAAGGTTGTTGAGCTTCACAAAATGGGAAGTGGCTATATGAAAATAACAGAAGCATTGAAAATGTTCTTTCCACCATCAGGGCAATAATTAAGAAGTTCCAGTCAACTGGAAATGTTATGTATCAACCTGGAATTGGACGTGGGTCTATATTGTCTCAGCGCACTGTGAAGAGGATGGTTCTTGTAGTTAGTTGAAGTTAGTTGTGTCTTGGGGTCAGAAAGTCTCCAAAACTTTCTGTTGTTTGGAAGGGTTTCATGAAAAAAGCCTCTACTCTCATCTGGAAACAAACTCAAGCGTCTTCAGTTTGCCAGACACTACTGGAACTTCAAATGGGATCGGGTTCTATGGTCAGATGAAACCAAAATAGAACTTTTTGGCAATAAACACCAGAGGTGGTTTTGGTGCACACAGAGAGGTAGCCATATGGAAAAGTACCTCATGCCCACGGTTAAATATGGTGGTGGCTCTTTAATGTTTTGGGGCTGTTTTTCTGTCAGAGGACCTGGACATTTTGTTAGGATACATGGCATCATGGACTCTATCAAATATCAACAGATATTAAATGAAAACCTGACTGCCTCTGCCAGAAAGCTTAAAATGGGCCGTGGTTGGATCTTCCAGCAGGACAATGATCCAAAACATACATCAAAATCAACACAAAAATGGTTTACTGACCCCAAAATCAAGGTCCTGCCATGGCCATCCCAGTCCCCTGACATGAAACCCATAGAAAACCTGTGGGGTGAACTGAAGAGGAGTGTCCACCAGCGTGGACCTCAAAATTTGAAGGATCTGGAGAGATTCTGTATGGTGGAATGGTCTCAGATCCCTTGCCATCTATTCTCCAACCTCATCTAACATTATAGGAGAAGACTCAGAGCTGTTATCTTGGCAAACGGAGGTAGCACAAAGTATTGATTAAAAGGGTGCCAATAATTGTTGCACACCTACAGGTGCATCTCAATAAATTAGAATGTCGTGGAAAAGTTCATTTATTTCAGTAATTCAGCTCAAATTGTGAAACTCGTGTATTAAATAAATTCAGTGCACACAGACTGAAGTAGTTTAAGTCTTTGGTTCTTTTAATTGTGATGATTTTGGCTCACATTTAACAAAAACTCACCAATTCACTATCTCAACAAATTAGAATACTTCATAAGACCAATAAAAAACGTTTTTAGTGAATTGTTGGCCTTCTGGAAAGTATGTTCATTTACTGTACATGTACTCAATACTTGGTAGGGGCTCCTTTTGCTTTAATTACTGCCTCAATTCGGCGTGGCATGGAGGTGATCAGTTTGTGGCACTGCTGAGGTGGTATGGAAGCCCAGGTTTCTTTGACAGTGGCCTTCAGCTCATCTGCATTTTTTGGTCTCTTGTTTCTCATTTTCCTCTTGACAATACCCCATAGATTCTCTATGGGGTTCAGGTCTGGTGAGTTTGCTGGCCAGTCAAGCACACCAACACCATGGTCATTTAACCAACTTTTGGTGCTTTTGGCAGTGTGGGCAGGTGCCAAATCCTGCTGGAAAATGAAATCAGCATCTTCAAAAAGCTGGTCAGCAGAAGGAAGCATGAAGTGCTCCAAAATTTTTTGGTAAACGGGTGCAGTGACTTTGGTTTTCAAAAAACACAATGGACCAACACCAGCAGATGACATTGCACCCCAAATCATCACAGACTGTGGAAACTTATCACTGGACTTCAAGCAACTTGGGCTATGAGCTTCTCCACCCTTCCTCCAGACTCTAGGACCTTGGTTTCCAAATGAAATACAAAACTTGCTCTCATCTGAAAAGAGCACTTTGGACCACTGGGCAACAGTCCAGTTCTTGTTCTTCTTAGCCCAGTTAAGACGCCTCTGACATTGTCTGTGGTTCAGGAGTGGCTTAACAAGAGGAATACAACAACTGTAGCCAAATTCCCTTACACGTGTGTGTGTGGTGGCTCTTGATGCCTTGACCCCAGCCTCAGACCATTCCTTGTGAAGTTCACTCAAATTCTTGAATCGATTTTGCTTGACAATCCTCATAAGGCTGCGGTTCTCTCGGTTGGTTGTGCATCTTTTTCTTCCACACGTTTTCCTTCCACTCAACTTTCTGTTAACATGCTTGGATACAGCACTCTGTGAACAGCCAGCTTCTTTGGCAATGAATGTTTGTGGCTTACCTAGTGAACCAAACTGAGAGACCATTTTGAAGGCTCAGGAAACCTTTGCAGGTGTTTTGAGTTGATTAGCTGATTGGCATGTCACCATATTCTAATTTGTTGAGATAGTGAATTGGTGGGTTTTTGTTAAATGTGAGCCAAAATCATCACAATTAAAAGAACCAAAGACTTAAACTACTTCAGTCTGTGTGCATTGAATTTATTTAATACACGAGTTTCACAATTTGAGTTGAATTACTGAAATAAACGAACTTTTCCACGACATTCTAATTTATTGAGATGCACCTGTGTATTTAACAAAGAAATTTTTTGGATAAACTTGTGTTGTTTGCAATTGTTTGATATCAATGAGAGCAGAGCATTTTTGTGAATTTTTTTAACAAAAGATCAAAAGTTTAAACAATAAAGACACATTTTCACAACCTTCTTTGCTCATATTTACCAAGGGTGCCAATATTAGTGGAGGGCACTGTAGTAATAATAACTAAAAATGCTCAGAATCTGTTTGTAATCTTACACCTAATTCTCTCTTTTCTTGTTTTATTTCCCCCTTAAGAACTACTTCGACGGGAAGCTTTCTCCACAGGGGAAGATGCCGTGGATCGAGTACAACCAGGAGCAGGTGAGCGGCTCTGAGTTCATCATCGACTTCCTGGAGGAGAAACTGGGAGTGAACCTGAACAGCAACCTGAGTCCCGAGGAGCGAGCCATGTCACGTGCCATCACCAAAATGGTGGAGGAGCATTTCTACTGGTGAGCGAGTCTTCTTTCAGCATTCTCAGTACGTCAACCCTGAGAGGTAGAATGAAAGGGAAAACAGCACAGTGTCGAACAAATGACAGCTTTGTCAGTTTGAGCGCAGAATAAACGAGTTTATGAGGATTTGCAGTGGTAGGCAGAGAGCTCTCGTTTCTACAGAGAATAAAATAACTCTCAGTTATTTTGTCACTGAGCAGCTTAATGAGGTGACAAAATGTAAAGAATACTGCTTTCAAATTTAAAAGCATGTTACAGAACCAGAGTCGGAAACAATGTAGATGTGTTCACATGAAGTTGAGCTTTGTGGCTATGCTTTTTACCAGAGGCCAAAAAATGGAATTTCCCAAACTTGTTTTGGGGGTGCCCGTGTTCAGCATTGAATGTATTTAATGGCTCATGGCCAATGGTTAATGGCTCGTATGAAAGTAGACACCCAGGGCTTTAAGAATTAGTTGTTTTTTTTCATATAGTTTTTCTATTACTTTTTTACCTAGGTTACTAGGTTTATTGTGCAAAACCTTGTTTTATACATTATTTAGATAGAAGTTAGATTTCCTCACACGGTGAATGTAAAGGTTTGATCAAATTCCTGGATAGCAAACTGGACATAAGCCTAATCAATTGAGTTTGTAATCAGATACCGGCTGTCAAAATGTCCACGATGCTCCTGTGTCGCAGTTGGATTAAAATCTCCAAAAAGCAGTTTTTCCTCCTTTTCACCAGACATTATGCAACATAGTTCATGAAAGTATATCGTTTTCAGAATTATATATAGTGAAAATGTCGAAATGTCTATGTGTAGAGTTTTCCTATTCCACCACCAAGTGTGTACTGTATGTAAAGTTGCACATCATTTCTGCCTTCTCTGCAGTTCTCATAGAGACAGGCTTTCTGGCGCTCTACATCTTGAAATGAATGTACTTTAATAAACAGTGCCAGTCCTTGCTTATTATATGCTTTGCCTTTTTTTTCCTTTCCCTTCAGTAACAACCAGTAGGAAGTAGAAGTAGGAAAGCAGGCCTGTGTAATTGAGTCAGCGACTCCAGCGCAGCTGTATTGTCATTGTGTCCTTTTGAAGGAAGCCTGTATCTCCTGTTACATGTGCTTCCTCGCGCTTTCTGTAGTCGAGGAGAATGAACAGACTCCGAAACGAAATCCATAGCAGCGTCTTATATTTTCTCAGGGAATATGATGCGGAGTGTATTCAGGTTGTCTATGATATTGTAGCATGATAAATACAAGAGGGTTTACAATATTATATCATAGTACTTAAACATGCTACATATTTACCTGTAGTTTAAATGACAGGGATGGCTTTCAGTCTTATCATAAGTCTTTACTCTTATTCCAGACTCTTATTATGATATATATATATATATATATATATATATATATATATATATATATATATATATATATATATATATATATATATATATATATATTATATATATATATATATATATATATATATATATATATATATATATATATATATATATATATATATATACAGTATCTCACAAAAGTGAGTACACCCCTCACATTTTTGTTAATATTTTATTATATCTTTTCGTGGGACAACGCTGACGAAATGACACTTTGCTACAATGTAAAGTAGTGAGTGTACAGCTTGTATAACAGTGTAAATTTGCTGTCCCCTCAAAATAACTCAACACACAGCCATTAATGTCTAAACCGCTGGCAACAAAAGTGAGTACACCCCTAAGTGAAAATGTCCAAATTGGGCCCAATTAGCCATTTTCCCTCCCCGGTGTCATGTGACTTGTTAGTGTTACAAGGTCTCAGGTATGAATGGGGAGCAGGTGTGTTAAGTTTGGTGTTATCGCTCTCACACTCTCTCATACTGGTCACTGGAAGTTCAGCATGGCACCTCATGGCAAAGAACTCTCTGAGGATCTGAAAAAAAGAATTATTGCTCTACATAAAGATGGCCTAGGCTATAAGAAGATTGCCAACACCCTGAAACTGAGCTGCAGCACGGTGGCCAAGACCATACAGCGGTTTAACAGGAGAGGTTCCAGTCAGAACAGAGGTTGGCTTTGCAGAATAGACGTATGAATGCTGCCAGCATTGCTGCAGAGGTTGAAGGGGTGGGGGGTCAGCCTGTGAGTGCTCAGAGCATACGCCGCACACTGCATCAAATTGGCCTGCATGGCTGTCATCCCAGAAGGAAGCCTCTTCTAAAGATGATCAAAAGAAAGCCCGCAAACAGTTTGCTGAAGACAAGAAGACTAAGGACATGGATTACTGGAACCATGTCCTGTGGTCTGATGAGACCAAGATAAACTTATTTGGTTCAGATTGTGTCAAGCGTGTGTGGCGGCAACCAGGTGAGGAGTACAAAAACAAGTATGTCTTGCTTACAGTCAAGCATGGTGGTGGGGGTGTCATGGTCTGGGGCTACTTGAGTGCTGCCAGCACTGGGGAGCTACAGTTCATTGAGGGAACCATGAATGCCAACATGTACTGTGACATACTGAAGCAGTTCCCTTCGGAAACTGGGCCGCAGGGCAGTATTCCAACACGATAACGACCCCAAACACACCTCCAAGACGACCACTGCCTTACTCCAGACCTAAACCCTATTCAGCATCTGTGGGCATTCTTAAACGGAAGCGCAAGGTCTCTAACATCCACCAGCTCTGTGATGTCGTCATGGAAGAGTGGAAGAGGACTCCAGTGGCAACCTGTGAAGCTCTGGTGAACTCCATGCCCAACAGGGTTAAGGCAGTGCTGGAAAATAATGGTGGCCACACAAAATATTGACACTTTGGGCCCAATTTGGACATTTTCACTTAGGGGTGTACTCACTTTTGTTGCCAGCGGTTTAGACATTAATGGCTGTGTGTTGAGTTAATTTGAGGGGACAGCAAATTTACACTGTTATAGAAGCTGTACACTCACTACTTTACATTGTAGCAAAGTGTCATTTGTCCCATGAAAAGATATAATAAAATATTTACAAAAATGTGAGGGGTGTACTCACTTTTGTGAGATACTGTGTGTATGTGTATGTATATATATATATATATATATATATATATATATATATATATATATATATATATATATATATATATATATATATATATATATATATATATATATGTGTGTGTGTGTGTATATATATGTGTATATGTATGTATGAGAGAGAGACAGAATTACACATTATGTTCTTCACTATAGTGTAATTCATGTCACATGAAATCCACACAGCATTATTTTTACATAGTGGCATGAAAAGTGAAACCTTCATTACTTTGATTTTTACATCTTTTAAAGTAAAACAGTTAATTACCAGATGACTAGATTCTCCATTGTGCTCCAAATTCTGTAGAATTGCATTTAAATGTGATGCAATGAACACTACTACATCATGGAAAGAAAATCAACAATCAGATTAGTCAGTATAGAAATAACATCAGTATGGACATACAGTAGAAGTGCATAATAATATATTTTACAGTGCTGTGCATAAATATTCAACCCCGTTGAACTTTTCCACATTTTGCATTGTTACAACCTGGAACTGAATTATTTTTCATCTTATTTACACAGTATGTCTAATAACATATTATTTATTGTGACACGAAGGTTCATGAAACATTTGTTGGTCACGCCCCAGTACTTGGTAGAACCAGCGTTAGATGCAGTTACAGCTGCAAGTCTTCTGGGAAACGCTAGATTCTGATATTTCTGCAGAATACTGCCACTGCATATGCTTTAATTGTCCGATATGCCGATATCCAATGATGTCTATCGCAGATTATATTATATCATATTACCAGACCTGATAACTGTTAGGCATTCTCACTAATAAAACGACACTTCTTGGAAGCCCCGCCTCCTTTCCCCATTTCATATGCTCTCATCTCGTGCAGATCCCTCGCTTTCTGTCGAGGTAAATGGAGAATATTTTAAGTTCATTAGTGTGAAATCAAATTGATTAGTTATATGTTCAACTTAGCAGACATTAGACAAGTTTTTTAAGATTTAAGTTTACTTAACTATATTGATTACAGATGTCACTGAAACATTTTGAACAAAACTGATCAAAATGGCTCTTTTGGGAGATTTTGAACCAGAAAATTTGAATGGGATTACAATGAAGTGTCAAATCTAACACTTTTAACTACAAATGATAAAAGAGGCCAAAAAATGAAATTCCCCAAATTAGTTTTATCGGGTGCCTGTTTTCAGCATTGAATTTATTTGTGATCGCACTCCACAGTAATGGTTAATGGCTTATATGAAAGTAGACACTCAGGGCTTTGCAGTTTTTCATAAGTATTTCTTCTTCTACTTAGCCTACTAGGTTTAAAAGTAATAATTTCATTGTGACAGTTGTATATGGTGTTTTATTATCAAAAAAAGCTTTAGTTGTGCTGTCCGTTTTATTTCTGTACCAATGTTATTGTAGAGAGGTGAGAATTGTTTGCCCAGCAGGGGGCTCACACCCCTCACCTTTTCCATTGCCCTGCTCTCTAGCAGCTAAACACAGTCACGATACTCTACACAGAAACCCAACAGTGTCCCGACTATATCTTATAGCAGACTTGCGGCGATAAAATAATTAATTTGTTTATACTGATTGAGAACGTTGGAAAGGTTTAAATGCACGATTATTTGTGCTGCAGGACTTGCCAGGTTCAATCTAAGTCCTTTGTACTTCCTTCTACTAAAAATCCACTGCAGACCTTGATTAGCTGAAACATTGCGCATGATAAAATAATTAATTTGTTTATACTGATTGTAAATTTCCGGTAAGTCGGACGTCAGCGTATTGAAAGAAAGGGTTAAATGTACTTTATTTTTTCCTTCTCAACACTGAGCATCATCACCAGAGAAAATGTCAGCCATGTGGATATTAGACAACTAATTTCTAAAAGGATTATATTGAATGTGATTGTTTTTTTTAAAAAAATATATATTTTTGTTTACATATTACTGCAGAATCACTTAAAAATCCACCATCCAGTTCAGTTTTCGTGATTGCCACAGTTCCCGACTCCACAGCTAGTAATATTATTACACCTTCCCCTTCTCTTCTTAAACCTGAAATGGAAATGCTCATTTTCCTGTCTGGACCATTAAATCATTTATCGTGATATTTTAAAAATGGAAAATTGCAATCAGGGAAAAATTCATGTCAAACAAGCCGATGGGTATGGGTGTGATAATATTTTTGTTGTAGCAAAAAAAAAGTAAACAGTGAAAAGGTGAACATGTTGCTTTTAAAGTGACTATTTTTCTCTTTATACCTGTGTGTGTTTATAGGACAATAGCCTACTGTCAGTGGGTGGACAACCTGGAGGAGACTAAGAACATGCTGGCACTGACTGGGCCACTGAGTGACCTGCTCAAGTGGATCCTGAGTCACATTAATGGTGGCATAGTGAAGAGAGAGATGTATGGCCATGGCATCGGGCGCTTCTCTAAAGACGAAATCTATACCCTGATGGAAAAGGACATGCGCACCCTGGCCATGCTGCTCGGTCAGTGTGTAGAGGATTAGGAAAGACACTGCTGCAGCTTTCACAGGGACATTTTCTTATCCATTAACAGCACACATCTCGCCATTAAGTTTGATGTGTTGAGAGACAGCATACTTATTAATGATACATCCAGGGCTGTATGATTCAGCACTAAAATCTAGTGCTTTGTGGCAATCCTCAGCTTAGTGTGTGCACAGGAACACACACATTTTACCGAGCCAGTCTGATAACTACATTAAAACTAGCTAGGGTTAGGAATAGGAAGCACTATAGAATATGGCTAGAGAAACTGATAAATATTTGGAGACCTGTTTTTATAAATGTACCTGCAAAACTTTTCTTTTAAGTGATTCTTTGCGGTCTAGCTCAGATAGCACTGCAGTGCCCTACAGCCAGGGTTCTTAAAGTGGGGATTTAAAAAAAAAAATGTTACGGTGGTGAAAATCGCAACCATTATCAAAGTTAGAAAGGACACAGGAAGTGCTGACGATGCTGCAGCACCACTGACTTTCAGGATTCCTTCAATTGTAACCCCTATAAATAAATAAATATATAAATAAATAAAAATTAATAACAATGAAGTATAGATACACAAATCAAGAAATAAACTTTAAAATAGAGGATTTGGAGTTATTTTGATTTTGTATGTCAGAGATAGTATTATTTTATTTTCTTCTTTTTCTTTTCAAATTGACTTTAACCTTTTTACATTAGACCTTTGCAGCTGATTTGCAGTCACACAATGGTGAAGTCAACTAGTTACAGTACCAGACATTACCAACCATAATGTCACAAAAGAGAGTATCTGAAATTTTCCCGAGGCCCATCGAACCAAAATCACTGACATTATAGAGCATAACATCACAGTGCATCCTGCTTAAAAATCCCACACCCTCTATATAAAGCACCTTCCCATGTCCCTTAAAGTTAGTATAATTATTATCGCTGAGTTCTGATTAGTCTATTTGAATTGAACTAGACTAATCAAACCTTAATAACTAAAAAAACAAAACAATTTGGCCTATAAATAATTAAAAATTGAATCACGATTTTTAAAACAAAATTATTCTGTCAGTGGAAAGACTCCAATAAAAAAAGAATCAAAATATTTAACACAGATCAATAATATAATAATGAATAATATTTGAATACTAGTTGGATTATGTACATAAAATAAATCTCATGGAGTGGAATTTATTTATTTATTTATTTTTACAATTAAAAGGGTTTCCTGGTTGCAAATCGTTTCTGAAGCCCTGCACTAGAGTAATGTCCTTGTGAAAAATGTCCTGGTGAAAGCAATGTTTTGTGTGTGTGTGTGTGTGTGTGTGTGTGTGTGTGTGTGTGTGTGTGTGTGTGTGTGTGTGTGTGTGTGTGTGTGTGTGTGTGTGTGTGTGTGTGTGTGTGTGTGTGTATACGTGCTGACACCTTGTGGTTAGAAGAATGTACTGCACCTTCAGTAATGTTGCAGGTTAGATAAAAAAAAAAAAAAAAAAGAGAGAGATGAGCATCACATGTATCAAATAGAGGTAATAATTTCTATTGTTTTTATTAATTTATTAATTTTTTAGACCCAAAGAATCCTACCGATCTGGCTTTATGATTTTCTCACTCACTTATTTGTTTAACGAGCGTAGGATTTTCCACAAGGGGGAGCCATTAATGAATACGCAGTCTTTGTTTATATATTATTGTCAAGATGAGCACAGGGGTGCATTGTTGATGCTGTGCCATTTTGAATGCATTCAAAATTTTTTATTTTTTTTTTTTTTTCCAGGAGATAAGAAGTACATCATGGGCTCCAAAGTCTCCACTGTTGATGCTGCAGTATTCGGTCACCTTGCCCAGGCCATGTGGACGTTACCCGGCACACGGCCGGAGCAGCTCATTAAGGGTGAGCTCATTAACCATCCAGCACTCGTGCGAATCTCTACATCTACACACTCTTTGTTCCTTTTTGTTTTTTTAACCAAAA
Source organism: Cranoglanis bouderius (assembly GCA_023630585.1). Lineage (NCBI taxonomy): Eukaryota > Metazoa > Chordata > Actinopteri > Siluriformes > Cranoglanididae > Cranoglanis > Cranoglanis bouderius. The sequence goes on along the minus strand of CM042538.1, from coordinate 13,074,596 downwards.
GTTGTCAAACACACTCTTAGAAAGTGAGAACAGGGAATACAGTACAGTATGAGCAGCACTAATGTAGTTTATCATGGTTGTATTCAGAATGGTGTACTGTGTTTTGGGGCTCAGCGAAGACAATATAGTTTACAATGTAGTACCCTGCACAGTATTATGTTACACTATTCTATAGCAAGGGAGATTTGAGTGAGGAATAGCACACACCGTTACCACCCCAAGCTCTGTTAGTAATTACTATATAGTACTATATATATTGCTGTTATAGAAAATGAACGCACAAATTCTGATTGGAGAATTCAGCCACGCTGCAGTATAATTGGGTTTAACCCACAGTGGGACTCGACCCCCGATGAGAACGTACGATGTGCATCAAATGAGGAAATAGAAACGCTTCTGCAGCTGAGCGCAGAAGGGATTTTTCTGTATACGTTTGTGTGTGTGTGTGTGTGTGTGTGTGCGTGCATGTAAAGGAATTAAAAGGTGTAGTTTTAAGGTATTCTGAGCTTGAATGACGGTTTCGTCTAACCACCGTTCCTTCTAAGCTGCGTGCGTGATGATGTTCCTGCGCATAAAAAAGAAAAAAGTGCACAAAAAGGTAGTCGATTTGAGGAACTGACAGATGACTGCAGTGCAGTTTGGACCAGCCACTTGACTTTCATAACAGCATTGCGTTTTTCTTTTCTTTTCTTTTTTTGGAAGGATTAGGAACATACGTCAAAACGGAGAACCGCTGCCACCCAAATTTGGAGCGAAAAAGCCCAGGCAGAAACAAAACACAGTTTTGTAAGATAGTAAGAAATGTATGCATCCTGTTTTATTAGTTTATTAATATACACCGATCAGCCATAACATTAAAACCACTGACAGGTGATGTGAATAATATTTGATTATCTCATTACAATGACACCTGTCGAGAAGTGGGATATATTAGGCAGCAAATGAACAGTCAGTTCCTGATATGCAGTGGTTAGTACCTACCAAAAGTGTCCAAGGATGGACCCCACAAGACCTGCCGTTTTGGACATGCTCTGACCCAGTTGTTTAGCCATCACAATTTGGTCCTTGTCACCAAGTCACTCAGATCCTTACGCTTGTCCATTTTTCCTGCTTCCAACACATGGACTTCAAGAACGGACTGTTCACCTGCTGCCTAATATATCCCACCCCTTAACAGGTGCCATTGTGATGAGAGAATCAACATTATTCACGTCACCTGTCAGTGGTTTTAATGTTATGGCTGATCGGTGTATCTCTAATATATGCATTATTTTTAGTTGCAGTAGAGTGTGCATTAATGCATATTAGATGCATTATCTATTAAATATTGTAATACATCGGTAAAGTAGACTTTTCAGTGTAATAAACTGAGGTCTGAATGTCTGAATGAGGTTGAAATTTTATTTTGAGAAATTGACAGTTGTGTGATAGAGAAGTTTTAATAAAGTGTGCACACTTGGTTATGGGCATATTTATTTGGTCCACTGGCTCAAATAATATTTTAAAAAATTTTATAAAGCTTCACACCAGATAGTCCCAGGCTCAACTACGTTATCTTCTTTCACAGTTTATAGCTGTAATTAGCATGATACAGTAGAGCCAGACCATTTTGCCATCAATATTTGGTTGATTTTGGGAGGCTGTAGTTATGAAATGTACTACAGCACATAGATGCCATCAGGACAGCGTAGTTGAGGAGCACCCAGTTTGGTACCGTATTAAATCGAGCCCCATTTTATTGTCAGCATTTTGGACACAATCCAAGAACAACCTAAAAACGTAAATGTAAAACAATAGCAGTAGAGAAAATATAATGAAAGTGCAAAAAAGTGATCCGCAATCCACTGCGAGCCAGCTGTTACTGTCCGGTCTTCCTACTGCTGTGTCACTATCTAACTTTGTCTTGATTGCCAGCTCACTTTTGTGCCTAGTGTTTCTTTTTTTTTGTTTTTTTAATCTGTGCTATAACATGCAGACTCGAAAATCTTGTTTATTTTTAAACGTAAAAGGAAAAAGAATGACTGCGATGAATCTGGCATTTCTTATGATCTATTTTAAATATATATTTTAATCAGTGTCTGTATGCTACCTACTGTAGCTCACTAGTGTTAACTATGTGTAACCTGCTATTGGAGGATCTGGAGAACTACTGGAGAAGTACATTATAGTCATGTTGCCAGCTTTCAGGTCCAGGATTGTCAACACATACATGCAAGCTTGCTACTAGTGACAGGACATTGGTTGCAGAACACTCTTGGCGTCTGTGCTCTCAAATGTGCCTTTCTGTGCAGTTAGAAGCAGAATACTGTAAATATATATCCATAAACATTAAATACATTTTCATCGCGTGCATCCGGAATAAGAGCTCTTTGGGAGATTGTAAAATTAGTCCGTAAACAAATAAAGGAACAGAGTTTACAAAATCCAAGGGATTTAAGTGAGTCAGAAAATATTTTAGGCAGGGTAACCCTGCTGAAAAGAACAATAGAAACCATCACAGAAATTCTAACGGTCTCCACTACAAATACAATTACAGTCCATCATCCTTTAACCATTAAAACCATTGCCAAATGGTTTCCATTACATAATAGGACGTATTAAGGACGTAGGTCCTTAATGGTATCCACTTGACATAACATGCAACCAATAGAAAGCAACGAATTACCAGTAGAGACCCACAGGGACCATTACAGTTTCCATTACAATTCCCATTATAACCATTAAAACCATTATAAATTCTATGAGGGTTTCTATTGGTTTTTTTTTTTTTTTTTTTTTTTTTTTTTTTTTTTTCTGTCGAGGTCCCATTTCTATCCCTCCTGCTCCACACACAAACACATTTGTTACACACAAACATTAAGTAAGTAAATGATCAGAGCTGAAAAAGGGTAGGTAAGTAAGTAACTAAGGTAAGTAAGTAAGGACCGTGCTGTTATATGAAAATAATGCACAAGGTGGGTGGTGTGATACAACGCAACGCAAAGCGGAGTTCCGTTACTACCCTGAAGTAGGGTTGTCACGATATTATAAACATATCTTAGGATACTATACCAGCTGAAGTATCACGATACCATGCAATATTGTGTTAATTCATAATTCAAGTCTACAAAATGAACCAAATTTACAGAAATACATAAATATAAATGGAAACAGACACAAACCAAGTACTTTATTAATGAGAATGAATAACTGGCTGTTGGAAAAACCCCAAGAACAATCATACAATTGGCAAGCGGCTAATTCAATGTGCCGCATATTTCATCTATTGTTCCCTAGAGCAATGAAATCATACTAAGAATGAACACAACATTTATTAATAAATAACTGAATTTGGAAATGAACTCCAAAAAAAAATCAAAAAATTAAAAACGTTAGCTCGCTTACTCGCAAACACGGCTAATTTTAGTATTTACACACAGCGGTTTAAAGATTCTTTAAAGATCTTTCTTTAAATCTAATCTTTAAAGATTAAGGTAAAGAATTTAGGTTAAATGAAGTGTCACTAACCTTTGTGTATTCTGCAAAATCAGTGAGACGTGTCGTTTTAGCGAAAATACTAGTGACTGCCGCACATACAGCATTACTTACGGTACTACCATATTGACTATACTACCGTTTAAAAAAAAAAAAAAATACAGTGGCATCGGTGGTATTTTGTAGTTTTGTAGGTATTTTGTAGAAGCTTTAGTATCACGATACTACCGTTGTACCGGTATACCGTGCAACTCTACTCCAAAGTGTGTTATTTTCATATAACAGCATAGTCTGGAGCATGTTATTCCACTTACAGTATACCACAGCGATTTGCTAACGATCACAGTGTTTCATTTATTAACGAATAACACATCACACATTTTAAGGGTTTTGTAGTTAGATTTAATGTCCGAGAGACAAGTTAGTTCCTGTTCTCACTTTGGTTATAGCTGCAATAAACAGTCATTTCCTCACCAATCTCTCTCTCTCTCTCTCTCTCTCTCTCATTCTCAAAAAAAAAACAAAACAGCGTGTCATTTGACAGAGAAACCAGAAAGCAAAAAACTCCTCCATCCTGAAGTTTCTCATTCTGGGAAACTTTGCAAAGCACCGTGACTGATAAAGGGCTTAAACCCGAGACTCCTTCCATAAACGTGAAATAAATATCTCCTAACAAATAATGTCGACTGATTATAGATTTTGTTTTGTTAAACAACACGTTTATAAAAATCTGTTTATTATTGGTTTATTATTATTAGTTATTAATTTATTATTAGTCTTAGATTGTGAGGAGCATCCGCCGTACAAGTCTCTGTTACTATAGAAACAATAACATATTATGACAAGCGCATTAATATTAACCTGTTTTTCGTGTTACAGCTGGAAGTTCGGTCCGAACCCTGCTGTTATGCGAAAATAACCCACACTTTCTGACCAATCAGATTCGAGAATTCAACCGCACTGTGGGATAAAGAAGGATACCGAACAGACAAAGGAGTTAGTAAGAGTGCAGGGTTTAGCGAGTCAGTTTAGAGTATAAGATTTGCAATTATGAAAAGTGAAATAATCTGTTGTGTAACTCGCCGACCTGATCACACTCTTATCGTTTGTGCAGGTGAGTTCATTAACCTAGCCATGTACTGCGAGCGCATCCGGAGGAAATTTTGGCCCGAGTGGTTCGTGGACGTTGATGACTTCTACTACGATGGCTCGAGCGAAGAGCCGCGCTCTCCGTCTCAGCTGCTTGACCTGGGCCTGTTTTCACACAGTGACAGTTTCCCGGAGGAACCCAGCAGCCTCTCACGCTCCGACACCACACACTCGCTGGACAGTGATCGCACTGGACACTCGCTCTTCGACTCCGACATGGACGCCGAGTACTCAGAGATGGAGCAGGTCAAGTGCTAACCACCTCGTCCATCACGATGCCACTTCTCAGGCATATCTGTCCTCCATTAAGCCCCTCTCACTAAGGATAGAGTTCACCTTTCTGAGGACGATGGGGCTTCTGAAAACTCTGGCTGCACAAAAGGGATGAGTACAACAAGCAAAGTAAGAAAGGTGTGCAGTATTATAATGGACAATGGGAAAGCTGATGAATCTCCTGTTTACCTGCAAGTAGGGCTGGGTATGATAATATATTATAGTATGATCTATAGTATGATAAACATTGACCGGGGTCACATGACATGTAGCTGATTGGACATAAAAATCTATTTTTGTACCGAATTTTCATTTTTCCTTCCATCTCCGTTTTTTTTTTTTCCCTTTAGACAACAAATGAAATATTGCATCACGGTTTAGCAGCCATTTTGTTGATCAAACTAGATACCATGATACATAGTGTGTATTGTGAATGTCCTCAGATATCTTGATGTCATATTTTTACCCAACCCTACTTGCAAGGAAATACGTTTGAGGTAATTAGGTAGTAGGAAAAATAAAGGGATAGGAAAAAAAGAGAAAAAGCCAAGATATGTCAACCAAGTCAAATCAGCAAGCAAGGAAATTATATTTAAAAAGAAAAAGAGATGGAGAGAAAGCCAAGGGAGTGCATGACGCCACTGCTGAATCATTCCCTCCGCCCTGACAGATCACTGTTCCTCATCATTCTCTCGCCATGTTGAAAAAAGTCTCTTCCTGTCTTAAGATGTGTTATCGTCTGGATATCAGTATAGGTTTGGATTTGGAGAGCACTTGATACGGTTTCCTTTTGACCTTTCAAGTCAGCCACGCTTGTCATCCTGGTAGCATAAACTGCCCAGATACTGATGGAAAACAAACACTTTTGTCCCTTTAAAAAAAAAAAAAAAAAAAAAAAAGTGATATTTGGAGTTTTATACAACAATCAGATTCGAGCAAAGTGATCATTGTAACTGAAGGAATTGAATGGAAATGTATGTGTTCTAAAGTATTCACATATATGTATATACAGGTGCATCTCAATAAATTAGAATATCGTGGAAAAGTTCATTTATTTCAGTAATTCAATTCAAATTGTGAAACTCGTGTATTAAATAAATTCAATGCACACAGACTGAAGTAGTTTAAGTCTTTGGTTCTTTTAATTGTGATGACTTTGGCTCACATTTAACAAAAACCCACCAATTCACTATCTCAACAAATTAGAATACTTCATAAGACCAATAAAAAAAACATTTTTAGTGAATTGTTGGCCTTCTGGAAAGTATGTTCATTTACTGTACATGTACTCAATACTTGGTAGGGGCTCCGTTTGCTTTAATTACTGCCTCAATTCAGCGCGGCATGGAGGTGATCAGTTTGTGGCACTGCTGAGGTGGTATGGAAGCCCAGGTTTCTTTGACAGTGGCCTTCAGCTCATCTGCATTTTTTGGTCTCTTGTTTCTCATTTTCCTCTTGACAATACCCCATAGATTCTCTATGGGGTTCAGGTCTGGTGAGTTTGCTGGCCAGTCAAGAACACCAACACCATGGTCATTTAACCAACTTTTGGTGCTTTTGGCAGTGTGGGCAGGTGCCAAATCCTGCTGGAAAATGAAATCAGCATCTTCAAAAAGCTGGACAGCAGAAAGAAGCATGAAGTGCTCCAAAATTTCTTGGTAAACGGGTGCAGTGACTTTGGTTTTCAAAAAACACAATGGACCAACACCAGCAGATGACATTGCACCCCAGATCATCACAGACTGTGGAAACTTAACACTGGACTTCAAGCAACTTGGGCTATGAGCTTCTCCACCCTTCC
>CM042538.1:12752899-13062899 GCA_023630585.1 Cranoglanis bouderius | reverse complement strand
ACAGAATCACTGAGTTGGAAAAAGGATCACCCCCTTGCTTTAATTTGCCTTAATTTTTTAATTACAGCCTTTAGCCTGTTAGGATATGTCTCTACTAACTTTGCACATCTAGACTTTGCAATATTTGCCCACTCTTCTTTGCAGAACTGCTCAAGTTCAGTTAAATTTGATGGTGACCGTTTGTGGACTACAGTCTTCAAGTCATTCCACAGATTTTCAATGGGGTTTAAGTCTGGGCTCTGACTAGGCCATGCAAGGACATTCGCCTTTTTCTCCTTCAACCACTGTGTGGTCAGTTTTGCTGTGTGCTTTGGGTCATTGTCATGTTGGAAGGTAAACCTTCTTCCCATTGACAACTTTCTGGCAGAGGACAGCAGATTTTCCTCAAGAATTTGATGGTATTTTGCCCCATCCATTTTCCTTCTATCCTGACAAGTGCTCCAGTCCCTGCTGCAGAGAAACACCCCCATAACAGGATATTACCACCTCCATGCTTTACTGTAGGAATGGTGTTATTTGGAAGGTGAGCTGTATTGGATTTCCGCCAGACATATCATTTGGTGTTGAGGCCAGATAATTTAATTTTAGTCTCATCTGGCCATAACACCTTTTTCCATGTGGCCTCAGAATCTTCAAGGTACATTCATGTGGCCTTTCTTGAGGCGTGGCTTTTTTCTTGCAACCCTCCCATACAAGCCACATTTGTGGAGAATTTGTGATATTGTTGTCACATGCACACAATGACCACTCTTTGTCATAAATTCCTGCAACTGCTTCAGAGTTGCTGTAGGCCTCTTGGTAGCCTCTCTGACCGGTTTCCTCCTGGCTCTTTCATCCAGTTTGGAGTGACGTCCTGATCCAGGGAGGGTCTGTGTTGTACCAAATACCTTCCACTTCTTAATAATAGACTTCACTGTGCTTCTAGGCATTGATAAAGCCTTTGAATTTTTTTTGTATCCATCTCCTGACTTGTGCCTGTCCACAACTTTATCCCGGAGATCTTTTGACAGTGCCTTGCCACCCGTAGTTGATTGTTTGCTTCAGTTGCACTACAAAATGCTCCAGGAAAGCTCTTTTCATGCTGAGCTAATCAAAATGACCACGGCTGATCACAGTTGAAAGTCAAATGGTTTTGTGTGCCATTGAGAAGGTGATTAGCTACATCTTATTGAGTTTACAAGTCATTTTTAGGAGGGGGTGATCCTTTTTCCAACTCAGTGTTTCTGGTTTTTTATTTTTTTTATTTTTAAATTTTTTTGTTCTGACACACACATATATATATATATATATATATATATATATATATATATATATATATATATATATATATATATATATATATATATATATATATATATATATATATATATATATATATATATATATATACACTGTGCAAAAGTTTTAGGCACATGCAAAGAAATGCTGTAGAGCAAAGATGCCTTCAAAATAATCAAATTAAATGTTTCTACATAAAAAATACCATAAAGAGCAGTAAACAGTAGTAAATGAAACAAAGTCAATATTTGGTGTGACAAAAAAAAAAAAAAAAAATAGTAGTCTCCGGTACAATGTGTGCAATTTTATAAGGAAATGAGTTGGTAAGTTTTATTGAGCATCTTGCAGAAACAGACACAGTTCTTCTGGAGACTTTGACTTTCGCACTTGCTTCTTATTTTTGCAGCAAAACCCAGCAGCCTTCATTGTGTTTTTGTCTGAAAAGTGTCTCTTATGTAATATGCTGCTTTCTTTAATGACATGCAAACATTTTTCTGAGACATTTAATTTTGTGTTAGAAAACTAATGTTTGGGAATCTAAAATGTTTTTGTACTGACTTGATAATGTAGAAGCCATAAAATAAAAAAATCTATAACAAAGTTTGTACTAAAAACAATAGAGCGCCTAAAACTTTTGCACAGAACTGTGTATGTAATATATATAGAAAATAAATTAATAATCCATAATGCATTGTTCATGTTGGAAAAATCATTGAGATAATCATTCACTTGAGATAATTTGACGTGAAGTAAAACTTTCAAACTTTACAAAAGGTGCTGCAATTACTTTCTTTCTTTTAAAAAATAGCTTCACATTAGAGGTTTGAATGTAACTGGTGTGGTGTCCACGAGGTGGCGCATGCTCACTGAACCTTACTCGTTCAGCCTCTGCGCATTCATGATTGATGTTAAGCAGGAATCACCTATTTCTCAGTCTCCTGACAGTCTGATTTAACGTATATTATTCAGAAAGACAACCAAACAACCAAGCATGCACCAGAGACGCACAAACATCCACTGTTTTTGTGTTTCTTTGTGTATGTGTGTGTGTGTGTGTGTGTCTGTGTATTTGTACAGCTATAATAATAGAAATGTAAACCCAAGGCAGGGTCTAAGATCACTTTCTCTTAGACCTACAAAACACAACAGATTAAACTAAGAACTATTATTATTTATTATTATTTTTTAAATAAGTAAATTTTTAAGTTTTATGAACACAAATACAAAAATGACAGGTTGTCACAGCTTTAATCACAGCTTATTTTTTCTTTTCTTTGTTATTTGTGATCTACAAATTAGGGGTGGAATGATATGATAATTGTACAATCACGATTTTAGGCATATCACAGTACTCTCTGCTTAAAACTTAAATCACATGTACACAGCAAAACATAGAGGCTAGTGTTGAATTAACACTTACAGTGTTCGTTTTGGGTCCAGATAGGTTTACTATACAAAATCTTTAGCCTGTAGTATAGGCTACCCTGATTTAAACATCTCTGAGCCCTGGAATTGTTTGTTTTTTTTTCTCTTCTTTTCTTTCTTTCTTGCTTTCTTTTTTTTTTTTTTTTTTTTTTAAATGACATGATCAAGCATAAACCACTTCAGATTTCCTTATAACAGTATTCGGTCATATGATATGTCAGGCATGGTGTAGCCTGTTATTGACAGTTTGATTGATTTACTGATTACAATGTTTGCAAAATAAAGTAAACCCTATTATGCCTGAATGAATCCTGAATCAGAATACTGGTCAATTCAGTGGTCAAAGGTAATCTCCGTGTGTGTGTGTGTGTGTGTGTGTGTGTGTGTGTGTGTGTGTGTGTGTGTGTGTGTGTGTGTGTGTTTTCTCTGGTGGGTTAGAAATAGGTAGAAATCAGTTCGTTGTTAATTGACGCATTTTGTGCCGTTAAATGAATCTAGACGCATTTTCAATTGGCCTAAATGAACAAAATGTACAATAAAAAAAAGAAAACAGATGGTAAATTTTACTGCAAAATATATATAGGCTATAATATCACTATATGCGGGATAATGATAAAGATAGGATGTAATGATAAATAAATCATTAGTGTGAACTGCATTTGAAATGGGTGCCGAGAATTCATGAAATGGCTGTAGTCTTATTCTCACAGTGTTTAATGAATACTCCAGGGGAGGATGAACAGGTGGAAGGTGTCCATCATGACATATAGGCTATAAACCCTGCTGCACTCAGTACCAGAGTAGACCGAGTATTTACCGTGTTTAGGGAAGAGTCTACGCGCTTAAACCCGTTATTTGTAGTTATCTTAGGTCATATGAAGACTGTTATGTTGTCAGTCAGAATACTGGCATGTCTGCAAACACACAGAAATGGCCTGTCTGTAGTCATTTACATTTCAAACGCCATGTCTGAGGGACACTGATGATGATGATGATGATGACGATGATGATGATGATGAGCACACCTGAATATGAAATTAGATAAAATGTAAACCTCTAAATTCGTTAATAATAATAATAATAATAATAATAATAATAATAATAATAATAATAAAACAATCGACATCACTACCGTTAATTAATGCAGTAGCATATTGTGTAAAAGCAAGTATTTCCTTTAATGAAAAAAAAAGATATTAAAAATTGTGCAAGTTGTCAGTCAAGTATTTAAAAAAATAAAAATAAAATAAAAATCAAATTATAATCATAATAAACATAAATCCAGAATCATTGCTCGTCTCACAGGCTCTAGAGCTACATGGAAGTTGTGCTTTGGCGGCGCTAAGATAAGCGGACAAGAACAAACAATATCGACAAAACCGTACAAAAATAATAACAACAATAATAATACAACCCAAGTAGCTTATAATAACCTTGTTTTCGATGTGTCAAATAATTGTTTTGGTGATCAGAATGATGCGAATTGTTCCACTGAGCACAGGGCTGGTGTCGGATATTTTCTATTGACAATAAAAAGAAGGCAGGAAAGGCGCATTGTGTTGACAGTGAGGGTCAAAGGAACAATTTGGTTGCCTAAACAAGAGATAAATACAAAAAACACAAACAAGTATAAATATACATTGGGGTGACGCTGCAATAAGGAGCTTATAGATCATTTAAATCCATCACAGTAAGACGTGGTCAGTTATATATTATTATTATTATTATTATTATTATTATTATTATTATTATTATTATTATTATTATTATTAATGTTGTTGTGCATATCATTATTAATTGAGAAATTATTATATTTCTTTCTTTTTTTCCCCCTAAAAAACAAACAAACATTTTCTTTTAGTTTAATTAATTAACCTGCAAATACAAGACTCCAGGGCCTATAGGCCTTCAAAGTGTTATATTTGTTTTAATTTAATTGTCAAAATCTTCAGTTATCTGTTGTCAGACAATACCATGATGATCAGAACCTACAGCCCCCCTTTTAAATCCCACTTTTTCCAGATTCCCTTTAAAATATGAAGAACTGCATTTATATATATAAAAAAAACAACCCAGTTTAAAATAACCATATAAAATTCCAAATGCCCTTCTAATGACACTTGATTTAATTCTGCTGTGTTATTTGCTCCTATATTCTGATTTAGATGTAATGCACAGAGCCATCATTTGTGTAGACTTGTCTTAATGCTGGTATGTAATCATACCTCACATTGACAAGGATTTCTGCTCGGCACACCGGCGGTGCGAATTCGTGACCTGCATAAAGCCGGACTGGTTTGCAGTGTGCAGTGTTGGGAAACAGCACTTAGCAGCCTTTTGTTATGATCAAGACCTAAACACCAGCGTCAGGCTGCACTACACAAAAGAGATAGACTGAACACATTACATCTCTAAGCTCCGGTTGGAACATAGTTCAATAATAATAATAATAATAATAATAATAATAATAATAATAATAATAATAATAAGTGAACGGCAGACACCGCATCGGCGCGTGTTGACACGTTTTGTGGCCCTGACGGGAAGATGGCGTGTTTGAACGCCCTTTCCCCAGCTCTCTGCTCCAACCCGATGTGACGTGCTTTCACAGATCCTTGGACTTCTAAGCTTGAATGAAGCGTATTTTTTTGTCATGGCCCCGCGCCTGTTTGGGTTTCCGTGAAGCGCGAGCGTCTTATGCGACACATGCGTCCCGTCGCCCGCCCTTGTCCGCATTGTTCGGGCAACAACATGCAACACCTATGCGGTGTCACGTAGGCTCACGTGCGGCTCGGGCCACCGTGAATGGGCCGTTGTATCGGAGACAAAGACACGGTCCGAGCTTGTGCAGGTGGTGAAGTAAAAATCACGGAAAATCCCCCCGCCGCCCCCCCAAAATCACGGAACTGGTGTCCGATCGCCGTGGTGCGGCGGCGTGTCCCCGTACACGTCCTTGTTGTCGGCTAACGGAGCGCACTGAGGCGTCATCCGCTTCTCTTTTTGCCGCCTGTTGCAGAACCAGACCCGCACGACCTCCTTGTCCAGCTGCAGACTGTCCGCCAGAGCGTTTATCTCTGCCGCACCGGGTTTAGAGCACTTTAGGAAATGGCTCTCCAGTGCGCCCTTGACGCCCACTTCAATAGAGGTGCGCTTTTTCCTCTTCCTGCCCTGCGCGGCTATTTTGTCCAGGCTCGTGGGGCTGCCCGAAGTGGAGTCGGCCTCCTCGAGCCACTTGTTCAGCAAAGGCTTGAGCTTGCACATGTTCTTGAAGCTGAGCTGCAGCGCCTCGAACCTACAGATCGTGGTCTGCGAGAACACGTTGCCGTAAAGCGTGCCGAGCGCCAAGCCCACGTCGGCCTGCGTGAAGCCGAGCTTGATGCGCCGCTGCTTGAACTGCTTGGCGAAGTGCTCCAGGTCGTCGGATGTGGGCACGTCTTCGTCCGAGTGCTCGTGCTGGCCCGGGCGGAGGCTCGGCGCGTGGCCGTGCTCGCTGATGCGCGGGCTCGGTTCGTCCTCGTGCGCCTCGCTGAGGGCATTTGTGTGGTGGTGCATGCCCTGCTCGCCTCCGTATCCCGGCTGCGAGTAGATCATGCTTGGTCCGTTTGAACTCGTCATGCTGGCCATGTGCGCCGTTGTGCTCGCCCTCCAGTGATGATCCTGGTGATGCGCGCCCTCGTGCACCAAATGAGTCGCTCGCGACTGTTGCTGTTGCTGCTGTTGCTGCTGCTGCGGCTGCAGACTCGGAGAGTGCTGGAGCTCGTCGGCGTCGCCGTGCAGCGCGGGCTTGATGTCCTGCTCGGACCACGGAGAGCCGTCGCCGTGCGAGAGCGCCGCGAGCCACTGGTGCGCGTGGCCGAGCGGGTTGGCGGCGCTCTGGAGCGTCGTGTAGTCGCTGTGCAGCAGGCTCGGCGCGTCCCTGTAAGCTGGCGCCTGCTGCATGCTTCCCGCTTCGGACGCGCTCGACGTCAGGAGGCGGTAGTGGTTGGACGCCGCGGTCGCCATCGCCTCCAGCAGGGCAGAGGAAGAGAGAGAGAGTGAGAGAGACAGAGAGGGAGAGACGAGGGGGGCTTTGCTCGCGTCGACGCGTTTCACGCTTACTTTTTTGTGCCACAGGCGGCTCCCCAGCGCCGAGTGAAGGCGCGCGCCTTACGTTTCTGCCTCGCTCCGCTCGTGATTGGACAGAAAGACTTGACAGACGCGGTTGCCCCTGACAGCGAAGCGTTCATTGGTCACGGGAGATGCTAGAAGCACTTGTGCTTGAAGTTTTGCGCGAGGCTGCGGGCCAACACAGAGAGTGACGGGGAAGGAGACTCTGAACCATATAAAATCAGCAACATGCAACTTCAAATTGCATGGAAGTTAAATCTCAATTTACCTGTCAGTTTACATTATCTGAACTCTTGGTTTAGCTTTCTGAGTCGCACAGCGTTTGTTAGGTTTCTTGAGCTGATTAGTCAGGCAAGGCTGCAGCTGAGCACTGAATATTGAATTAAGCCTACAGCGAATAATGCTAGAGTCTGCATTCAACATTTAACACATTTTTTGTTTTGTTTTTCCCTGCTAAACTTTCATCTGAAACGAAATCATACGCTACTTTGAAAAGGCAAGGGTACAAATGCATATTATTATTATTATTATTATTATTATTATTATTATTATTATTATTATTATTATTATTATTCTTCACACATCTTTCCCCCTCTATACCTTGTCCCTGAGTATCCAGTCAGAGTGCACTATGGGACATATTTGTCGGGCCTCTGCGTGTTGCTATGGCGAGGTGTGAATGAAAACAACGCCGCCCACGTCACATCTGCTGGAGCCGCTTCTCTGAGCGCATTTTAAACGACACAAAGGCTGAAAAAAAAACAAAAGCAGAGGTCAGCTCCGGCCGCGAGGCCGAGGAGAGGTGAATATGCTCCTGTCCAAAAGTGTAGGCTTCGCTCTTTTGTCAGCGTTCAGGACGCACAGCATTTGCATGCTCAGACAGGAACTCTCACTGGCACGTTATATCTGCATCATCTGCATTGCACTTTAACTGGAATGTGCAGATCCTGTTGTTGACTTGTTTGATTTCATTTTCGTACTTCTATATAAAAATCTGCTCCGTTGTTTAAACAGAGATGGCCAAAATGCTGTTTGTTATACTGTACTGTAAAGTACTGTAATCTACTTATAGTCTTGGATATAATGACAATAACATTTAAATGAATGTTTATAGACTACATAATATGCTACTCACTCAGGCACCAATAAACTGAAAAATAAATAAATAAAATGAATAAAAGTCGCACTGAGCCACATTTTGTTTGAGAAAAAAATTAGAAGAAGAAAAAAGAAAAGGAAGAATACCTTCTCATCCTATGGCATCACCTTGTGATAAAAATGTGTTTTCACAATGTTATTATTGCTAGAGCTTACTATTACTATTATTATTACTAGAGCCTTTAAAAACTTGTTTTTCCTTTTTTTTCAATGTACTTCATAGACTACTCCAACTCTTTCTATATATATTCTCTCTCTCTCTCTCTCTGAAACCTATATATATATATATATATATATATATATATATATATATATATATATATATATATATAAATATGTATGAAATATATTAAATATTAAATATATTAAATATTATATATATATATATATATATATATATATATATATATATATATATATATATATATATATATATATATATATATATATATATATAATGGCATAATGGCAAATATTACGCTTTTATTGGTCTTAACAACAAATCATTGGTCAGAAAATTAGCAAGAATTAAACAAATGCACTCCTGAGACCTCCCGTGTCACCATTTTTCTCCTTAAAAGATTAGTTGTAAGAAGACTGTATATGTGAATTTCCCTTACAAGCTTATATTGTATATGATACTGTTTATACTGCATGACCAACCTTAGATTAGAGCTAATAATATAGAAATGAATAGTAGGATGAACAATGGGCATGAACCGTTCAAGCAGAAGGAACATTTGCAGTAATCGGAATGTAATTGTTATAATTACAAGCCTTCGACTCTAAGACAATCGTGTCAGTCGAGCCAGAGAACACATTACTTTAATAGAGTAATATGCAAACTGAGGATGGTTCAATTACATGACTTAATAACATATAAATGATGCGCAACCCGTTATTAGAAGTCGCAGACTAACCAGTCTACGATTATTTCACTTTATAAATCCATAGTCCGCTCTGGTCTGCTCTGTTTTTTCTTCTTCTCCCCATTTAAGTTATCTTACAAATGAGTAGTTGAGTGTCTGAGCGTTAAATTAACAGCAATTATATCGACCCCATGCCGCAACGATTCAATTTCTCATGGTCTAATTGGCTAAAAGTCGTTTGTTAGCTGCCCAAAGCCCCTAAAAGCCTAATAGAATGTTTTGAAACATGGACATGCACCCATATGGGGATGTTAATGACTTATGTGTATGCATATGTGGAAGTTTCTGTGTGCAGCTGGCTGAAGCTAAATCACTGGAAACTCAAAAATGATTTCATTTTGAAATCGACTTTTATGTTTATATCCTGTCATAAAACAACAAAAAGGTGCCAAAGAAGATGGATTTTCTTTCATCAGTCATGATTTTTAATAAAACAACATACATGCCATACAGTGCATGAGGGTTAGTATCACGCCAGCCCTTTATAAATCATGATTTATATCAAACATTTTAATTAAGATGAATTGTAGGCTATTTTTTAAATTGGCCAGGGAATATTCGCAGTGTTTCTGTGTGCTCCTCTCAGGGCCTCCTGCCAATCTGGACAGAGATTGTTTGAGGTGAGCCATGTTGTAGATATGAGTGGGGTTGGGTTAGCCAGGCCCACTGTCCCGCATTCACATGCAATTAGGCCTCACAAAAGCCTTGTTAAATGTGTAATCCTGGGACTCCTTTCCCCTTTGATAGTGTTGGCCAGCTGTAGGGGAATGGGCATTATTCGCATTATAAAAGACCTTTAGCTTAGTTCAATGCAAATGGCTCCCACTGAGTACATCGACACTGGGGTCACACACTCACACACACACGCACACACACACACACACACACACACACACGCACACACACACACGCACACACACACACACACACCCCCCACACACACACACACACAAACACACAAACACAAAACAGACCACCTTCACAAATGTTGCCTTACATCTCGTCAGATCCAGTGCTCCAAGCTCAATAGCTTTATCTAGACTTAAACCTTGTCAGTAAATATCCTGTCCATTCTGAAAATCATAACTTGACTGATCTGTGAATTCTTAGCTAACTGATGATTCCCTCACATTTCAAGCGGACCAAGGCGTTCTTCTCCTCTCACCCACGGAATAACACATTTTTATTTTGAAATGTCCCATTCACTCTTACTAAAGCACCACCACAATAACGAACACAACAGCTACAGTATTAATCAGCCTGCTTGCAAGAAAATGCATTTAATGAACATTACAGCTGTCTTTCTACATTTCTCTACCTGTATTATTATATTATAATGACTGCAGCTCATAAAATCCATTGGTCTATACGGTGTCCCACAACCTATACATACAAGTCCATACATACATAGGGGAAATGAACACTTCGGAGCAAAATGTCTTCCAAAATTTTTTATACTTAGATTCCCTTATATATATATATATATATATATATATATATAGGGAAAAAAGTATTTGATCCCCTGCTGATTTTGTACGTTTGCCCACTGACAAAGAAATGATCAGTCTATAATTTTAATGCTAGTTGTAAATGACACCTGGGAGCCAGAAATCTTGCTGATTGATAGGGGATCAAATACTTATTTCCCTCATTAAAATGCAAGTCAATTTATAACGTTTTTGAAATGTGTTTTTCTGGATTTTTTTGTTGTTATTCTGTCTCTCACTGTTAAAATACACCTACCATTAAAATTATAGACTGATCATTTCTTTGTCAGTGGGCAAACGTACAAAATCAGCAGGAGATCAAATACTTTTTTCCCCTCACTGTAAGTTAAAACGTTAGGAGTAAAAGAGTTGGGGTTGCTCTTTGATATGAAATCAAATGAAATCCAACCAGGTCACACTTATTTGTCTGAAACAAATCACACACAGAGACATGGCTGCGTTTAAATATACTATATGCAGTATTATGCACTACGTAGAGTTTTTCCATTGAATCTAAACATCATCAGTAAGTGCTTTATCCTGGTCTGGGTCGCAGAGGATGCAGATCCTATCCCGGGAAACACTGGTCTCGAGGCAGGAATACACCCTGGATGGGACACCAGTTGAATGCAGGGCATCATGCACACACACACACTTACATCTAGGAGCCACTGGCATGTTTTCGGGAGGTAGGAGAAAACCGGAGAACCCTGAGGAAACCCACACAGACATGAGGAGAACATGAGCTCAGGATCGAACAGTGGAGCGTTGAGGCAGCAACGCCACCTGCTGCACCACCATACCAACTCTCTAAACTAAACAGATATACAATAATTAGACTTATTTTGAATGGGAATGTTGATATTTGCAGACAATGTCGTTCAGCTGGATACAGCATCTGTAAATAAATACCAGACTCTTCCTCTGTGATGCTGTCTCAGTTCAAATGGTTTAACTACCGATCATCTGCCTTCTGTTTCTGAAAATCTGATTTGATCAACATCTTTCCCTGCAGCTCAGTGCCTCTCGTGTAGTGCAGAATCAGAGCCGTTTGTAAGACATGTAGGATTGTATTGCTGTCACATTAAAACAATTTATAGAACACTGGTTGACTTCTCAAATCAGAAGGTGTGGATTGATTTTCCATAACAGCATTGCTTTGACAATAGGTCCAGTTAATATTAATGCGCTCATTCTAACATGTTATCATTTCTATAGTAACAACATACAGTATACAGTACACAGGGATTGTATGACTCTACACAATATAAAGATAATCATAAACAGATTTAAAAACAGTGCTTTTATTTAACTAAGAAATTGTTTACATGGTGAAGGAGTCTCCAGCATCAGCACTTTGTAACAGTCACCACCGAACACCGGAAAGTCTTCAGGATAGAGGGGTTTGTGGTTTCCTGTTTCTCAATAACATGACAAGCTGTGTTTATTATTATTATTATTATTATTATTATTATTATTATTATTATTATTATTATTATTATTATTACATTGACTAAAGTGAAAAAAAAGAGATGCTGGTGCTAGAACAACTGTTTATAACTGTTAGGTTATAATTCAATTCACTTCAGTTTTATTTGTATTAACGCTTTTAATGGACATTGTCCCAAAGCAGCTTTACAGAAATATATCAATTCAGGATATAGATTTTAAATGTATGAATTTATAACAGAAACAAATGTGTTTTGTGGATGTTCCATAACATTAAATGTAACCATAAACAGTTAAAAAAACATAATGTGCTTTTCATGAATAAAAATTACAAATTTTTAGATAGTATAAAAGGAATAACACACGTTTGTGCCTTGCTATTACAGTATGACAGTAATCCACTTCGCTTTGCATCAGGCCGTATCACAGATCTCTGGCATGGATTGTTTTCCTATAACAGCATGCCCTGTTGTGTGTTATTCTTTACGTACAGTGAGGTCCAAAAGTCTGAGAGCACTAGTGAAAATGCTTCTGTTCGGCATTCTTTCAATTTAACACAAAGGTTTTCATTACAAATGATATTATCAGCAACAACCTGAGTGAAAAGTAGAAATATTTACATGAATTTCAGAGTTTCTTAGTATTTGGTTCATCCCCATTTTGCTTTAATGACAGTGTGTACTCGAGCTGGCATGGACTCCACAGGTTTGTGTAAAACCTTATGATCCATTTTAGAGCAAATCCATCAGAGTGTCGTCTGATCACGTGCTTCAACAGAAGAGATTAGGCATGAGGAAAATCTGACCTTTTGTACAAAACAGTTAACATGGTCAATTTCACACAATTGCTTACATTTAAATAGGGACCTAGAAATAGTGCAGAATATTGAATGGTCAGGAAAATTTCCCTTGTAAAACGTTCAGGTTAAAATTTTTCTAAATTTTTTTTCTTTTTCTATGTGGTCTTAGACTTTTGGACCCCACCGTAAATACTGTGTAGTGACACTGAAATGGAAATCACATTTCTACATCACCAGGGTAATCCCTTGGCTCTGTTGCCTGCACAGGATGTCATAATTAGCAGCATAATAAGTGTATTATTTACATAACAGGAGCCTGTCTTTGGCTGAGATGCTTAAGCAACTAGTTATTATGAAACTTGGAACTTGTCAAGGATTCAATTATAGCTGGTTGTTTCTTCTAAGCTAGGTGTTAGAACACTGCTAACACACTAATTTAATGACTGAGCGCATTTACAGCCTGGAAAATGAAGCTGTAGAAGACCCAATATAACCGAAAGAGAGCAGCTTGAATTTTATATTCTATTAGGAGTCTGTCAAAGATTAACACAATCATAAATACGGCAGTTAGCATTACTGGATGGACTGAATGAACTAACACTTTGCTATAATGTTAAATCCAATATTTATGCTCTCAAATACTTTTTTATAAGAGAGAATATTGCTTAAGCCCAGTTTTTTTTAACTGCTAATCAAAACAATTAGGGTCTGATCCTGAAAAGTTTTGTTTAATGAGTTAAAGACAGGTTTTGTCTTGATTCAATAATGGCTTCATGGTATGGGAAAACAAAATATATAACGTACAGTATATCAAGGATGCTTGTAAATCCAACATATCCAACGAAGCACCTTACATCTCTCTACAACCACCTTAATGATTAAAAGTTTAGCCATTTTTCAATGTTAGTGACTCCTGTTGGAGCATCTTACACGATCATGTTAAACCTTAATGGGAAAATGCATAGCTTCTCTTTCAATTCTTCAAGCTTGTCAGGTTGTCAGCATTACCGAGAAACTTTTCAGGGCAAACATTAAAATATGTCAGCATTTAGCCTTGTTGGTGTCACTTCTACTTATGCAGTGATATGGGAGGCCTTTTAGTTCTTTTATAGGCTCCTGGAATAGTCAGAGCAGCACAGAAGGTTAGTGCCATGAAAGTCTTAGCTGATCAATATAGATGGGCCCCACCCCTGATTAGACCTGGAGTAAATCTGGACAAATCGATGTGGATGGTTATACTACAGGTTAAAGCTGGAGTATATCAGTCCAAATCAATATAAATGGCTGAACTTCAGTTTAAAAAGGCAGTATATCTGCCTGGTTCAGTGCTAATGGGCATGGTACAGGAGATAAAAGCTGGAGTAAATTGGTTTGTAGCATGAGTGTTGGTTAACATAGTGAATCTCAGTCACGTCAGTGCAGCGAGAAGCAGCCGCACACAAACCCGAGTTTTCAAGTCATAATGAAAGCGGATGGAAATCTGTAAAGACGAGGATTTATTGATAGATTTTGGTAGTTTGGGTCATGAATGTATTTGTGTATGTGTGTGTGAGTTCCAATGGTTTAAAAGATCATGGAATATTTTTTCACGAACCATACAGAACATGGATTATTAACTAAATAGTCATTTTTTATTACCCTCCATTGCCTCAATATCACAACCAATTAGTCAGAAATAAACACGCAGTGTAAAACCAGCTTAATAACACCAATAAACCAATATACCAATTATCTTATTTTCCTCCTTCTCTCCCTGTTCCATTCTTTCTTTTCTTTTTCCCCTTGCACCATCTTTGTCTCAGTCTTTCACCTCCACCCTCTTTGTTGGACCAACAAACCCACTGAGTCCCCCATCTTTCTCTCTCTTAAGACCCACTCAAGCCTCACTAAAGCTTTCACCTCGTTTAGGTCACTTTCCCAAGAGCCCCTCTCCCCTGTCCGGAGGAGGAAAAAAAAAAAAGACAAGAAGTGGTTTAAGACAGGACACCATCTGTCCTCTAATCATAAAGGACCACAGGCATGGAGTGAATATGTATGTGTGTGTGTGCGAGTGTTTCTGAGAAAGTGAGAGAGAAAGAAAGAAAGACAGAAAGAAAGTGAAGGAGAGACGGAGAGGCTGTAGAAAATTTTTTCGAGTAAGACAGAGGCACTATATTATATGTTCGGTGTCCAGTTTATGTGTGTCCATTCTTATCCATGTCTCTGTTTGTTTGCGAGAAAATGAGAATGAGTGTTTGTGTGTGAGAGATTAGCAAGACCCCCTTTGGTTCGCAATTCCTTACAAAGCTGCACCTTGCAGCTGCGACCTGCAAGACCCCTTGGTTCCATGGCAACCATGTGGGCCCCCAACCTGCCCTCAGTGCTAGTGTGTGTGTGTGTGTGTGTGTGTGTGTGTGTGTGTGTGCCTGAGAAAAGACCAACCAAAACTTAAAGAGCCATTCAGTTCGTCTTTACCATGCGAGCCCAAAGGAGAAGAGAGGAGAGTGCAGGGTTATCAGAGTTACTTTAATTACACCGTTTCAACAAGTGCAAGACTGCATATCTCCCATTCTAGAACTGCAGATACATTTTAAGTATAGAAAGAAAACAAAAAATAGGAATGATTTTTTCCATTTAACTTTTTTTTTTTTTATTCTCATAGACCACACTTGAAATTTAATATTGTCAGTATTAGCTGATCTTAAACCTGTAAGATTTAAAATATTTATTCTGAAAATCAATGGACTAACAGAAAAATTGGTCAACTCTTTTACAGACAAACTGGGTCAAATATATATAGTCAAGAAATGCAATACAATTTAAAACCCTGTCTTCCCTAAGATAACTTCTGTCTCTATATCCATTAATTCAACTTTAAGTCTAATAAGATAGAAAGTTTTTGTTTTGGAGTAAAAATATCAACACATTTAATTGAAAAGTTGCCAAGATGGTGTGCATTTTCTCAACAATTGTCAGGATAATATAAATATAAACTCTCTTAAAGGTAGTGCTCCTAATCTCAGTTTGTTACCTGTATAAAAGACACCTGTCCACAGAAGCAATCAGTCACTCAGATTACAAACTCTCCACCATGGCCAAGACCAAAGAGCTGTCCAAGGATGTCAGGGACAAGATTGTAGACCTACACAAGGTTGAAATGGGCTACAAGACCATCGCCAAGCAGCTTGGTGAGACGGTGACAACAGTTGGAGCGATTATTCGCAAATGGAAGAAACTGTCAGTTTCCCTCGGTCTGGGGCTCCATGCAAGATCTCACCTCATGGAGTTTCAATGAACATGAGAACGGTAAGGAATCAGCCCAGAACTACATGGGAGGATCTTGTTAATGATGTCAAGGCAGCTGGGACCATAGTCACCAAGAAAACAATTGGTAACACACTACGCCGTGAAGGACTGAAATCCTGCAGAACTCGCAAGGTCCCCCTGCTCAAGAAAGCACATGTACAGGCCCGTCTGAAGTTTGCCTGAATGATTCAGAGGAGAACAGGGTGAAACTGCTGTGGTCAGATGAGACCAAAATCGAGCTGTTTGGCATCAACTCAACTTGCCGTGTTTGGAGGAGGAGGAATGCTGCCTATGACCCCAAGAACACCATCCCCACCGTCAAACATGGAGGTGGGAACATTATGCTTTGGGGGTGTTTTTCTGCTAAGGGGACAGGACAACTGCACCGCATCAAAGGGGCGATGGACGGGGCCATGTACCGTCAAATCTTGGGTGAGAACCTCCTTCCCTCAGCCAGGGCATTGAAAATGGGTCATGGATGGGTATTCCAGCATGACAATGTCCCAAAACACAGAGCCAAGGCAACAAAGGAGTGGCTCAAGAAGAAGCACAAGGTCCTGGAGTGGCCTAGCCAGTCTCCAGACCTTAATCCCATAGAAAATCTGTGGAGGGAGCTGAAGGTTCGAGTCGCCAAACGTCAGCATTGAGACCTTAATGACTTGGAGAGGATCTGCAAAGAGGAGTGGGACAAAATCCCTCCTGAGATGTGTGCAAACCTGGTGGCCAACTACAAGAAACATCTGACCTCTGTGATTGCCAACAAGGGTTTTGCCACCAAGTACTAAGTCGAAGAGGTCAAATACTTATTTCACTCATTAAAATGCAAATCAATTTATAACTTTTTTTGTTGTTATTTTGTCTCTCACTGTTAAAATACACCTACCATTAAAATTATAGACTGATCATTTCTTTGTCAGTGGGCAAACGTACAAAATCAGCAGGGGATCAAATACTTTTTCCCCCCACTATATATATATATATATATATATATATATATATATATATATATATATATATATATATATATATATATATATACAGTGCCCTACACTAATAGTGGCACCCTTGGTAAATATGAGGAAAGTTTCATCTGACCATAGAACACGATCCCATTTGAAGTTCTAGTAATGTCTGGCAAACTGAAGATGCTTGAGTGTGTTTTTGGATGAGAGTAGAGGCTTTTTTCTTGAAACCATTCCCAACAACTTGTGGTGATGTAGGTGACATTGGATTGTAGTTTTGGAGACTTTCTGACCTCAAGACACAACTAACTTCTGCAGTTCTCCAGCTGTGATGCTTGGAGATTTTTTGGCCATTCAAACAATCCTCTTCACAGTACGTTGAGACAATATAGACACACATCCAATTCCAGGTTGATTCATAAGATTTCCAGTTGACTGGAACTTCTTAATTATTGCCCTGATGGTGGAAATGGGCATTTTCGATGCTTGTGCTATTTTCTTACAGCCACCTCCCATTTTGTGAAGCTCAACAACCTTTTGCCGCACATCACAGCTATATACCGTGGTCTTACCCATTGTTATGAATGACTAAGGGAATTTAGCCTATGTGTTACCTCATATTTATACCCCTGTGAAACAGGAAGTCATGGTTGAACAATTTCCTATTCGTAGTCACCCAGGTGTACTAAGAAAATTTAAAATAGCAATGGGAATATACTTCAAATATATTTTTCTCATATGAATTCATAGGGGTGCCAATAATTGTTGCACAACTATATTTAACAAAAGATATATTTTTTTGGATAAACCTGTGTTGTGTTTGCAATTGTTTGATATCCATGAAACAGAGTATTTTTTCACAGCCTTCTTTGCTCATATTTACCAAGGGTGCCAATATTAGTGGAGGGCTCTGTACGTGTTTACATATATATACTCGTCATTAATCAGTCCCTCCAGGATTTTGCGATCGCAGAAATTAATGCAAAAACAAGGAAACTCTGCAATATTCTGAGGAGCTTGGAATTTTTTTAAATTACCGCAGATTTTCCACAGGTTTGGGCCAAGACATGTCATGTGACATCATCACAACATGCATTTAGGCAAAGCCCTCTTTGATTCACGTGCGTCGAACATGAGTACAGGTAAAGCGTCTCATTTACCAACAAACATCACTGTGAAACACCGTGCAAAACAATTTCGTGCAGTTGCGATTTCGCCAGTTCAAGCAGTTTTCCGTAAAAAAAGCACAAAAAACTCTGCAAACTGCATTGCAAATTTTGAAAAAAGCTGCAGCAAAATCAAGCATTTTCAACAATCACATAAAAAACTCAGCGAAATCCTGCACAGACTGTCCACTTGTTTTACTACATAAATTCTAAAAGAACAAATATTCATGAATACAAATATGAAAAAAAAAAAAATGTCCACTGCAGAACATTTCAACATGAGCAGCGTTGACCTGGAAGTACAAGTAGACTAATCTACAGGTCGTTCTCTGGCTAAGATGTGCACTCTGAAAACTTCTGTTTTCATGAAAGATATGATTAAAAATAACACACAGAAATGCAATTTTGGCTTGAAAATGCTGCTGACTTTTTTTTTCAGCTGCCATATCGCCTTCCTAAAACGCTTAGCTTGTAGTGAT
Source organism: Cranoglanis bouderius (assembly GCA_023630585.1). Classification (NCBI taxonomy): domain Eukaryota; kingdom Metazoa; phylum Chordata; class Actinopteri; order Siluriformes; family Cranoglanididae; genus Cranoglanis; species Cranoglanis bouderius. The sequence continues at coordinate 13,044,375 of CM042538.1, read as the reverse complement.
CTATATTAGCATTACATCAGGCAATAAGCTTTAATCTACCATTCCTGCTACAAGCTATGCAGTAATTGCTGATTCACATCTGAGTCATTCAAGATTGTTAGCCCTAATATGAATCTGAAATTGTAAAGGTCAAAAAAACTGCCTTGACTGTCTTATTTGCATATATATTTTTTTTTAATGAAAAAAAAAATAAATGCAGAGTTTTAGATTGTAAGTTAGACAGTAAGTAATAAACTAAGATTTCTCAGAGCAAAAATGTCATACTTTTCTTACAATTCAGTGCAATCAGTGATCAGTGCAATCAGTTACTGAGACATGGTTAGGGTTGTGAACAAGATATAATGGTTCAAGCCAATGATGTAATCATGTATTTCCTGAACTCTAGTATCAAGCAGAAGCATTTCATGAGTGTAGGGATTTGGTTGGGGGGGTCATAGGCTTCTTCTTTTGCATGAAATTCAACAATAAACATCATCATAAGTCCTGTTAATACTTGGGGAGAGATATTGGAATATGATTAGATCCAGTGTTGGAGTACAAGAGAACCACACAGATCAAACTATAATTTCAGCAGAAGAGATGAACTTGATAATGACAGTCTTGAATAAGTCCATGTGTATGTCCATTCTCTGAGGAATACAAAAGACACACACTGTTCTCACACTATTCTGTACATCTTAAAACACATCATATAAGCAGAGCTGGAAAGTAACAAACTACATGTACTCATGTTACGGTACTTGAGTTGTTACATAGTTCACTGTATCAGGACTTTTCTTTTAGTATAATCAAATCATAATACTTCTACTTTCACTTGAGTTTTTTTTTTTTTTTCTTCAAATAAAATATTTAACATTTCTTTTTGATCACCATTACAGAGTACAAAGTTAATAATGCATTTTACTCTGAAATACTGTAAGCCAATTAATAGACAGTATGTGCAAATTTTAAACAATTACATTTCGAGACCCAATCAAAACAAAGCCTGTTGAAAGTCTACACATCAGGCACAAAATGCTTAGCCAGCAGCAGCAATGTCTGAGACAGTGAAGACTGATGATTTTCCTTGTCCCAATTTATCAGGTTTCTTCAGTTTTAAATGCTTCAAAGAAAATAATCTGATAATAATCTGCAAATAAGGTGAGGCAAAACCTGTAGGAACAGGGTTGTATAGGTGCACCATTGGCTAGCTGAGTGAGGTAGACTAGCTAGCTAGATTTTTTTGATCTCATTGTTTACAACACAAAAGTTCTGTATTAAACTTAAGATGCTTGGTAATGATTGCCTGCTGTGTTAAATATATCTAAACAGCCTATAGGTAACACTCAGGATAATGTGTAAGGGGCATCTATTGCTAGATAACTAACTATGCCGCTAGAAACATGTCCGGTCCACTAATTTGATTTATTCGAATGATGTTCCAAGAGTGCTTATATTTTCTATAACTGCACAGGGACGTTTCACTGTGTGTATCACTCTGCTCCCCTGCTGAAAAAAACAACAACAATAGAAACCTTAATAGAATTTGTAATGGTTTTAATGGTTATAATTGGAATTGTATTGGTTTCGATGGAAACTGTAATGGTCCCTGTGGTCTCTACTGGTAATTTGTTGCCTTCATGTTATGTCTAATGCAAGGACCAATAGAACACTTTTGACATTTGGTAATGGTTTTAATGGTTAACTGATGGTTTGTAATGGTATTTGTAGTTTAAATTTCTGTGATGTTTTTTTATTATATTATATTGTTTTTTTTTTTTTTTTTTTTTTCACCAGGGTCTATCACGACTTCATGTTCACCACGTAAAATTCCAGTTCAAAACCATTACTTCGGTAGTGTTAGTGACATCATCAGCGGACATGGCAAATGATTTTTGGCAAACTTTTTCATTAATATAACTTTTGTCAGATGAAGAAGCGAAGTTACTTTCACCAGAAGCACCTTTAACGAGAATGTACAGATCAATGTGAGCCAGCTAGCCAGCTTCCCGGGGTGTATTTAAAGTGAACGTAGCTTCATCAGGATCTATTTACACTAGCAGAGCAAAAATAAACAGCACATTTGGCCATTTGGTGTCTGAAATATCACTTCCTCGATATTAATTTCTTGTTTATAGAACTGTTGTATAAAGGCAATAAGCTGATGAGTTACACTTCCTTGAGTAATTTCCGTATTACTTTTACTCAATTTAATGATTACTACAGTAGCAGTACCTTTACTCAAGTCAGTGTGTTACAGACACTTGAGTAATATCAGATTGGCATGAGCTAGACTCAAAGACATCAAGCATAATGATATGATCAGATGTACAACAAAAGGGAAAATGTGGAAAAATAATATATTAATAGTCTGCTCAAGCTTTACAATCCACACAGCCCTGTCCTTAGCTGGAGTAGATCAGGTTTCCTCTGGTTCTGAGCTTCCTGCGGGATCTGGTGGATGAAAGTGAGATGATGTTTGAAAAACTGGTCCACAATAATAAGTCATAACAGCAGGCTAGCGGGGTCTGCAACTCCTCGTATGACCAGCTCTGGAGCACGGTGATAAGAGTACACAGGAGACAAGGGTGTGGAAGGAGACTATAAAACTATATAAATATCTGCTGCTTTCTGTGTCATACTTTGACTGTGCTTTGTGGATCTTGTGTCTGTGTTTTAAACTGAACACCAGGTAATTCATCAACGCTGAATCAATTTGAGATTTCTCTGAGCTCAAGTCTATTTCATGGTGTATACAAGTGCACAATTATTATTTATTAAAGAAAAAAAACCCCACAAAATCTGAAATACATGATCTGATAAACAGAAGGAAATACAGACTTGAAAGGTTCAATCTTGCATATGACATAGCAAAGACCAACTGGATGCATTTCCACTAGACATGATAACCACCCTAAAAGATAACGTTTATAATCGACTGTTATACCACCGCACTGCTGAATTCTCGATTCTGATTGGTCAGAAGGTGCTGATGAATTGTCTATTGGCTTGCAGATCTGACAGTAGTTCCAGCTGATCGGTTTATATTAATGCGTGCATCCAATATGTTATATATGCAATAATTTCTATAGTGAATATCAAATATATCAATATCAGTGAGATAGTTTTCTGTAAGGAGATGTTTCTTTAACATTTATGGAAGGAGTCTCCAGTGTCAGTATGTTTTCCGTCAAGGTAAAGTCTTCGGGACAGAGGATTTTCCAGTTTCTTGAAAACATGACCAGAGAAGGAAAACGTAACATAAACATAATGTAAGGAACAACTTGCGCAAACTTGTAACTATAAACATAACTATAAATGGATAAAAAAGCATTAATAAATGAAACACTTATGGATGAGCTGTTACTGGAAATGAATAAACTCTGGCGCATTACCACCCTGTTGTGGATTATTTTCCTATAACAGCACATCCTGTCATGTTTTATTCCTTGATATTTAAAAAACAAATCATTATTTAATAATGTTGCATGTCACAAACTGCTTTTTTGGCTTCAAATTTTCACATTTAAAAAAATGCTTTTTTAAGAGTTAGTTAATTGGATAGTTAAGATTCTCTGCTTTCTAAATAGGTTCTATAGGGAAACACTGTCAGAGAAAACAACAACACTTTCAGGTTCTAGATTTGACTTTTTTCCCCCCTAAAAGTGTAAGATTGCATGTTGTCCTTTGCCATTTCAATTTATCCTGTAGGATCTTGTTTGATTTTTAGAATAAACATTGGAAATAATGTCTTGTTATTGGAAAGTTATTGGAAATTACAGAGGGTTTTCTGATTTTCTAATTTTAAAAAAATTGTATTTCTTTTATTTAAAGCCTACATATACTGTGATGACAACTCAACCCAAATGGATCCCATTAAATAATCCTGTCGAAGTGGTCCTACAGGATATTCATGTCTTGTCCTATAACACAGTTCCTATAGGAATCTTATATGGTTCCAAAATCTGATTCTTATTAGAGGAAGTTTACAAGTTTCTTATTGGAATCCTTTAGGACTCTTTTTTTGACAAGGGGTACAATAATTATCAGTAGCAGTTGATTAGTTACTTTACTATATTCTGAAAACACCATTGTGAGGAACCTAGATTCGATTCCATTTACAGCTTCAGTAGGAGGAATACGTCAGATTTGGGAGATGTGAGAGAACGTGTTCTTGCCTGCCAATTTGGGTAGAAAACGTGCAGCAGAAAATGCGACTACTGTAGGATACACTTCACTTTGGTAATTTGCAAGAATGCAGGGAATGTTCTTTGTAATGAAATCAAATTTCCTTTTTGTGCACATTACCTCGTTTTATAATGATATATAAGATTTGTCTTGCTGGTGTCACTTTGTAGCATCAAACCGCATGATACGACTCTTTTAACCAAAACATTTAATGTGTGTTGAAATGTGCATGCAGGGTGTGTAATGAAAACTTAATCACTGTGCATTAACAGATGGGTTGCGTTTGTCACGCCACAGCGCAAATGGACTGATTACTGTTTCCTGTGTGTATGCATGTGGGAAGCAGAGAGAGAGAGAGAGAGGAAGAGAGAGAGAGAGAGACCACGATGTTAAAAAAAGCCATAATATTTGGATTAAATATAGCTGCAGAAATAGTACAATGTAGTTTCAGTAAATATTGCTCCACTGCAAACAATGACATCTTAGCGTGTGAAAATATCTTGAATATATATTCAAATTGATCAATATTTCCTATTATAAGATTACAATAAACCAAATATAACAATATTAAAGCTATTTAAAGTCATTTGTACTCATTTCAAGCTTGAAACGTTTTGAAAAATTTAAGCATTTACTTCCACAAAAAAAAAGAAGCAAAATGATCTCACAATAGAATAAGAAAACATACCGTGAAGCCTGAAATTAGTAAAAAGAAATAGCAATATGTTTCTAAAGAGTCTAGGAATAGGTTAAATATAGGTTACAATTCTTATATTTGATTAATAACAAGATAATAATAAGATGATAAATTTACCTTTATTCACTTGCTAAGATTACTTTTTTTTTTTTTTTTTGCAGTGTAGCAGAAATGATGACTACGATAATCGCTCTTCAAACTTGTGAAACAGTGTGAACAACAAAAAATAAATAAATTTAAAAATCTATGCCATAGATGGCAGTCCCAGTGCTCTGGATAAAACAAACACTATTAAATTTAGTTTGAAAACCTCTCTCTCTGTCTCTCTCTCCTTTATACAGTCGTTCTCTCTGGGATAAATTACTCTAACACAGCAGCCACACACACACACGCGCACACACACACACACACACACACACACACACACACACACACATACACACACAAGCACACATACACACACACACACACACACACACACACACACACACACACACATGCACACAAAGACTTGTACGATTCTAACAAGAGTGAAAAGAAAGTTAGCACTTATGGCTGCAAGGGGCGTCTCTGGGCTCCTGACAAGGGATTTCCATTTCTGTGTGTGTGTGTGTGTGTGTGTGTGTGTGTGTGTGTGTGTGTGTGTGTGTGTGTGTGTGTGTGTGTGTGTGTGTCTGTGTGTGCGTGTGTGTAGGATCTTGAATGTGTCACAGTTGCTGACTTCTGGAACCGAGCACTCTATATTTTACTGAATGGTATGTACGTTGGTGTGTGTGTGTGTGTGTGTGTGTGTGTGTGTGTGTGTGTGTGTGTGTGTGTGTGTGTGTGTGTGTGTGTGTGTGTGTTATAATACGTGTCTGTGTTTTCCTTGCCTATGAAGCAAGAGACCAGTTTCTGTTTTTGTTTTTGGGGGTGGAACAGTTGTCAAGTGTGACCTCCTTAGAGGTACAAGCAGGCACGTGACGGTTGATTTGCTTAAATTTATGCTTGTGTGTGTGTGTGTTTGTGTGTGTGTGTGTGTGTGTGTGTGTGTGTGTGTGTGTGTGTGTGTGTGTGTGTGTGTGTGTGTGTGTGTGTGTGTGTGTGTGTGTGTGTTGGTTTGAATTTTTGTGCTGTGGTCCTTAAGAGAGGGGAAAAAAGCCACTCTGCTGTTCTTATTGAACTTGACCTGCAGGCCAGATCAATGTGGCACAGCATGCGACGGAATGAGGGTGCTCACTTATTACCCTGGAGGGAGGAGGAGAGAGAAATCGAGAGAGAGAGAGAGAGAGAGAGAGAGAGCGAGAGAGCGAGAGAGAGAGAGAGAGAGAATTACACAGACACTTTTATCAAAGCCATGATCATAGAAGGCGAAAAATATGCGTTAAAGGAAAATATTTAATTCCTCCTCAGTTAATGATTCTGCAGTCAAAAAGACAAAACACAGGGCTTTTCATTACACGGAAGCCAATTATTTGGCGAGTTTCATGCATTCTCAGCCTTCATGTTGTTAAAAATTAGTAAATTATTGTTATAATGTTGTTACCAAAGGTGCAAGAGTATTTTCAAATGTTGTCCATAGTTCAATCAAAATGGTTTCCAACTCCTAATCCTAATGCGGCTTGATGTGATGGGAGCCATTTTGGCATTTTTTGTTTTTTACAGATATTTCTGTATAGAAATATCAAAATTTCTTAAAATTTTAAGTAAAACTTAAAGCTAGAAACATGCCAGATCACTGATGTGGCATCTTCCAGTCTGTTGGCTAAAGCTGCTTTTACAGCAGTCTATCTAGTTAACATCACAAAACATACAAAAATATACACACCAGGTAAGTGGGTACTTTAACCCTCTACTGCACTAATTATTACATTTACATTAAAAAAATGTGTTTTTATTACTTGAATACATTTTTTTTATTTAAATTGTTGCTGTATGGCAACAATGTGCAATGGTGGAAAGTAACATATAGTCAAAAGTAATACAAAATGTATGAGATTACAATTCCAATTACTGCATTTCCCAGACTATAAGTTACAGAGTTTTTTTTGTCACCTATAAAGAATGTAAAAGTTATATCTACTATAAAGGAAATAAAGTTGTAAAAAGTATGTGGATGGATTTAAGCACTCAAAATACATACAAACATTAGATCCAAACCATTTTGTATCTTTTTAATTCTTTCTCTTGAAATATAAAATTTACAAAATAAGGTGCAATTGCAAAATGTGTGAAATTACAACAGCTTTTCTTACTTTGAATGTGAAAAATGTAAATATACTATTAGGGAAGCCTAGTGCCTTTTTTGTTTTTGCTATGTAGGCCTGTTTCAATTCATGAATGCACATACCACAGTTCCATAATCGCATGTTGTTGCCATATGACAACAATTACGTTTTACCACTTAACAGAATACTCAAAATATACTTTAAATAAACTTTTTAAAATGACAACAAATAAATGTTAACTTATCTCAGATAGTGTTTAATTTTTGTCCCTTTAAGTAGTTTTGCCTAAATATTGAAAAAATTATCAAATTTTGAGAGCCCTCCAATGATGACCTTCACCTTGCCATGTGACTGCAGAAAAGGAAATGCAAACAGCACTTCCTGGTCATCTGATATGGCATTTTTTTTTGTTATGTCAAAGTTAAAGGCCCCCTTTCCAGTTACATAGGAAAATAGTAGCTTTGTATTATCTTTCAAAAATTTGGAGATAAATTAATTGTTGCCATATGGCAACACCATGCAGTAAAGGGTTAACCAAAGAGTACAGTATGTGATGGAGTTAATTTACTGACCAGATTCACAACCTAAGTGTCCTGTTTCAGTAAAATCCTCACTCTTACAACAATCTTATTGAACATGTGTTATTAGAGAGTCTACAATAAATGGGCCTTTGACAGACAGACTAGTGCTGCATTCAACTACAGGTCATAACTTGTCATTCCCGACTTCTGACCGGGAAAAACCAAAGTAAACGCTCAGAATCTCTACTTGGGAACTCTACTCCTCAACCCCTGAGTTCACCAAGTGACGTCAAATCAACATGGCTGCTCATAAGATGAAGAGTAAACACAGTAGCACAACATTAGATCAATCAACATACAGACATGTTCGCTCTCACACACACTCATCACAGTTAGCTGGCTAGTTTGTTGTTAACAAAATACAAACATTGAGGTGTCCATGTTTTCTCCCCCTACATTGTAGGGTGAACACGCAGAGGTCGAAAAATGACGTCATTGTGAGCTCCGACTTCCAGCTTCTGAGGTAAGTCAAGTGCAGCATAAGTATAGACAAGAACATATTGCCAGACCAGGCACACATTTCCTTATAAAACACGCAGTAGATCAACAATAGCCCCCTGTGTAAGATTCAAATTCATCAGTCTGACGCTTAGACACTCCATATGAAAGAGCTCTTAACATTTCATAATCTTCTCTTTTGTATTCAGTCCTTTTCTTCATCTTGTTTCTTTTTCTTCAGATTATTTCTGCACTGCCTGTGTGATGGGCACTGGAGAATATTTTCAGGTAGAGATGGCACGGTACCAATTTTTCATGATAGTGAAACGTTAAATATCAACCCGATACAGATATCGATCCGATATTGCTTTGAAAACTACTAAGCCTTACAACCTTTTCTTGTTTTTACTGAAGCACTTCAGGCTTAAAATATTTCACACAAAAATCACTTACCTTGGGAATATAATACAGTATAAAGTATAAATATAATAATCAATCCTGACAAAAGAAAAAAAAAAAAACAGTCAAGTCTCTTTATGTGTAAACATTTCCAGTTCTGAAAATACATTTCTTTTCCAAATGAAATTCCAATTGTTACAGGATCCAATATCTGATATGTTTTCTCCGATATTCGATCCACCATTTTTTTTTTTGCTGGTATCAGCCTGATGCTGATATCGGTTATCGGATTGGTTCCATCTCCGTTTTCAGGATCTAGTAGGACTATTGTAATATGCACCTCAGTGATTCATTCATTCAGTACTTCAGTAAGCGCTTTATCCTGGTCAGGGCTGTTTTGGATCTGGAAGCTTATTCCGGGAAGACTGGAGGTGAGGAGGAAACATACCCGGATGGAATGCAAGTTCATTCACACCTAGGGACAGATTAGAGTAGCGAGAGCTGCAATATGTGGTGAGATTCCCGAGGTTCTTTTTTTTTTTTTTTGTTACTTTCCTTGTCTCTCATTCTTTAGAGCTGATGTGATTATTAAGCCTGGAATATGCCATTCTTCCTGATACCCTGACACTCTTTTTAGATGTTATTTTATCCTTTATTTGTTTATACAGATCCTTGATAAATGCAGGTAACACTTTGCAATAACAGCACATGAATAATCATGCACTAATACCTGAATTAATACTTACTTAATCACGAACTAACGAAGAGCTAACCTTAACTAACGACCACCTTCAGTACGTTAGTACGTTTCCTAGTTAATGTATTACTTAACATGTAGAGGTAAACTAAATAGAACACTGGTTTTAAATGTTAATGGATAATAGCGTCTTCTAAATGAATAAATGCTGCTGTATTAATCAGTTCGTACAGAATTCTTTTGTGATTGTTGCGGCCAAAAATGCTTGATTTTGCTGCGGCTGTTTTCAAAATTTGCGATGCAACTTGAAGTTTCAAGTTTTTTGTGCTTTTTTGCGGAAAACTACTTGAATTGGTGAAATCGCAGTTGCACAAAATTACAGCATTTTGCACGGTCTTTCACAGTGATGTTTGTTGGTAAATGAGACCTTTTAGCTGTACTCATAATTTTTAAAAAATTGCAAGCTCCCCCAAATATTGCGGGGTTTCCTTGATTTTGCGTTCAATCCTGGAGGGACTGACTAATTTCACCCTTCTGGGCAAAGGATCAATGCCCCAGGCCCGAGCTACACAGAGCATGTACTAGTACTAAAGTGGGATTTGAAGAGAAATAGATGGAGAATGACGCAAAACGAGTTGAGATGAAATTATTGGTGATTATTATTAGTGCGTCTTTCATATTCTTTCTTGTAGAGCATGTTTGATTTAGTTTACCATAATTATCTAAGAAACATTTACTAACATCTACTTAGGGTGGTTGTTATTCACGCATGAATTCATAAGACTCACATCGTCTTCATTAGTTTGTGATTAGTACATGCCTTAACTCATCATTAGTTCATGTTTAAGTAAGTATTAATTCAGGTATTAGTGCATGACTATTCATGTACTGTTATTATAAAGTGTTACCTAAATGCGCTTACAGTACATTACATACAGCTCACACTGTAATACTGTTCTCAGATTTATTACACATGAATGCAGACTTATTTAAATAAATATATAAATAAATAAATAAATAAACAAACAGGCTGTCTTTATCCCATATGGTAATTAAAACACATGGTCACTTAAGAAATAAATAAGATAAGTACAAGAGTAGCATGTTTTCTCTAGCAATGACACACTGTAACTTCTATGTGAACTCGTTGATTTCTAACTCTTTTGAGTTGACGCATAAATTCTGCAGAGACAAGATTACAGGCTCATGGTAAGAGAAGAGAAGAAAAAAAAAACAGAGAGCGGAGGATCAGAGAGGCCAAGATGAGCAGGTATGTGAGATGGATGAGAGGGAGAGGGTTTAGATTAGATGGGCATCAATATGCATGACCAGCCTCTGTGTCCCACTGGAGCTTGTCAAGAATCTGTTTGTGTGTGTGTGTGTGTGTGTGTGTGTGTGTGTGTGTGTGTGTGTGTGTGTGTGTGTATGTGAAAAAAAAAAGATAGAAGAGAGTAACAGAGAGACGAGGAGACAGGAAAAAGATTCAGACACACACACACACACACACACACACACACACACACACACACACACACACACACACACACACACACACACACACACACACACATTATTGGCTTACTATCCTTGTGAGGAGCTTTCGATAATGGAGCTCATTTTTGTTTCAAGCAAATATCCAGAAACTGTCAGATTTTCCTATCCTTGTGGAGACATTTGATTCCTACCAAGATATTAAAAATACCCCCCCCCCCACACACACACACACACACACTCTCTCTCTCATAGCTAAAGGTAGAGGTAAGTTTCTCTGGACCCTGATGTAGATTTAGGTTATGGCCCCTATCAGAGGTTGGTGTTCAGAGTCATGTGTCACAACCTCTATGTGACCTTCGGCACGGTCTCACAGTCTTGATTAGAGAGTGTGATTAATGAGGCTGGGGTATTTGACTGACAGCATCCGGTGATACGCTGATTTCCCAGGTGAACTCTTGTTTCGGTAGTGTGATAATCATCACATGACATCTAGCAAGTAATTAAACACTTTTTTCCCCTCCCAAATACTGTACATATTATCCAACAATAATTTAAAACAGCAGTACACTGTGGATTTCAGAGGGTGTGGTGTGTATTGGAAGCATGGTTACATTTCCAAATTCGCAACTATTCCTATAGCTGCAGAAAACATGACAGAAGATCATTTATCAGCAATCAAATGGCAATCAATCATGAAAAATCTCATGGCCCACATGGTGCACTGATCAATATTTATTTATTGTTCTTACTGTCAGGGGTGTAGCACCAAATTTTGAGCCTCTGACAGTAGTTTTTTCTCGCTCTGTGAGCATGGCTGCTTTACAGGTTAGCTGCTGGGTTATAATCAAAGAAACAGTCACATTAGTCAGCTAGATAAAAAAAAAAGTTAACTTGCTGCACTGAATAAACCAAATCTTGTGCAAATCGTGTATGCCAAATCAAGCTGTAAACGTCCAAACTCGTCTTGCTCCTACACCTATTGAGCTACTCTAATATAAGCAAAGCAATGAATTACTTGCTGTGTGTTTGGTGTTTTTATAGCTATGACATGGAATGAGATTATGGAAAGATGACTACCAACTCACAACCAATCAGAGTAAACATATAATTCCAATGTTTTTGAACTTCACCTTGTTACTACTGGAGCCAACATTGCGCCTAATTCACCTTTAAAGGAAGAGTAAATAAAAATATTCACTTATGCCAGTTTTTTTTTTTTTTTGCATTTGCCTCGCATCTCCGGGGTTGGGCGTTTGAATCCCGCCTCCGCCACTGTTTCTGTGGAGTTTGCATGTTCTCCCAGTGCTTGTGGGGTGTCCTCTAGGTACTCCGGTTTCCTCCCCCAGTCCAAAGACATGTGCTGTAGGCTGACTATCATTTCCAAAGTGTCCACAGTGTGTGAGTGAGATTGAGACAAACTTCCATTGCTTGTCAGTTACCTTAGCCTCCTATAGCTCCAGTACAAAACTAAAGAAGCAAACACTGGACACCAAACATGTCTATTTGGCACCAAGGGGAAAACTGTACACTTGATTTATCACCTTTTAGGAGAGGAAGATTAAACTTAAAAATAAGTAAAACATAACCCAAGCTTGTTAAATTAAAACTAAATCAAATCACTTATTAAAAGTATACAAATCAATGAATAATGCAGCCTAGATAGTGAAAGAGAGAGAGAGAGAGAGAGAGAGAGAGAGAGAGAGAGAGAGAGAGAGAGAGAGAGAGAAAGAAAAAGAGAGAAAAAATTGACATCACTAAAAATGTCATGCTGGACCGTGATGCCTGCTGGGTAATTTCTGAATTGATTGCACTCTGGCCAATAGCAATCAAAGTAGCTTTGAGGGTCAGGAGGATTTGACTCACCAAATCCCTCATATTCAATTTCCAATAAAAGAGCAGAAGAGAGGTGAGACACTCGATTTCTCATTCATTTTAGCCATGAACACGCACGTGTGTGCGCACATGCACACACACACACACACACACACACACACACACACACACACACACACACACACACACACACACACACACACACACACACAAGAAGAGATGCCCAGTGTCCCTTCAATTTCAAGGGCAGACCTCATTAACGACCACGAGCCAACCCAACCCTAGGTCCTCTTTGTCCCACATAGTGTGTCTATGTGGGTGTCTGTGTGTGTGTGTTCATGTAAGAAGTGTGTGGAAAATCAGTATTTGTTCTTAGACAGACCCAGTGGTAGTTCTGTCTATACCACAGAGCAAGAGTTTATAATTCTAGGATACTACAAACCTATAAAGGCTGATGAATCTCTAGGAGCAGAAATGAGAAAGAATTGAAAAATTATCAATCGATCATTATAAACTGGCCATTATACAGTCAGTCTTAAAACTCTTACTCACCATTATGATACAGTATGACCTGAGTCCGGGTCCGAGTCCACAGTGTTTTGTGGGAGGGGAAGCATTTACTAGTCTCAATATGATGACATGAAAAGTACGTAACTCATACTATACCAACAAGTGATACAAATACAGTATGCGAGCAATTTTTAAGAATTATCATTAGCACCTGTTTAGTTTTCTCTATTCTACCTTCTCCTCAGCTCCTTCTCTTTTCCTCAGCCATCTCATTCTCTTCTTTCCCCTCTTCACAACTCTGATCTCCTCCATACTGTCATGATAACACAGTGGCCTTTTCATTTCACAGCCACTAGGACATGATATTACATGATCTTAGACCTGTATAGTAGCTCAAAGCATGTACTTCCAAAAAACAAATACACTCAATTCAGTACATAGTGTTCATTATACAGCAGTTAGTTCCGGTCCACTGATTTGATTGGACAAGCGGCGCTCCGAGAATGCTAATATTTAGTAATCAAGGTAGAGCAGAAGAGAAGAGATAAAGGTAGAGGGCCTGAGGAGACAAGAGAGAAAGGAGAGATGGGTGAAGAAAAGAGAGAAGGCTGAGGAGAGGTTAGGAAGGTTAGAAAACTGAACAGATGAATAGATACTTTCTGGGTTAGATACAAAAAACATACTCAGGGCAGGTGATGTCACTAGCCAGCATAACAATGCCTTCTAGATTCTAGGCGTTAGTTCTTAGGACTGTCTTCCTTTTACATGCTATTGCTGCATTCGCCTAAGGGTCATAACTCATAATTTCCGACCTCCAACTAGGAAACAAATCAAAGAAAACACCCTTCAACTCTGGATTCCTACTTGGGAACTTGGGACGGTCTCCACAACCTCAAGTTCAGTAAGTGACATCAAATCAATTTGTGCTACAGTAGCTCTTCTGTGGGATCAGACCAGACTAGCCCTCATCCTTGGACCACTTTTGGTAGATACTAACCACTGCATACTGGGAACACCCCACAAGACCTGCCGTTTTGGAGATGTTCTGACCCAGTGACCTAGCCATCACAATTTGGCCCTTGTCAAAGTTGTTCAGATCCTTATGCTTGCCCATTTTTCCAGTAATGAAATTGCTGCCTAATATATCCCACCCCTTGACAGATGCCATTGTAACGAGATATTCAAAGTTATTCATGTCACCTGTCAGTAGTTTTAATGTTAAGGCTGAACGGTGTATACATCGCCCATCACAGTTAGCTGGCTAACTTGTTGCTAACAAAAGCCGACTTCCCACTTCCGAGGTAACTCAAATGCAGCATATGTTTACCTAAGTATGTCAGTTTTTCAGTGTAGTCGCATGCTGCTAATTATGAATCTCCTTATTGAAAGAAAAACAAAAAAAACAGCTGTTTCCCTACAGGGTTGTTGTGATTTGTAGCTTTAAGGTTGCTGAACCCTTGAATATAGGTTTCCCCTTTCAGAAACCTCTCATTATAAAGCTATTAACCCCGTGTTATTACTCAGTTCTTTATCATCATATCATTCAGTAACTACTATGAATTATTCAGTAAAATAGAATAAAGTTTGATTGTAATGTGCTGCATATATTCATTCATCACATTTGTCAGTATACTGTATTTACATGTTATGATTGTCCCACTGCATCTGTGTACAGTATATCGACGGGATGACAGAGAAATTACCTTGATTAATTTGTAGAGCAGCTGGCTTTGACTCAAAAGGTTTAATTTTACCTAAAGATTACTGTCAGCCAATACTATCCTCTAAAAGGGACCTTCTGATACATGTCATGACTTTATTTTTTGCATCAGTAAATATTTCTTTTAGAATGTCAGAAAACTCCCATGGGCTAATTTGCAAAAAGGCAAATTAGGCATGGACTCCACAACACCTCTGAAGGTGTACTGTGGTCTCTAGCACCAAGACGTTAGCAACAGATCCTTTAAGTCCTGTAAGTTGCGAGGTGGGGCCTCCATGGGTCAGACTTGTTTGTCCAGCATATCCCACAGATGTTCGATCAGATTGAGATCTGGGGAATTTGGAGGCCGAGTCAACACCTTGAACTCTTTTTAATGATCCTCAAACCATTCCTGAACAAGTTTTGCAGGGTGGCAGGGCACATTATCCTGCTTAAAGAGGCCACTGCCATTAGGGAATACCGTTGCCATGAAGGAGTGTACTTGGTCTGCGACAGTGTTTAGGTAGGTGGTACGTGTCAAAGGAACATCCACATGAATGTCAGGACCCAAGGCGGTGGTAGCTCAGTGGTTAAGAAGTTGGGCTACTGACAGAAGGTCGTGAGCTCAAATCCCAGCACCGCCAAGCTGCCACTGTTGGGCACTTGAGCAAGGCCCTTAACCCTCAACTGCTCCCCGGGCGCCACAGCAAAAATGGCTGCCCACTGCTCTGGGTGTGTTCACGGTTTGTGGTTTGTAGTGTGTGTGTGTGTGTGTTCACTACTCACAACTCCTAATGTGTTTGCACTAATTTGGATGGGTTAAATGCAGAGGACAAATTCCAAGTATGGGTTACCATACATTGGCCTTCACATGTCACTTTCACTTCCAAGGTTTCTTGGGTCCTGACTGATTCATCAGACCATTCTTCCATTGCTCCATGGTCCAGTTCTGATACTCATGTGCCCATTGTAGGTGCATTTGATGGTGGACAGAGGTCAGCATGGGCACTCTGACTGGTCTGTTGCTACGCAGCCCCATACACAGCAAGCTGCGATGCACTGTGTGTTCTGACACCTTACTATCATAGCCAACATTAACTTTTTCAGGAATTTGTGCTACAGTAGCTCTTCTGTGGAATCGGACCAGACAGACTAGCCTTTGCTGAGCCTTGGGTGCCCATGACTCTTTCACCGGTTCACTGGTTGTCCTTCCATGGACCATGTTTGGTAGGTACTAACCACTGCATACCGGGAACACCCCACAAGACCTGCCATTTTGGAGATGCTCTCACCCAGTCATCTAGCCATCACAATTTGGCCCTTGTCAAAGTCGCTCAGATCCTTACGCTTTCCTCAACTTTCTCAAATTTGAGAACTGACTGTTAACTTGCTGCCTAATATATCTCACCCCTTGACAGGTGCCATTGTAACAAGATTCACATTACCTGTCAGTGGTTTTAATGTTATGGCTGATTGGTGTATGTATGTAATATGTGATCTAATGTCAAATGCTGTGAACGGAGAATGTTAATTCTAATATAGTAACTACTAACTCATCAGGTGGACACTCCACATGATCTTATGCTACTAATAAACAGATCAAAAATGTGTTGTTATTGAACAAATAGAAATAGTCTAGTTTATTTGACATTTAAAGTCATTTGAAGTCTGGGGTAACAGTCAGTATGTTTTCCGCCATGGGAAAGTCTTCTGGACAGAGAACTTTCAACTTCCCAGTTTCTCTTATGTTATTATTTGTCTTATTATTTATTATTTAAGAGAGAGAGAGAGAGAGAGAGAGAGAGAGAGAGAGAGAGAGAGAGAGAGAGAGAGAGAGAGAGAGAGAGACTGGTGAGACTGGTTTATAGCTGCTATAACATAAGTGATAACACAAACTAATTTGTCTCCTCATTTTAATTGATGTCAAATTGCTTTAGTAAAAGAAGAATGAAATATTTGGGATGTGCTGATATTGGAAGAATGATCAATTTCATCTCTAATTATTTTCCTATAAGAGCACAACATATCGCGTTTTAGTTCTTACATAGCCCATTACAATATCCTTTTCTTGAGTTCTGTTGATTTCTTATTTATGTGTGTAAAATATTGCTAAAATATATACTGAAATACTGTCCTTTCCATAACTTTGTCTAAACTCAGACCACATTCCAGCACATTCTGAAATGTTTACCCATAGCTAGGACCTCACTGTATAAATAAATAATACACTTGAATAGATAGAATAGATGTTTTTGAGAACCTTTCCATGCTGGAAAAAGCCCCAAAAAAGATTAAACAGGTTTAATCTGAAAACATTTTAAAATCTGCTTCATTTTCAGGTCTACAGTCTGCGCACCTGTTTGTACAGTCAGACTGGCATGAGCTGCAGGTCATTTATCATGCCATCACATCCTTTTGCATGTAGATGCTTTTGTTCTTACCACCTCTGTAGTTCCACATACACACACACACAGCCTGGCCATTCATCACTGAAACAAATGGTGTTCAGTGAATGATCAGCCCTGCATGCATTTCCCCGCTGCACAGAGCCCAGTGTGCGTTCAGGAGCCGAGGATGCAGGCAGGTGGGTGGATGGAGGGATGGGGAGGGTATAGGATGGAGGATGGAGGAATAGGAGAGGGTGAGGAAGGGAACGCTCAAATGCTCAGAGTCGCATTGCCCCCGAACTCTAACCCGTGATGGATTGGCTGCTTTCCCACCGTGACAGACGAGCGATTGATGGAGGGAGTGGAGTGAAGGGAGAAAATGTGTGTGTGCACAAGAGCAACAGAGGGGTGAAAGAGAGGCAGAAAGAAGGGAAAGGATAGAGGAGTTTTGCAGCAAGTGTTGGAGTGGATAATGATGCAGATCACCTCAGTGTGCTTTCTTAACCCAGCTTCAGTATCGATGCAGATACCTTCACTTTTCTCTGCCTGATGTCATGTCCATTTTGTTGTTCCAACTTATTTTAGCATTATTTACTGTGAACGAACCCACACACACACCCTCCACACACACACCCTCCACACAAACATCTGTACACTTTGCTTGTAACCTTATTATCCTTCAGCCAACAAGAGCTGAACTTGAGTTCAAGCCAACACACTTGTAAGACAGAATTGATTTTTTAAAAATGTTTTATTTTTTGCACTGAGGCTAAACATGGCTTATAAGTTCCGTGGGCTGGATGGATGACACAAATGTCATTTGTTCACTAGCTGGCCAGCTTCCAAGATGTGCATCTGTAAAGAATGGCAATCAGATAGCAATTGCAGCATCGGCTCAAGGCTTTTTCTCATCCTGTGTACACGAAGTGGATAAAAGGCTGAAAATGCAACCGGAATAACATAAGAATTCGGTGCTATGTGTTTGGCAATTATGTCAAACTGGAAGTCGTACAAAGTTGTAACCACATATGTACAGAATTGAAGCGTTTTCTTTAAACCTGTGCATGGAATAAGCACAAGGGGAGACCTGGATGTTGTAAATGGATGAATTGGTGCGTGTGTGATGTATTTTCAGTATTTGATTTTGGAGCTGGAGCTACAAATGGGTGACAAATTAAAGGAAAAACCAACACAAGATGTCCACCATTGGCGTCGATTCTACAAGTCTCAGAAACTTCCCTGAATTGGTGTTTCTGAGGATGGTGAATCTACAAAAAAATCTTTCAACTAGTCTGATTTCAACTAGTCTGAAATCTGGAGACTGTGAAGGCCATAGCACGTGATTTTACATCATTTTCATACTCAACAAACCGTTCAGCGGGCCCTTGTACCCTGTGGATGGGGGGCGGAGTCATCCTACAAGAGACCACTCCAATCAGGGTAGAATCACGTGTTTCATCACAGGATAACGGTGATCACGCACCCTAAACAGAGCCACTGGTTTTCCTTTCATTTGTCACCAACATGTATTTCTCAGTTTGAAATCTAAAGCAAGGGTGAAAATAAAGGATTTATATAAGGACGATCAGGTGAGGATTTACGTATTTACGCTGCAAACCAGAAATTATACAAGGCTGCAGAGCAAATATATGGCTCATATTTGTGTTCGCTGAAAATTGTGTGCACAGTTGTGTGTTTGCAGTATTTTCCGCTTCTCAGCTGCAGGCTCGGGCTTATTGAGAATCCAGTCACATCCCATGCCGGCAGTGCACGAGCTTCCCCCCTCCCATTTCCCCCTGTCCAAGGTTTGCTGCAGCTGCTCTGTTCCACTGCCTAACCTCCTCTCCTTCACTCACCTCCTCCCCTCATCATTTTTTCCCCCCTCGCTCCCTTCTTCTCTATCATCCCCCCCCATCCCTGCTTTAAGCGCTGCTGATAAACCCTCTTACTGTTCTTCCAGGTCTGTCACCCTCAGCCCGCCTGCTCGCCTTAGCCAGACACTGATCTCTGGCAGCTTGTCAGTCAAACCCACTGACACAGAAAGAGAGAGGGGGGGGGGGTGTTGAGGGTGAGGAGAGGTGGAGGGATGGAGCGTAGTGTAGTCAGGTTCACTTTGCTTGATTTCTCATCACGCCTCCTCTCGCTGTTTGTTTTGGCCTCCGTTTCATTTCTGCCTCGTGTGCTACAGTTCACCTGTCCCAACTGAACAGTTTTGACACCGTGCTGATTGACAAGCACCCTGAGAAGAAGAGTGCTATCAGAGGGAGTGTGTGTGTGTGTGTGTGTGTGTGTGTGTGTGTGTGTGTGTGTGTGTGTGTGTGTGTGTGTGTGTGTAAGAGAGAGAGAAAGAGAGAGAGCAAGAGAGAGTGAGATCGAAATGCCTTTTTTTCATCTTTTCACTTCAGAGTGTGTGCTCAGCCCATATCACTCCACAACAGCTATGGCACACACACACATGCACTCGCAGAGAGAGAGAGAGAGAGAGAGAGAGAGAGAGAGAGAGAGAGAGAGAGAGAGAGAGAGAGAGAGAGAGAAGGGCAATGGGAAGCTACTTATTGTGTGTTCCTTTGTATTACACTTGATTTGTGTGACACACACAAAATGAAAAATCTGGCACATATGATGTGATAAGAAAAGGAACAAAGGCGAGATTTACGAAAAGCCATCCATAATCTTATTTTATACACACACACTCACTCAGACACAGCTGCATAAAAAAATTTTCAGAGCATGCTCAGATAGATAGATAGATAAATAGATAGATAGATATATAGATAGACCCACAAGGATCATGCTCTCCAAACCAATACCAAAGAAATATAATGAACAGCATCTGAGAGAGACGGAGAGAGACGATGAGAGAAAGAAAGAGATTTGACTGACAGTAAAGTGAAGAATTCTTTTCTTTTCCTTTTCCTCCACTGGCCTTCTGTTTCTCTTTATCCTTTCCTCAATCACTTTTCCTTCACCCCCACTCTGTCGCTCTTGCTAACCCTCCTCCTCTCCTCACTCACCATCAACCTCTTCATCCTCTCATTTCCTCTCCCTCCCCCTCCTCTTCTTCTTCTTCTTCTTCTACTTCTTCTTCTTCATGAACATGTTCACTTTTTTCCACTAATGTCTTTCTCATTATGCCAACCAAGAATGTCTGGTCATTTCTTTCCACTGGATCTGTGTGTGTGTGTGTGTGTGTGTGTGTGTGTGTGTGTGTGTGTGTGTGTGTGTGTGTGTGTGTGTGTGGAGAGAAAGAGAGAAAAAAAAGATAGTATAGAGATAAACATAGAGACAGGAAGAGAGGAGAACACACATATACGCATACACACACTCCTGCATGGACACATACAAGCACACTCACTCATATACGTACCTAAGAGAGTGGTGATTACATACAGCTCATATAACAGTATGATGTATGCACAGCCACCCACCCATCATTTACCAACACACACACACACACACACACACACACACACACACACACACACACACACACACACACACACACACACACAAACTTGTGCAAAATAATAATCTAATTGCTGTGAAGCAATTAAGGCCACGCGCCGCTGTCTCCCCTGATTAGATTCTGTTGCAGATTTGCGCACGAGGCCCCGCTACGTGTGAGGCGTTAGCGTGTTAGCACATTACACATTCCGTCAGAACAGGTCGGTCCCATCATCAGCTCGTTAATGAGCAGGAACACTAATCGTGTTTCACACTGAGACAAACACAATTAAGGCATCTACGTTGCCCGTGACCTGCTCTCCTATATGTCTCTTTTGTTTACACGACAGGCTAGCTAAGGCCAGCGCCATGTTGTGTGCCATCCTACCGAATCCTGCCGGGCAAAAAAAAAAAAGCACATCCTTTTCTTACAAAGCCGTGAAAAGATCTTGCCTTCTGCTTTATTACGGGCAGAGCGTTAAACATTTGGTTAGCAGTATTTACATTTAAGAAGATTAATAACTGTAGCCTGCAGTGGAAAATTGGGAAATGGCTCTGGTCCATTCTGGACCACAAGGGAAGGAGAGAGATGCTAATTGAAAGATGCAAATTAAAACCCACATTAATATTATGATACTCAACAGCATACTGCTATAGTACTCCCAACTGACAAGAAATTCTCTCTCTCTCTCTCTCTCTCTCTCTCTCTCTCTCTCTCTCTCTCTCTCTCTCTCTCTCTCTCTCTCTCTCTCTCTCTCTCTCTCTCTCTCTCTCTCTCTCTCTCTCTCTCTCTCTCATCCTAGCCATTGGGACTTGCTGCTGTCCCTGTGATGGATTGGAGCACTTTAGGGAAAATTGCTGTTCACGACCACTCTCAAGCCTCCCCTTAAATAAAACTCTTTTCAGTATTGAAATGGAGGAGAAAGAAAGAAAGAGAGAGAGAGAGAGAGAGAGAGAGAGAGAGAGAGAGAGAATAGCTGCAATCAGTGTTCAGTGTTGGTATTGAAATATACAGTACAGTATACTGTATCTATAGTATGTGAATACAAGTATACATGAATACAAGAAATGCTAAAAAAAATAAATAATGAAAAATAAATGTTTCTACATAAAAAATAACTTACTATAAAAGAAAAGCAGTAAACAGTAATAAACTAGATAAAGTCAGTATCTGGCATGACAACACCACTGCCCAAAAAATACATCAGGTACACCTTGTGCAGCTTTGTTCACGTTTTTTTGCAGGTAAAATCTGACAGCCTTCATTATGTTATTTGTCATCGTGAAAAGTGGCCTGTTGCGTAATGTTACTTTCTTTACTGAGAGGAAAAAAAACAAACAAACAAAAAAAAATTTCTTTAACATTTAATTTTTTGTTGGAAAAGTAATATTTGAAAATCTAAAATGTTTTCTACTGACTCAATAGTGCAAAAATCATAAGACAAACTTTGTATTTAAAAAAAAAAAAAAGGTGCCTAAGACTTTTAATGTATACATATATACTATGAATGCCAAGAGACTCACAGACCACTTTATTAGGAACACCGGTACACCTGGTCATTCATCCAACTATCCAATCAGCCAATCACGTGGCAGCAGTGCAATACATAAAATCATGCAGATACAGGTCAAGAGCTCAGAATGGAGGAAAAAGTGTGATCTCAGTGACCTTTTAACTCGAGGGGTGGATTTGAGTATTTCAGAAACGGTCCCTAGAGGTTACACAGAATGGTGCGCAAAACAAAAAAACATCCACGTTTGTTGATATGTGTAAAGGATAATGGCCAGAGTGGTTCAAGCAGACAAGAAGGCATCAGTAACTCAAATCATCGCTCTTTACAACCGTGTTGAGCAGAAAACGGTGTTTTCCTGGGATCAAATTTTATTTCCTTATTCTGATGTTTGATTTGACCATTGACTAAAGCTCTTGACCCGTACCTGTACGATTGTACATATTGCGCTGCTGCCACATAATTGGCTGAGTTGATATTTGGATGAATGTGCAGGTGTTACTAATAAAGTGGTCGGTGAGTAGATAGTGTGTATATTTCAACCACCTTGAGTTTATGATATTTTATTACAGTTTCCTGAAACTTAATAAACACTGTTATTGCTGCAGACCAAACAATATGAGAGAGAATATCAATTCGGCGAGGAAACCTTCCTAAATCTTTGTGGAACTGGTCACTCTCAGATCCTCTCTCTCTAATGGGATGCTAAATGAGCGCTTTATTAAAAATAGGTGCACTTGGAGGTTAAATATTTTAAGCATATGGAAAAGACATATAAACAATGGTAGTATTAACTGTAAAACATAAATATGTGGTGCGATACAAGTGCCTAATTAGAGTGATAACGATTTTGGCCCTCTTTTTTTTTACCGTAAGATTAAATCTAGAAGGTTTTAATAAATGAAAATCATTTCTCAAATTACTAAACATTCATTTTTTTTTACTCTCTTTCTCTCTCTCTTTATACACATATACACATGTATATAAAAATCTTCAGTTTTCAATAGCTTATTCTTAGAGGTTTCTTTTTAGCCCAATATGTGATTTGCTTGGTGCTGGTTTTTATCCATAATGCATGGCGAATTCTATGTTCCCATGGAATGTTGAGATATTTTATAGGATTAGTAAACCCCCAAATAACCCCAAGTAATTGGGTTTATTTAAAAATATGGGTTATTACAATAACTACTCCTACTATTAAATAATAATATTAATGTGTCAGTATGCACACCTGTGCAGTGACAGTGTTAATACTAATATAGTACTGTTAATATTTATTAAGGTAGTATAATAATGCATTTATACCTGCTCCACTGTTTTTAGACAAATGATATTGATCACTGATTGCCATTAATCCTATTGAACACAGTGACACCGTGCTTTATGAAACGCATAATTCGACGACTTGTATAAACATCACGTCCAGTGTCGAGAAAAGAAGAAGAAGAAGAAGAAGAAGAAAAAAGACAGCGAGGGTGGAAAAAGGAGAATAAAAGCAAGACTTAATCTGACACCGCATCAGTAGAGATCATCAGCAGGCATGGTGTGGTAATGAGATGGTAATGATATGGTAATCTCATGGTAATCTGGTGGAGTTATTCTACACCAGAGAGCGAGGGAGGAGGGGAGGAGGTATCCGACAGAGGAACTGTCAAAGCGACACACGCTCTAAACAAAAACGCACACACAAACATAAACACCCACACCTACAGGAAGCAAACAAACAGACAGAAAAAAAACACCAAGCTGCAACAAAACACCAGCACGGTGCAGGCATGGGAGAGTTATTAATGGCAAGAATCTATCCATGATGATGAAGAGACTCTCTCCATATGAGATCAACTGGCCAAAGGTTGATGTTTTGATAACCTCAAATCTTTTTTTTTGCCAATTAGTCTTGATTCACAATGAGGGAGAAATGACAAAGGTCTGACAAAACTTTCCCCAACTGCTACATCAGCACTGACCTGTTCAACATACTCACATCTCATCCAGGGTGTGTTCCCACCTTCCACCCAGTGTTCCTGGGATCCTGTGGAAATGCAACCCTGACCAGGATATAGTAAAGCTGAATAAACAGATATTCATGTCATTTCTACTTCCTTAGAAATTTTGAAAGAAATCACAAATAACCCAGCATCTGAAAGCTAAATAATATCAGTCATATTTGCCATATATCCCAAATAAACAGTATTATTAAAAATGAGCACATATGGATATTAAGATTCAATAACACATCCCTGTTGCTGTTGTTGATGATGGCAAATGTTGTACTGCCCTCTAGCGGTCACAGTTTATAAGTAAGGGCACAAAATCTCTCACCTACTGTATGTGATGTATGTGTGCAGGCAAAATTAACATAAAATGAAATGATTGTTTTTAAGTTATGTCATTAGTACTTATTAAACATTTTAACTAGTGCATGAAGGCAGAGAGAAATCACTGACAGCTCAAATGGTCCCTATAGACAAGTCGAGTCAGCTTTATTGTCATATTTTTCAAAAATACAGAGTATATGAAAACAATAAAATGTGTGTGCTATGGCAACAAGCTTCTACAGTTAACATCAGGTGCATACAACATAATGATAAGTGGGGAAAAGCTATTGCATGTGATAGCATGCTGTAAAGGTTTACTATAAGATCCACAAATAAGAAATACTGCATACTAATACTTAACTAATGGTTTCCTAATAATGAATTAAGACATGCACTAATCCTTAGTGCATCAGGAAATATATGAAGCATATACATTAACAGCCAGTGAGTCATAATAGCCGATGATAATGGTAATATTTAAGTATCAATTTAAAAAAAATTCCTGTTAACTCATTCTGTTAATTAATATCATGACTTCCACATTATTTATAAGGATCATTTACACCAGTGTTCACCAATCCTGTTCGTAGAGATCTACCTTCCTGAAGACTTTAGCTCCAACCATAATAATCGTGCTCACCTGACCATCTAAACATTGCCTTAAGAAACTCTTGATCACCTAAAACAGGTGTGTTTGATTTTGGTTGGAGATAAAACCTGCAGGAAGGTAGATCTCCAGATCTGCAGATCTCCAGGAACAGGGTTGGTGACCACTGATCTACACTGTCTATTTGTACACAGTAAAGGTTAACCAAAACCTTAGGGTATTTACATAATATTCACAATGTAAAGGTGTAAAACCGTACACCAGTACGAGTGTTTGAGGTCACGTGATCCAAATCAAATTACTTTATTGGCGTGATGTTATAAAAATGAGTTTGATGATGCTGCTCTCCAGGTGATTGAACCATTCAAACAAACAGTAAAGACTGTGGCATATGCTAATAAAAAGTAGTTGTTGAGGCCTTATGAGTTATGATTTTAGAAATTTGTATTATAAACTGTATGCTTTGACATTTGGTGGAAAAGGTAAAAATTTAACCATATGCATATATATATATATATTTATATTTATATATATATAAATTTATAATATGTTCTGTGTTAGGGTTTAGGTTAGATTTGCGTGTGCTGGAAAACAAATATTCAAAACAGTCTTTTCAAAATGAACTCATATTGTTCCCAAACAGACGTAAATGATCTTTATTAATTACATTAAAATGATTAATGCTGCAAGATGTTAATACTTAAGTGCTACCATTTTCACTGGCTATATATTCATTTATGACTCAGAGGCTGTTAATGTCGTCTATACGCTTCACTATTTCCTGCTGTGCTAAGGATTGGTACATGTATTATTATTCTATCATTTAAAAAAGGCATTTGTTACACATACGCATTTGTAAAACATACAGGTATAGAAATATGGAAGATGCTATATGTACTGTAATTAACTAGTGTAATTGCTGTTCTATTGAGAGGTTCAGTATAGTGAAGTGGGGAAAGCCAACATCAGTTAATGTCCACAGTTAAGGATCCATATGGTCTGAGGAAAGAAGCTGCCCTTGAGTCGGGGTGCATGCAGTGCATAATCATAGATGTTATAATAGATGTAACTACTTTAACACACTAGAAACCAGCAGCTGTCATTTAAACATCTAAAGTAGCATCAGCTAGAATGTCATTACTGCAGCCTGTGTCCAATGCCTCATCTTGAAGGAGTTGAAAGCCTCCAGTATATATGGGGTTTTTTATGGCACAACAAATGGGACACTCAATAATAAGATACTGTATATACAGGCTTAACCATACATTTATGCATAACACCCTAATGATTCTGAGAATGTATTCTATAGGCTTCACTATCCCTGTACAGGTTTATTTTGTTCACAGAGAAACCATGAAACTGGTCTCCTTGGTGTTTCAGTTAATTTATTTGTTCATTTTACCATTTTCAAAAAAATGGTCTGGTTGGTTTGTTTCACCAATTCCCAACCACTATCTATAACTCTCCCCTTGACATCACATGAGAACTACCTACCAGGGAGAGTGGGCCAAACACGTGCTTCCTCTGAGACACATGAAGCCAACGTCTGCATGATTTCAAATTGCTGCTCATGAAAAAAAAAAAATCCATTTTCATTTTACTTTGTAAATCAATATTTTCTCTCATAATACAGTATCTGTGGAATAAGTACACTCTTAAGGAATATTACCAATAAATTCAAATAATATCAGCTTTATTCGTTAACTCATCTTCAATCAAACATTCTATTTAAAAGGGTATAAATACAAGATTGCACACATGTAAAATCCCTCTGTCATCTATCACCATGGGAAAAACAAAGAGCTTTTAACATGAAAGAAACAGAAACGGATTGACTAACATAAAATAAAATATATAAGCAGTTTAAGATATCATTCCATACATTATTAAAATAACATTAAGCACAATCAGGACCCATAACTCTATACCAAACATACACTGATGCAAACAGAAATTAAAGAATTACAAAATCAATGTTTTATCAATGCTTTACAATGGCCAACTGAGACTTCAGATTTGAATCTCAGGTCTGTATTGAAGACAGAGGAGTTCAAGTATCTCCATCCTTGTTCGACATAATCAGTGCTGTTATTCGCTCCAGGTAATCATATCAGGAGTATCATATATATTATAAGTACTGGATTTCTTGGCAAATTAGCTACTTCTTGCATCAGATTTGTGAATGATCTACTGTAACTGATAACTGTCTGCATCATGTTGAGAAAAAATGTTCCCCGAGTAGCTGGGGGGGGAAATGTTGCAATAATATGCATGGATTAAAATGTGTATATAGAAGCAAATTGAAGTCGGTGCTACAACAACAGAAATGACAAAATTCTCCTACAGCCCCTGGGAATGGGACGTGAGGGAATGGGAAATGCTAAACCTCATCTGGTAGGTGTACACTGTAAATGTACATTGTGGACTGTGGAGATTGTGGAGATGATATCTCACAATTCATCTTATACTGCGTTGCCCTTATTGCAATAAGAACTGCAATGTACCAATGCATGATGTACATGGAGGTGCAATATATTAAATATGGATATATATGGCGAATTACTGTACAATATGTGTATTTCCAAACTTGGAAATATTTATGCTCACCACATATTCCCTTCAAAAGATGTTTGATAATTAATTAGGTTTGAATACATGTCGGTAAGTAGGCTACTGTTGAAACACCTGATATTGTTATAGCCAATATCAGGTGATGACATGTAAATACAAGTTTATGGTAAATGGAAAATATACGTATATTAATGCATATAAATAAAAATGGTACTACAAATACTGGTCCAACTCTAACCTTAAGTGTAAGTTTCATTTTGTAATCCTATGAATTCCTATTATTTAAGGTTTCCGAGTCCTACGGAATCAGTTCTGGTATTGATTTGTGAAAATATATGTGAATTGTATAATGACATACATACACTTAAACACATACTGTAATTAGTCATGTTTCCAGATTTAATACATTGTAGTGGCTACATGTAACGTGTTGCCCATACTCACACTCGAAAGCCACTGTAATATAAACTGAAACCAAATTTATTTTTCACGCTCTCCTGCTGTTGCTGCATGGATTAGTTGGTCTAGCAAAAAATCCTGGCTGAAAGCAACAGTATTCAGATAAATGCATGTGAAATAGAGAACCACCATTTGTCCAAATTAGCGTAGGCTTCAATTAGCTGCCTCACAAACTAAAAAGGAAATAGAGGCAGCTCCGTGCATAACAGTTTACAGAAGCAATTGAGGGTCTGGATGTGAATACAGAATATGTGTGTATGTTTATGCTCTAACACACATTGGGACTGTTCATTTGCCACTCATGGCTGCATTGATTAGAAGTGTGCTGTGCTGGTATTCCTCGGCTGCCACTTGAGCTGTGGGCTGATTGAAAAAAAAAAAAAAAATCCACGCACACAAAGCAGAGCTGTGAAAGCCCAATCACTAGCAGCACCCTTGGCCTGTGCATCACCCAGAGCATCACTGCTGTAATCAGGCACTGATTAGCCGACTCGGGGCCTTTCTCCAGCCTGCTGCCGGGGTTAATTTGTTCGTCAGACAGTGTCGCACAAGGCTACCGAAAGACGAATCAGAACGTGCATGGGGTGATATTGCACAGATAAAGCAGACCTGTCAATCAGTCAAGATTCATTGGGAAGGGGCATCGTCATAGAGCACAGGTCTCCTTCTCTCTCTCTCTCTCTCTCTCTCTCTCATTTTTTCTTCTCTATATTCAATCTGCCTGACAATCAATCTAAATATGGCAACTGGTTGCCAAAGGAAACCATATCTGATCTGATCTGAACGGATCTAACTCTTACATTTTAATGTACTGTTTAAAGGACGCAAAGGAAAAGTATTTCTCCTGTATTTCATAAGACTTCATTTTGTCTTCTTTCCTTTATCTTTTGTCTAAAATGTTGTCTTTCTAACTTGCATAGACTGTAATAAGTG
Source organism: Cranoglanis bouderius (assembly GCA_023630585.1). NCBI lineage: Eukaryota > Metazoa > Chordata > Actinopteri > Siluriformes > Cranoglanididae > Cranoglanis > Cranoglanis bouderius. The sequence continues at coordinate 13,015,423 of CM042538.1, read as the reverse complement.
GTCAACATGTAGTAAAGTAGTAAATGTAGTAAAGGTGAATAAGATATATATATATATATATATATATATATATATATATATATAAACCTTTTTAAAAAAAGGGTTTTTTTTTGCAGTTCTTCTCAACATGTAGTAAAGTAGTAAATGTAGTATAGGTGAATAAGATATCTACATATATATATATATATATATATATATATATATATATATATATATATATATATATATATATATATATATATATATATATATATATACATACAGTATATATATCTTATTCACCTATACTACATTTACTACTTTACTACATGTTGAGAAGAACTGCAAAAAAAACCCTTTTTTTTAAAAAGGTTTTGGTACAGTAATCTTTGAACCAGTTGCAGGGGTTAAAGTATCCCTGAACATTTTTAAACCATTTCATTTACTGAATGTAGAATAATAAATTGATTATAATGTTTTCTAGTGTCCAAGATATTGTTAAAAATAACATAGGAACATCTCTACAACTATACTATCATTAAAAGCCAATATTGGCAAATTTAAAAATATATATTTTTTATTACCAAAAAAAAAAATTATTTAATTACTTAAGGATTTAGCATTTTCATTCAAAGATTAATATAGATATCATTTTATAGCTGTAGAATGGACAATAGACAGTATCTGTTTTAACATGGCATGACCCACAGAAGGTGAAAATTGTGCCCTTTTGTTGTCAATGATATTTAGTGTCAGTGTGCGCTCTACAGCAGGGGTTCTCAAACATCAGGGACCTCTTTAACCGTGAAGTAAATTCCTCAAACCCCTTATAAACATAATTCATCTTTTCAAATATTAGGCTCATTATTAACGTCTTTATAATAATTCTTGTTTATGTTTCATGGACCCCTCCTTGGATGGTCATCACTAGTCATTATTTAGTTTAGTTACAAAGTCATATTATAGTTAGTTTTGTCGTTCACTGGACATATGTTCACTGAACATATTCCATTTCTCTGCAAAGTACCTCAAATAGAACCAGAAATGTGTCTTTCTAAATCTATCAGTGACTTTATTCAATTAAAAATGTCTTTAAATCAAAAACATTCTTTTTTTTTTTTTTTTTTTTTTTTTTTTTGCACAATCCATAAACTTTCAAACATGATTTTGGCACTTCTAAAATAAGATGGCTCAAAAAAAGGTCTTATACTGTATATCTTAGATTCAATCGGTTTGCACCTGGTTTTCTAATTATGAAAAGCCTGGCAACCTCAGAGGCATGACCTGCACACAGATAATTCCATTATTCTCTGTGAGCTGTCCAGAAAATCAAGTTAAACAACTCCATAGCACAATCTGAATATGGATCATTTTCCTCAAGTAACTAATGTACAGTATGTTTTGAACTTTAGTCAGCAACTGTGAATATGACCCTTACTTTGTAAGACATTAACTTTATAATGTCCATCCTTTAAACTATAATATGGCTGGATATCACTGGTGGCAAAGAGTTTGCAAAAGACTTACTTGCCTCCCAGGAGCCCACTGATGGCTCATTAAATATATTTATTTTATAATCCTACATCAACAGCACATGTAATCATACATCCTCTTAACAAACAATTGTCTTGGTAATTTTTTTCTCAGGGTATCACTGCAGGTGCAGGCCTCAGCTAAGCTTTTCTTAGACATTTCATTAATCCTCTGAGAGAGCAAATCTGTTACGACACACAAAGGGATTTGTATTTGTTCAGTTCGTACAAAGCTGCTGCACTTTTACTTTTTTAGGCACACTCCTTGTAATAAGCCAAGAGAAATAGTTCCACATCATTCACTTATTCTGTGATTTATGAATGAGTATTTTTCAATGAGCATTTTAATATGTACTCCAAAAGTTTTGGAAAAAAACAACTTATTATTCACTTATAGAAAATGTGGACTTTGTGTCAGGCTGCATTGTGAGGAATACAATTACTGTAACAGAAATGGTGCCCTGGTCAAACTGCACTATATTCAATTAATTAATTAATTATTAAATTATTAAATTACTGAATGAAACCATGTACCCATAGTGTAGTTTGATGTTTTATTTTTTATTTTATAATTTTGTTTTTATGAACCTATGTACCCATAATACAGTTTGATCGCAGAAATTAACGCAAAATCAAGCAAATGCTGCAATATTCGGAGGAGCTTGCAACTTTTCAAAATTACCACAGATTTTTTGCAGATTTGGGTCAAGATGCATTATGTGACATCATCACAACGCACATTCAGCTAAAGCCCTCTTCGATTCATATGCTTATGAAAAAAGCATTTTTGGCCACAATCACAAAACATTTTGTACGGACTGGATTGTGTTACATTGTGTCATTTCATTATTGTGCCAGATATTCTCCACTATGTTTGGATGTGACTACAAAAATGGCAAATCTCTCAGGAAAGTGTTTAAGGCTTTGGGCCACTGATTGGAAGGATGTGATTTCAAATCCCAGCACTGCCACGCTGCCAGTATAGAATCCTTGAGCAAGTCTCAACTGCTCAGTTGTATCCTGTCTTAATTGTAATTCAGTCAAATGAGCAAATGATAAAGTGAGGAAGTGAGTAAGGTCTGGTTTCGTTTCAGACATAAATGCAACTTCTGAGTGCAAAACGTGTTCAGTGTTCTTCACTATCCAGCGGTTAGAGCACTCCATCCAGGTACAATACAAACAGGACACTAGCATTAGCGAAATAGCCAAAGAGATAACAAAAATGAATTGGTACATTTTACTGTTTATGTTACTGTTTCAGTTTAATGCCCAACAAGACGCCAGTCACTGTCAAAAGAAGGCGTAATCTTCTCTGCAGGCGAATTTTGCACAATTTAAAATCAACATAGGAAATTGTGGTTGTGGCTGCTGGCAATGCAAACATCTTTTTTTTTCTGTTCAGCATCTGAGCCTGATATGGCCCCTCCCCATCTGCTATGTAAGGACAGCTGTGACCGTTGAGTGCATGAAGTGTCCATCATACCAAACTTAATTTTTCCGGTTGAATGAGTGCATCATCCGGGAACTTAAAGTGCACTTTGATTTTTGGGGGGTTTTCAGTGTGAACACACTAATCACACTATTTATACTACAAAATGGTGTAGAATAGTGCATAAGTGTATGATTTGGGACGCACTATTTGTATAATCTGGTTGCATAAGTGTGCACACCTTTTTATAATGGCACAGGTGACTGTGTTCAGAATGAACCAATTACATTCAAACTCTACTACACCTGTCACCAATGAATTGATTCTGATTAACCCCAAATAAGATCAGCTGGTTCTGTAGGATTTTCCTGAAATCTTCTTGGTTTCATCTGACTGCTGATGCCATGGTTTGCAAAGAGCTGACAAAGCATGTACAGGACCTCAATGTTGAAAGATATCAATCAGAAGAGGGGTACAAAAGAATTTCCCAAACATTAGATGTACCACGGAACATTGTGAAGGCCATCATCAACAAGTGGAGAAAATGGAGCACCACAGTGACATCACGAAGAATAGGACGTCCCTCCAAAATTGACGAAAGGACAAGACAAAAACTTACCAGGGAGGCTGCCAAGAGACCTACAGCAACATTACACACTAGCCCTCTAATAAGCATTATAGAATTGACTAGCCCTCTAACTATCTAACTAACTAGGAGCTGCAGGAATATCTGGCAAGTACTGATTACTCTCTGCACACAGAAAAAATGAACTTTGCAGTAGAGTAAAATATATTCAGTTAACTAACATAATTTCTACATTGTAATATTAAGATACAGTGAAAACTAGAATTTCTTAAGTAAACATTTAAATATATACACATTTTATTCATGTAATATATGAACTTGCACATAAACCTAAAAATATTAAGTAAATTTTAACCTAAAAGTATAGCGTGTTTGGACAAGACAAGCTATCCACTTAGCTTCGGCTCTGAGACGGTTGGGGTTGGCACGGAGGCGCTGAATGGCTGGATTATCTCATGTGTAAGGTAAGTTATTGCCTTTCTGTTTTATATTTGCGATAATACATGGGTCTGTGTACATTTTGATGTTTTGATTCTTGTTTGCTTGATGCAATATACGTTACTGTTCATAATTACCTTAACATTAGTTTTAATCACATAACTTCAGTAATGTCAAGTTGGGGTGAGTTCTCTATAATGTAACGTTAACGTTATATGACATTAACTGTTAGATAGTTAACGTTACCAGATTAGAAAAAAACAAAACAATCGTGTCCACATGTAACTATGCAGGAAAGCTCCGCTGTTTATTCCACTTCTATAAAACTAAAGGCATAAACGTTGCCAGCGGAGGAGAGGAAATGTAAGTAACTTTAGCCACATTCCTGCTAAAACATGTTGGCTAGTCCGGTGTATATGCTGCTGACTATGAAAAAAGCCATTAGCCATAAGCCATTCTTATATCTATTGAATACTGTGAAGCAAGTCATTTATCGAAGCTAGTCTGCACATAAAGGCAACGTATGGAATCACGTCGTACCAGACAGCAGTGCTAATGTCAGCCGTCCTGTTGCTACGACAGGAAGGTCCAACCCGTCATGGCATTTACATTACTTAAAGGATCAGTGTGTAGGATTTTGGGAGCTATATTGGCAGAAATTGGATATAATATTCATAATCATGTTTTCATTAGCGTATAATCACCTGACACTAAGAATTGTTGTGTTTTCGTTAGCTTAGAATGAGCCCTTCATATCTATTTAAGCGGGTAATGGACGAACCAAACACTGACTCTAGAGAGGGCCTTTCACATTTTTACGTTACCTGAAAGCCACCGTAGATTCTCCTACATGCTTGAAAGGGATGAGTGAGGGGAGGGGGGTATTCACTTGGTTGCAATCACACTACATTTTACACACTCAATTCAGTATTGATAAGTTTCATTCAAAATTCAAATGAAATGTTTAATGTTTTTGTTTTTACGAACAATGGTATCCTCTCTGATATTTTAAGATTGGCAAGTATCTAATCCTAACCTAAAAATGCCACCTGGGGTTCAACCCATCACAGTATAAAGCTTTCTAATCCATTTTTTTTTTATTTTAATTTTGCTGCTTTTTAATCATTATATTTAACTTAACTGAACATTTTAACCAAGTGGTAAGCCTCTCATATTAGCCCAGTCTTGTCAGTTAAGTCATTTCTATTAGTCAAACAAGTTTAAGTTCATCTGTAATTTGTTAGTTTAAAAATAAACTGCCTTGTAAACATATGCTTCTATCAACAGGAAGCAGAACAGTACAGCAGTGTGTTGTGGTATCACATGTCAGGCCCAGGATTCACGTGAGTTGTACTTGAAATTACAGCAGTAACATTTAATTAAAAAGTACTTGTGCAAATTGTTACGAGGATTTTATCAAGTATATCCTACAAGTTTTTTTTTTCAGTGCATGTGACAACAATCTCTCGTATTCTGGACTATGGGCTAGGGTGGCTACACAGAAGCCCTTTCTCACAAAAATAAAAAACAAACAAACAGCCAATCCCAACTAAATCACCCCAAATCATGTAGCAAAATGGTCTGATGAGGCCAAGGTAGAACATTTTGGGCATAATTCTAAAAGAATATTTGGTGCAAAAACAAGACAGCTTCTCACCCAAAGAACGCCATACTCACAATGAAGCATGGTGGTGGCAGTGTCATACTGTGGGCCTGCTGAAAATCATGGATAGCTCCTAATAGTTTTACTAGTGTACACTAATACACTAAATAGCAGAGGTGAGAACAAGTCTTTGTTTTGCAAGTCACAAGTAAGTCTCAAGTCTCAAGCATTCACCTCCCAAGTCAAGACTGATAAGTCCAAGTCAAGTTACAAGTCCTTAACTTTAAGTTTCGAATCACAAACAAGTCATAATGTGCTCTTCACATAATTAAAGTCCAGAGTAATAATTAGTGTAGTAAATCTACACAAACCATGCAGACTTTTTAAAATTGGTGTTCATCACTTTCTAGACAAAATGTATATCTTAATGGAAATATCTGGGTATTTGAGAGACACATTTGACTATAAAAACTGAATATTTCAGTTCAATGTCACCTGAGATGCGGTGTACATTGTTTCACTAAGTGTACCTATCTTTATCATTTGGTTTTGCCTTGAGATTTTCTTTGTTTCTTTGCTTTTGTGTCTGATATTCTTTAACCACAGGTCGGTTCACTGGTGGACTAGTGGCTAGCATGCGGTGCTATGGCTGTTTGATTCCTGGTCCAACCCCAGCCACTGTTTTTTGGTGTAAAACTTGTGCCAGTATCAATATGCTAGTTGATTCACTACACACTTTTAAATGTAGGTTTTGAAAAAGTAAGTCTTTTCAAGTCAAAGGGCTCAGGTCCAAATGAAGTCATTGATGTGATAAGATCATAATAGAACAGTTGTTATGTCTCTTTAGTCTCAGTACAGTTAGACTAACTGTGTGTTCCTATGAATGGGGGGCACGGAAGTGTGCTGCAAAATGGGGGGCACGGTGAAAAAACATGCGTTGTAGGCTGATTGGCATTTCCAAATTGTCTGTAGTGTGTGAGTGTGCATGTGATTGTGCCCTTTGATGGGTTGGCACACCATCCAGTGTGTCCCCCACCTTGTGCCACAAGTTCCCTGGGATAGGCTCCAGGTTCCCCTCGACCATGTGTAGGATAATAGTATGGAAAATGGATGGATGGATGTACACTATGAAACAAACAGAAAATGTTTTTTTAAGAAAACTGCTGCAATGTATTTTTAAAGGAATAGTTCACCCAAAAATGACGATTCTGTCATCAATTACTCACCCTCATATCGTTCCAAACCCATTAGACCTTTGTTCATCTTCAGAACAGAAATGAAGACATTTTTAATGAAACCTGGGAGATTTCTGTCCCTCCATACAGTCCAGTAACCAAAACTTTCAAGCTTCAAAAAAGGTCCTAAAGGCATCGTAAAAGCACTCCATGTGACTCCTGTGGTTTAATCCCAATTTTATGAAGTGATACAAATGCTTTGTGTGCGCAAGAAATCCCCTAAAATTAAGTCTTTATTCACAAAATATCTTCACTTCCACATAGATCTCCGATGCACGTTCACGAGAAAACCACGACACATGCCAGTTGTGTTGACTTGAAAACTGACAAAAAAATGCAAGCCCTCCTCTATGTCGAAATCTGCAGACATCTTTGTTAAAAGATTGTTGTATGTGACTCAATTTGTGTACATCGTCCCTCTTTCTCTGCTGTAAACAGTGCAGCACTTCCAGGTCTCGTTGTATCGCGAGAGCGTCAGAGGAACAGCAGAGGAAGAGGGAGGATGTACACAAACTGAGTCACATAGAACCACTGGAGTCACATGGACTACTTTATGAACTTTTTGGAGCTTGAAAGTTTTGGTTACTGGACTGTAAACAGAAGGACAGAAATCTCCCAGGTTTCATTAAAAATGTCTTCATTTGTGTTCCGAAGATGAACGAAAGTCTTATGGGTTTGGAACGATATAAGGGTGAGTAACTGATGACAGAATTTTCATTTTTGGGTGAACTATCCCTTTAAGGGATCGTTCTTTTCCTGGTGTGATTTTATCTGAAGTCTTTTTTATTTATTTATTTTTTTACAGTTTTGTTTAGTTTTTAATTTCCTTACCGCTGAAAGGCTCTGTTAAGCCGGATGGGCGTGCGATACATGGACTCATGACTAATATTTCAAGGCTGGAAAAGCGCTGTGAAACCCTGGACAGGAAAGACCAGTAATCTTTCTGATTAGCGCTATTTCACCCACCCGTATTCATAAGAACCCGCCTTCTACGCGAGGATTGGTCAGAAATCGCTTCCCATGGCACGCCACAGCCAATCCTAGAACAGGTTTTAAAATACTGTTAGCAGGAGGCGGGGTCTGACGAAATACGGATGGGAAATGTAACACTTCTGAAGTGAAACGTCTTTCACAATGCAAGCGGCTCCTTAAAATGTCAGCGGCGACACGGGTGCGTGTTGTTACAGAAGAAGTTTACAGAAGAGAGCAACATTGAGAAGTGCAGTGCGGGGTTAGGAGCTGAGAAACGGAATAAGTTGAGGTTTGTTTTCTGCGTTTGTGTCGTCATATTTGTGTTCAGGAACGATCATAACAGCAGTACAATTTACAAAGGTTGTTTATTATGAAAAGAAGTCTCCCCATAGCTAGTAAAATGACAGGTTTTTGCATTAGATTTACACGTTTATCCATACAGCTCATGCATTAGTGTTGTGCTTCACTAACAGCCATGCTGTATGTAGTTTCTGTTTTGCTCTACAGCAGCTGTTAGGAGTTGAACTTTATTGTTTGACAGCTGGTTGATCTTTGGAGAACTTTTATTGCTGTTAAAAGTAGGTTTAAACATTATTAACAGTGCAGACAGCATGTATTAATACTAATACTTCTCTGATTTGATGAAAAGTCATGAAGGGAAATGAAAAAAACAAAACAAAAAAAAGGTTTCTCTTGTTGCCATATGTAATATGACATACTGTATGTTTTTCACATTTTATATAGTTTAAGAGTTTACATTGTCCCTGCATTATACTATTTAAAGTCTCTCTCTCTCTCTCTCTCTCTCTCTCTCTCTCTCTCTCTCTCTCTATATATATATATATATATATATATATATATATATATATATATATATATATATATATATATATAATTATTGAATGATTTTACATTGCATTATATTATTAGATGACCTCACGTCCTGCCCTAGTTTTGGTTCACACCCTCCATCATCACAGAGTTTCTGAACTCTGTATGTATGCTCTGCAAGCTCACAGAAGACAGATTGATGCAAATTCATTAAGGGCGGTTGCTTCTGTTGTGCTAATTATCCACAGTTACATCTCATAACTATGTCACATTCAGGATACCCTCAGGATAGTGTGGTTAGAGATAATATTGTGATTAAATGTACACAGATCAGCCATAACATTAAAACCGCTGACAGGTGAAGTGAATAGCATTGATTATCTACAATGGCACCTGTCAGGAGATGGGATATATTATGCAGCAGGTGAACGTTCAGCTCTCGCAGTTGATGTGTTGGAAGCAGGAAAAAATGGGCAAGCGTAAGGATCTGAGTGACTTTGACAAGGGCCAAATTGTGAGGGCTAGACAACTGGATCAGAGCATCTCCAAAACAGCAGGTCTTGTGGGGTGTTTCCCTGTCCACCACCGAAAGCACCTACAATGGGCACATGAGCATCAGAACTGGACCATGGAGCAATGGAAGAAGGTGGCCTGGTCTGATGAATCAGTCATGTGGATGTTCCTTTGACACGTACCACCTACCTAAACACTGTTACAGACCAAGTACACTCCTTCATGGCAACGGTATTTCTTTTACATCATGTGGATGTCCGGGTGCGTGTGTGTCACTTACCTGGGGAAGAGATGGCACCAGGATGCACTATGGAAAGAACACGCAACACCTACCTAAACATTGCTGCAGACCAAGTACACCCCTTCATGGCAACGGTATTCCCTAATGGGAGTGGCCTCTTTCAGCAGGATAATGTGCCCTGACACTGCAAAACTTGTTCAGGAATGGTTTGAGGAACAAAGAGTTCAAGGTGTTGACTCGGCCTCCAAATTCCCCAGATCTTGAACCAATCGAAAATCTGTGGGATGTGCTTGACAAACAAGTCTGATCCATGGAGGCCCCACCTCGCAGCTTACGGGACTTAAAGGATCTGTTGCTAACGTCTTGGTGCCAGAGACCACCGCACACCTTCAGAGGTCTTGTGGAGTCATGTACTGGAGAATGTGTACTTTCTTTGTTTTAAATATGTCAAATTTCTAAAATCTTCTGTTTATTTCTAATTTTAAGTGAAAAAATATTGACCATGTTAACTCCATGTTAATTTTCAGCTCGAGAGCACACTGTCATCAAAGCAAAAAAGGGGACGTACCAAATACTAAAAAATTCTGAAATTCATGTCAATATTTCAAAGATTCTACTTTTCACTCAAGTTGTTGTCAATAATATACTTTGTAATGATGATGTGGAAATAGACCTAGACCCTAGAAATACACACATTTGCACACTCATTCACAGGTAGGGGGAATTTACCTTCACCTGTCATCTCACCGGCATGTTTCTGAGTGAGGTGGGAGGAAACCACAGCTTATGATTGAAAAGAAAGAAATACTTTTCTGTGTGATGACAAATTTGTGCTTTCAGAGCACTAATATCACAGTTGTGAAACTCAAAATCAATTTAGTGATTAGGTCAGACAGGCTAGGTCTGTGTCTATGCCAATGACTGTATATACTGTATGAGTGGATCACATAGACACCTGCAGTAAGTTACCCATCTAAATGGAGAAGTGCACTCTCTTGTGCTCCGCTTCCGTTCCATTGGTGGAGTTTGTTTAGAAAGGAGTGACTGGCTAAATGTACCAAGCTACTCTGAGTGTTAGCTAAGGTCATGCAGTCAATAATAAATCAGAATTTAGCTAGGCCTTGGTTTATGCTATCGCTTCGTTCACTCACTGTGGTTTGCTAGTTATAATATCAGTACAACAAACTAGCTTAGACATCAAGCAAAGAACTTGCTGCAATAAACTCATTTATTGTAAGGAAAAATATCTGGGGAGATATCAAGGTCAACTGAACTTGACAGAACAATATTCCCGAAAATAACTTGTAACTTAAAATGTATGTGTGGGTTCAGTAACATGGGAATGGGCGGGGTTTAAAATTGTACTGCAGCCAGCTACTAGAGGGCCTCAGACACATTTTGGCTTAAGTTTTGAATCCATGCTAAGATGTCCACTCATATATTCAGTCATTGATCTGTGCCTATAGTCAGTCCCTCTAGGATTTCACAATTTTGCGATCGCAGAAATTAACGCAAAATCAAGCAGACTCCGCAATATTCGTAGGAGTCAATTGCAATTGTTTCAAAATTACCACAGATTTTCTGCAGATTTGAGCCAAGACCTGTCATGTGACATTATCACAACGCACCTTCAGCCAAAGCCCTCTTCGATTCACGTGTGTCGAACATGAGAACAGCTAAAAGGTCTCATTTACCAACAAACATCACTGTAAAAGGCCGTGCAAAACAATTCCGTGGAATTGTGATTTCGCCAATTCAAGTAGTTTTCCTCAACAGTCACAAGAAACCTCCGCGAAATCCTGTACGGACTGTATAGTGATGCCATGAGAAAACCTACCTAGACCATTTACTGTTAAGCAACTGTTAAGTGTGTTTTTTTCTTACATTGCCATCAGGCTGATTTAATGCAACATCAGTGTGTTGAGATGTAATTAAGTCTGTGCATATATCTTGTTTCAGTATCAGAAAGAACCCTTTTTGCTACCAGTGGTACCCAGCCATATTGTAGTTTACAGTAAGAATCATTATCAGACTTAAGTTTAAAAGATATGTCAGTAGTTATGTGGGAAATATGATTCATCATCAGACTTGCGCTAATGAGCTGTATGTTTTTCTGGGTAGTGCATAAAGATTATTGAAATGATGTTCATGCGGTTCACACCCTAAGGTTGCCAGATTTTTTTTTGTAGAGTAGAGCACTAGAAACAAGCACTTGTCTTTAATTGCCAAAGAAAATCTATTAATAAAATAGTGGACTCGAATCCCATAGTGATTACACTGCTCCAACTATATAATAAATGAGAGGATTTAAATAAAAAATCTTGTAGTAACCTAATATATTGAAGTTGATTTTCATGAGTAGTCCTAATCATAAGAAAGCAGCTTTTCTATGCTGCTTCCTCTACCTGCGTAATGGGAAACTTTATGAAAGCTTCTTTGTATGTCAGTGTTGCATGAATAACAGCACTGAAGCACCAGGACACTGGAAGACCTGAGGAGTAATCGTAGCCATGCTCTGAAAAGAACCAGGGGCCAGAAAGGAAAGTATGCATGTTACCTGGTAGAGAACAGAGTATGTAGTTAAATAAGTAGTTGATAAATACATATATCCACTTTAAATTTACACACATAATGACCTTGTACCTATAGATATGAACAAACAGTAAGTATGCATAATCATTAAAATACATGTCTGTTGTGTGTCTGTTTGCAGTTACAGCTTTGAGACATTTACAGTAAGAAATAATAAGGTTTTTGCAGCATTATTGTTCAATTTTGGCCCATTCCTCTTGGCAAATCGTCTTCAATTCCCCAAGGTTATGAGGGATTCTCTGATGGACTCACAATGTCAAAATCCTTCATAAATAAAGTTAAGAAATTAGACCATACAAGCACTAATTTTGATTTATTTTGTCTATGTGTTTGGGGTCGTTGTCTGGCTGAAACCTTCATCTTCTTCCCAAGTTCAGTTTCTTGGCCAATGAGATTAAATTCTCCTCTAATATATCCCGCTTCATTCATGTTTCCTTTGACCGTGTGTAATGCCTCAGTACTGTTAGCAGAGAAGCTGCTCCATACCACGCTGCTCCCACTACCGTGCTTCACTGTGGGTGAACAAGGCTCCTTTCTCCAAACATGACAAGCTAAATTATTACCAAAGAGTTCTATTTTTGGTTTGTGTTTTGATCCAAAAGAGTTCTGATTTGTCTAAAGGCTTGTGTGCAAATTTTAGTCATGCAGCTCTAGCAAAGGAGTTTTGCGTGAGATGCAAGAGACTGTTATGTTGTAGTTCATTGCTTACTGTTCTCTGTGTAACTGTTTTTCCTGCTGCTTTCAGGTCGTCCTGCAAATCGTTCTTTTTGCAGTGACTGCTGGCTTCTCTCTTACCTTCCTTATTATTAGTCTGAGAGTGTGTTTTGAAATCTTGGGTGGTGCACCTGTCTTTGGCAAGCTCCTTCACCTTTAACATGATTGCTACTTGTTGCGTCAAGTCTTCTTAACCAATGGCAATGTGGTATTTTTCCTCAAATGTTTCCCCAGTTTAGTCATAGCCACCCATCAGGCAGCGCTCCCCTACCAAACAGGGCAAAGGCTATCACGTGCTTGCTCTGTGGCATGTGAAACCAACCGACCGCATCTTTTTGAACTGCTGATCATGCAGCGTAACACACTCGGAGGAAAGCGCTATCTACCCACTTCCACATGCATTAGCTCACAGATGCTCATGATTGGCTAGTGTCACTGTGATTAATAACAGAGAGAGAGAGTATTCCACCCTGAGAGCATGGCCAATATAGTCCATAGAGTACAAAGTCAAAGCACATTATGTGTGTAAATTTGAAGTGGCTCTATGCACTGGAATGCATTGTTTTCACTAACCAAATAATTAAAGACTTTCACTAGTTCTGCTATCTTGTCATTGAATAGTATTTGCTGTGGTAAAAGTGATATTGTTGTGGAATTGTACAATTATTATACCAATATATACCATATATATTTCCATAGCATTCCTAGTGCATAACATTGATCTAGTGCTAGCAATCTTAAAGCAATCTTTTCATTCTTCTTTTCAGGAGTACATATGGCTTCACCGTGGTGGGAGCGTTTCACTTCGCTGGTGGAAAATAACACTGTTCGCTCGGACAACAGCTGCTTCAGTGCCACCCAGAACACGGTGCTGAGGGGCGTGAGCTTTGGTGGAGTGCCTGTCGTTTTGCTGCTCGACTTCATCGTCTTCTTAGTAAGTTTCTCTTTGGTGCATGTCTATTGAAAGTGTGCAGGAGAAAGGGCATGAGGTGGGTTAAAAAATAATAGTCTACGAGACTATATACTATATGTACTATGTACATATGTTAGTTCAGTGACAGTGATGGTGATAATTTCCAACTTGAGTTTTATTTTAAAGCATGTTGTCTCCGTTTAATCCAGGTGTGTCAGACACAAGTCTTGTAGGGCTAGCAATTATAGAAATTGGTGTCACTTTCATAATAAATTCACATCATAATGTTTTCCATTTCACAAATTCCACATCTTTCACATGTATTGACATTCTAAAGTCTGTGTCAAACAGATTCATTTGTGGTAAAAACAATACAGGCCTGTACTGAAAGTATTTTTTGTTTTTGGTTGGCTTACTTATACCAATTTCATACCATGTTTTGTACAGTGTCCTCCGGAATTACTGGCAGCCAGAGCAGTAATGAAAAGGTTTTTGACAGAAAATTGACATAGTATTGGACACTTCCCACTCAGTCAGGAGGATGGTGAGGAAATGAAAGAGTAGTCCAGAGATCATAGTTTAAGAATGAAACATTTTAGTTTTCAATGTTTCAAAATTGACTGTTGGACGCCACATCCAACACAACAGGACAAAATTTCAAAATAGAATCCATTCCTGAGGACAGTCTACAAAATGCATCAAAATACACATTGTTTCTGACTTTCACTGTGTAAGTGCAACTTGAATCATGTGTTGTGGTCAGATGAGACCAAACCGTTTGACCATGAACAGCATCTGCATGTTTGATGAAAAAGGAAGATTGCATACACGGAAGCATGTGATACCTCACTGTAAAATATGTTGGTGGAGGATTCATGCTTTGTTTTGAGGCTGGTGGTTCAGGGACTTTTGTGAAGATTGACTGTGAATTCCACTAAATACCGCAATTTATTTAAGCCAAACGCAATGGCCTAAGTGACCAACCTGGTCTCTGAACTTGAACTTATGGCCTGAATTGAAGTAAACAGCCAATTTAAACATACATCTTGGTGACATTGTAACAATGTCTTGGCCAGGAACTTATAGGACTGCCATAAATTGTCAAAGAGTTTATGACCATTGTACACAAGGGTTGTGTATTTAAGCGTTTGTGTATTTAAGACTTTGTGTATTCAAGGGTTGTGTATTTAAGAATCACAAGGGCATTGCTATCATTCTTATTCTTAGAAGTTTTGTCTGATGGCTCTAAATTCTGCATTTCCACAGGTGCTGCTGCTGGTCTTCTCTTGTATCAGGAAGAAACTCTGGGATTATGGGAGAATAGCACTAGTAGCAGAGGCTGAAGGGTGCGTAATAACACTGTGTAAATATCATGGCTTTATACAGTGCCATGAAAAAGTATTTGGACCCCCCCCCCGGCCATTTTTGCATATTTGTCACGCTTTATTGTTTCAGGTCTTCAAAAATCTAATATAAGACTAAGACAACCTGAGTAAATATAAAATACAGTTTTGATATGATCACTTTATTTAATGAAAGTTATTTTATTTTATTAAAATTTATTGAAGTTATCCAACATCAACTGTGTGAAAATGCAGTTGTCCCCTTAGTTATTCAATCAACCAGTTAACCAAATTCAATTGATAGTTGGGTTCAATTAGACTACACACACCCAGGCTTGATTACTGCCAGTCTTGTTGCATGTGAACACCACTTAAATAGAATATTTCCAGCAATCAGAAGTAGGCTAAAAGTTCTCAACAAGCAGCACATAAAAGAAATTCCAGAAGAGATGAAGAAGAACGTTATTGAATTATATCAGTCTGGAAAGGGTTACAGAGCCACTTCTAACCCTCCGGGACTCCTGTAATCCACAGTGAGAGCCATTATCTCCAAATGGAGAAAACTCGGAACAGTGGAATCTTCCCAGAAGTGGCTGGCCTACCAGAATTCCTCCAGGAGTGCATTGAGGACTCATCCAGGAAGTCACAAAAGAACCCAGATGAACATCTAGGGAACCTCAGTTCATGATTCCACCATTAGAAAGCAACTGGGGAAAAATGGTATCAGTGAGAGAGTTGCAAGGAGAAAACCACTGCTAATCAAGAGAAGGCTCATCTCACATTTGACAAAAAACACCTTGATAAACCCCAAGCCTTTTGGGATAATGTTCTGTGGACTAATGAGTCAAAAGTGGAAATTTTTGGAGGACATGAGTCTTATTACATCTGGTGTAAAGCTAACTCAGCATTCCACAATAGGAGCATCATGCCAACAATTCGACATGATGGTGGTATTGTGATGGTGTGGGGATGCTTTGCTACTTCAGGGCCTGCGTGACTTTGCATAATTGGCTTAAGCATGAATTCTGCTCTCTACCAGAAAATCCTGAAGAAGAATGTTCAGTCATCTGTCTGTGATCTGAAGCTCAAGTGCAGTTGTGTTATGCAGCAATACAATGATCCAAAGAACAAGAGCAAGTCCACCTCTGAATGGCTCAAAGGAAGCAAAATTAAGGTTTTGGAGTGGCCTAGTCAAAGTCATGACTTGAACACCATTGAGATGCTGTGGCAGGACCTTAATAGGGTGGTTCATGATCAAAAGCCCTCCAGTGTGGCTTAATTAAAGTAATCCTGCAAAGAAGGGAGGGTCAAAATTCCTCCACAGTGATCTGAAAGTCTGATCTGCAGTTATCAGAAGCTTTTAGCAGTTGTTGCTGCTAAAGTTGGCAGAACCAGTTATTAATTTTAGGGAGGCGGTTACTTTTTCACATGGATGATATAGATGTTGCATAACCTTTTCCCGTCATTAAATGAAATGATCATTTAAAAACTGTGTTTTGTGTTTCCTCATGTTCTTCTTGTCTTGTATTACATTTTGTATGAGGATCTGAATTTAGTGTGACAATATACAGTTTTTTGTGTCGAGTCTGGACATTTAGTGAGTTTAGTCAATTAGTTACTGAGATCTTTTAAGAGCTGATTAAGATTGACACACATTTGCAGTATGTATCTATCTATCTATCTATATTTATATACACATAATATTTACATATAGAATTAGTTAGAACAGTATTGTCAAATCAGTGGGAACTAAATAAGGTTTAATGGTGCATATAATTTGCTTTTAGGCTGCTTCAAGTAAATCAAAGTAATGACCCATGGCAATTGCAGGTTTAATGAGATTTCTAAACGTCGTTATGGTAGGATGACATCATTCATGTCCATTGAGGAGAGTGACCATGAAAGGGTGAGTTTGGTTGTCATCTATCTATCTATCTACAGTGCCCTCCACTAATATTGGCACCCTTGGTAAACATGAGCTGTGAAAAATTGTCTTTATTGTTTAACCTTTAGATCTTTTGTTCAAAAAATTCACAAAAATACTCCGCTCTCATGGATATCAAACAATGGCAAACAAAACACAGGTTTATATAAAAAAAAAAAAAAAAAAAAAAACTTTGTTAAATATAGGTGTGCAACATTTATTGGCACCCTTTTAGTCAATATTTTGTGCTACCTCCCTTTGCCAAGATAACAGCTCTGAGTCGTCTCCTATAATGAGACTCTTCAGTTCACCCCACAGGTTTTCTATGGGTTTCAAGTCAGGGGACTGGGATGTCCATGGCACGACCTTGATTTTGTGGTCAGTAAACCATTTTTGTGTTGATTTTGATGTATGTTTTGGATCATTGTCCTGCTGGAAGATCCAACCACGGCCCATTTGAAGCTTTCTGGCAGAGGCAGTCAGGTTTTCATTTAATATCTGTTGATTTTTGATAGAGTCCATGATGCCATGTATCCTAACAAAATGTCCAGGTCCTCTGGCAGAAAAACAGCCCCAAAACATTAAAGAGCCGCCACCATATTTAACCGTGGGCATGAGGTACTTTTCCATATGGCTACCTCTCTGTGTGCCAAAACCACCTCTGGTGTTTATTGCCAAAAAGCTCTATTTTGGTTTCATCTGACCATAGAACCCGATCCCATTTGAAGTTCCAGTAGTGTCTGGCAAACTGAAGATGCTTGAGTTCTTCTGCAATTCTCCAGCTGTGATCTTTGGAGATTTTTTGGCCACTCGAACCATCCTCTTCACAGTGCATTGAGACAGTATAGACACACGTCCAATTCCAGGTTGATTCATAACATTTCCAGTTGACTGGAACTTCTTAATTATTGCCCCGATGGTGGAAATGGGCATTTTCAATACTTGTGCTATTTTCTTATAGCCACTTCCCATTTTGTGACGCTCAACAACCTTTTGCTGCACATCACAGCTATATTATGAATAACTAAGTGAATTTGGCCAATACCTCATATTTATACCCCTGTGAAACAGGAAGTCATGGTTGAACAATTTCCTGTTCCTAGTCACCCAGGTGCACTACAAAAATGTAAAATATCAGTGGGCATATACTTCAAATATATTTTTCTCATATGAATTCATACAGGTGCCAATAATTGTTGCAGACCTATATTTAACAAAGATTTCTTTTGATAAACCTGTGTTGTGTTTGCAATTGTTTGATATCCATGAGAACAGAGTATTTTTGTGAATTTTTTTAACAAAAAATCAAAAGGTTAAACAATAAAGACAATTTTTCACACCCTTCTCTGCTCATATTTACCAAGGGTGCCAATATTAGTGGAGGGCTATCTGTCTGTCTGTCTGTCTGTCTGTCTAAATACACTATGATCATCATTATCCTCATTATATAGATT
This sequence comes from Cranoglanis bouderius, assembly GCA_023630585.1. Lineage (NCBI taxonomy): Eukaryota > Metazoa > Chordata > Actinopteri > Siluriformes > Cranoglanididae > Cranoglanis > Cranoglanis bouderius. Next base: position 12,997,124 of record CM042538.1, on the reverse strand, counting down.
CTGTGTGATGTCATATTACTTTCTCATAGGGATTATGTTCTTGGCTGACCTTCATCATCACAATGGAGTGAGTTCTTTTAGTCTAAACACACAAACTGCAATGTAACACATAAGCCGAAAGTTCCTCGCTGTGTTTTCATATCAGATCAAGCAATAAGTGTGCTTTTACGACATCAGCAGGTCATAAATCCTTTCATTTACATACTTCAACCAGGTTGGGGAACGTTGGAGGGATATTTATGCGTGTGTGTGTGTGTTTGCAGTGAAACGGTGGTGAAGGAGAGGTGCGGGGTGGATGCTGTGCACTATCTGTCATTTCAGCGTCATCTTATTGTTCTCCTGCTCATCGTCTGTGTGCTGTCTGTTTCTGTCATCCTCCCAGTCAATCTGTCTGGAAACCTACTGGGTGTGTAATACTCATGTTTGTACAGTCGTGGCCAAAAGTTTTGAGAATGACACAAATATTAATTTTCACAAAGTCTACTGCTTCAGTGTTTTTAGATCTTTTTGTCAGATGTTACTAACTGTTACTGAAGTATAATCACAAGCATTTCATAAGTGTCAGTGGCTTTTATTGACAATTACATGAAGTTTATGCAAAGAGTCAATATTTGCAGTGTTGACCCTTCTTTTTCAAGACCTCTGCAATTCGCCCTGGCATGCTGTCAATCAACTTTTGCGCCACATCCTGACTGATGGCAGCCCATAATCAATGCTTGGAGTTTGTCAGAGTTTGTGGGTTTTTGTTTGTCCACCCGCCTCTTGAGGATTGACCACAAATTCTCAATGGAATTAAGGTCTGGGGAGTTTCCTGGCCATGGACCCAAAATGTTGATGTTTTGTTCCCCGAGCCACTTCGTTATCACTTTTGCCTTGTGGCAAGGTGCCCCATCATGCTGGAAAAGGCATTGTTCATCACCAAACTGTTCTTGGATGGTTGGGAGAAGTTGCTCTCTGAGGATGTTTTTGTACCATTCTTTATTCATGGCTGTGTTCTTAGGCAAAATTGTGAGTGAGCCCACTCCCTTGGCTTAGAAGCAACCCCACACATGAGTGGTCTGATGCTTTACTGTTGGCATGACACAGGACTGATGGTAGCGCTCACCTGTTCGTCTCCGGAGAAGCTTTTTTCCAGATGCCCCAAACATTTGGAAAGGGAATTCATCAGAGAAAATGACATTACCCCAGTCCTCAGCAGTCCAATCCCTATACTTTTTGCAGAATAGCAGTCTGTCTCTGATGTTTTTCCTGGACAGAAGTGTCTTCTTTGCTGCCCTTCTTGACACCAGGCCATCCTCCAAAAGTCTTCGCCTTACTGTGCGCGCAGACGCACTCACACCTGCCTGCTGCCATTCCTGAGCAAGCTCTGCACTGGTGGTGCCCCGATCCCGCAGCTGAATCAACTTTAGGAGACGGTCCTGGCGCTTGCTGGACTTTCTTGGGCGCCCTGAAGCCTTCTTCACAACAGTTGAACCTCTCTCCTTGAAGGTCTTGATGATACGATAAATGGTTGATTTAGGTGCAGTCTTACTAGCAGCAATATCCTTGCCTGTGAATCCCTTTTTGTGCAAAGCAATGATGGCTGCACGTGTTTCCTTGCAGGTAACCATAGTTAACAGAGGAAGAACAATAATTTCAAGCACCACCCTCCTTTTAAAGCTTCCAGTCTGTTATTCTAACTCAGTCAGCATGACAGAATGATCTCCAGCCTTGTCCTCGTTAACACTCTCACCTGTGTTAACGAGAGAATCACTGACATGATGTCAGCTGGTCTTTTTGTGGAAGGGCTGAAATGCAGTGGACATGTTTTTTTGGGATTAAGTTCATTTTCATGGCAAAGAGGGACTTTGAAATTAATTGCAATTCATCCGATCACTCTTCATAACATTCTGGAGTATATGCAAATTGCCATCATAAAAACTGAGGCAGCAGACTTTGTAAAAATTAATATTTGTGTCATTCTCAAAACTTTTGGCCACGGCTATACTTGCACACAGTTTTTGAGAGCAAGTACTCGTACACGATTCAACATCACGCATAGTTGAATAGATGTGTAAATAGGTTCTCACATGCGATGTAAGTATAGAGGATGTAAGTGGTTATGTAATCTACAGAGATCGCCACATTGCAACTTTATTTCCTTTTCCTTTATCGAGTGCATAAGAAACAGTTTGTTTATTCCTTAGAAATGTATGAGAGGTGCAGAATGTACAGATGTGTTAATAATTGAATGATACTTAAAAATACTTGTGATCTAATTAGTAAGTAATTGCAAAAAGGAAACATCTGCAAACGTGGTGATCTGTGTGTGTCATGGTGTGTGTGTGTTTGTGTGTCATGGTGTGAGTTTGTGTGTGTGAACTGTCAGCCTGTAAACACATGACTGAAATCTGTTCCGTTACAGAGAAAGATCCATATAATTTTGGAAGAACAACCATTGTAAATCTTGAGAATGGGTAAGTAGGCTTGCGTGTGTTTGAGCAAGAGAGATTACTGTCTGTAATTATGTTCCTTAAAGTGTAAAAATCATTCTTCGTACTGCTTTTAATTAGTGATTCGGAAATGATGTAGGTTTTTATGATGTAAATATTTGTGGAGGCGTTGCAAACTCACACCTCCAGGGCCCTGGTTTTATTCTGAGCCCAGGTTCCTGTTTGGGTGGAGTTATACAAATGTGTTTCTGTGAGTTTCCTCTGGGTCCTCTGGTTTCATCCCACTGTCCAAAAATATGTTATTAGGTTGATTGGCTATGCTGAGTTGCCCCTAGGTATGAATGTATTTGCAGGGTAACCTGCAATGGACTGGTGTTTGCTCCAGACTGTAGTTTCCTGACCACGATAAAGCGCTTACTGAACACAAATGAATGAATCATTGATGGAATTTCACTATTCTATAATTAATAGGAAGTACGTTATTCTTACTTCTTGTAAAAATAAAAATGTTCTCAGAATTGAAAAATCAAAAATGTTCTCAGAATTACTACTTTTGAATAGAATCACTTCTGAATAGCTCTTAATTCCATATTTATGTCTGAGATCTGAACATGGATGTGAGCAGTTTCGGTATTAAATTCTCATTATATGCACTTATCTCAACTCTGAATACATCCCAAGGTGAATAGCATTATAATATGTTACTTTAAGGTATTAAAAGATATGTGAAGGCCCAACCCTTGCTAAACCATCTATAAATTACATATGACGAGCAGAACTGTTCCACAACCTGCTACGACTTGTTTAACTCAAAACAAATGAATGCTGAATTCAACCTAACAGGAAGGCGGAACTCGAAATTATGTCATTTTCGACCTACTTAAGCTACAAAGTGGGGGAAAAAAACATGGATGCCTTCACATGCACTGTGATTATGAGTGATGTGTAATCAGTGTTTTAACATTGGCCTAATATGGTCGTATGTTGCTTGATCTAAAGCAAATACTTGTATATACAATATTTACTGGTAAGAAGTGCTACTTTGTTTACTGTTCATGCTGTGAGCAGCCAGGTTGAACTCGCTGAACTCAGAGTTGAGACCGTCCCGAGTTCCCGAGGAGGAATCCCAAATTCCAAGAGGGGGCGTTTTCTTTCATTCTTCCTAGTCGGAGGTCAGAAATGACAAGTTATGACGGTTATCACAGACCCAAAATGCACTGCCCTGAAAGCTATTTTTAAGGCAAGAAGCCATGAAAGTTTGTGTTCCCGGGATAGGAACGCATCACCATGAACAGTACGTGCTATTTTGTGATGTCTGTGAATGATATGCAATCAACCATCAAACACAATGGTCCAAACTCTGAAAAGTGATATAAAGTATCTCCAAAAGAGGTCATGGTCTTATCATCTTATAACAGAATTCATTGGCTTGTCTGTAATTGTGTAAAGTAGTCATAAAGCCACATGTCTGTAAATAGTCTTCTGAAAGCTACACATAATGTGCTATTTTAAATTTGCATTGATGCAGCAGATTGGACCACCACAGAGGGAATTCTAATGGCTTGCCTTTAATAGAGTAATTGTATCCATGTATATCCATTTAGTGAAAACTGAAATCTCTGTTTTATTGCTTTTCAGGGATAAACTGCTTTGGTTGCACACAGTGTTTGCAGTTCTGTACCTCATCCTCACGGTGGCACTGCTGAGACATCACACCTCCCTAATGAAAGGCACCAGAAGAGAGACAGTGAGTTGAGTGTATACACACACACAAACACAAAGACATGGATTATTTAACATTTTAGTTCTGCATTTTTCTGTTTCACCCAGGCTCGAACAACGCTGTTTGTATGCTCCGTCCCTCCCACCGCCACTGAAGACAGTTTAAGGATTCATTTTACGTAAGTGCAAAAACTTCTCAGCATGTGCCAGTAAACAGTTCCTCATCCCAAGAGAGCTTCTTTTCTTTTTTTTCTTTTTTTTTCTTTTTTTTCCCACCAGTCTTTTGAAATAATGGTAATAAATGGGCATTGGTACTGTAGCTCAGTGTTTAAGACATTGAACTTCTGACTGGAAGGTTGTTAGTTCAATTCCCAGCACCACCAAGCTGCCACTGTTGGGCCCTTGGGCAAGGCCCTTAACCCTCAACTGCTCAGTTGTTTAAAATGAGATAAATGTAAGTTGTGTTGGATAATGCTGTAAATGTAAATACTATGAGGCTTATTTACTTTACACCTTCATTATTGTTGGTGTTGTTATTATTATTATTATTATTAGTAGTAGTAGTAGTAGTAGCAGTAGTAGTGTATATACACAACACAATATAGTACCAAATACACGTCCAGTCTTTTTTTTTCTAAAAAAAAAACAGATGATCAGAAGAATATTTGTGTTATTATAATTAAATCTTTCTTTCCCCTTTTTGTTCTCTTGTACATGCAGAGAGGCATACCCATCCTGCGAGGTGAAAGATGTTCGTTTATGCTACGATGTGGCTAAGCTGATATACCTGACCACTGAAAAGTAAGGAATATCTTTTTTTTTTTTTCCATGCAATACTCCGGCATCACTGTTTTGCTGCAAAGATGAATCCAAAATCAAGATGTGTTTTGCTACATTTTTCTGTTATTTTCCACATAAGCACAGAGGAAGTATGTGTTTTATTACATCCTCATATCAGTGACCTTTCACATCAGTAACTGTCACTGTTTCTCTTTTCGTTTTTAAAAATGACCCTTGCATGCGCTCACTTAGGGGGGAAAAATTAATATGATTCCCTGGCCTCAGTTCAGTAATGTGTTGGAAAGGTTATGCTTTGCATTACAGTCTAAAATTATTATCTCACAAGGATAAAAAATGTTTCAGGTGAGTTTGGGTTGAGTTCATTTTAGTTTTTTTTTTTTTTTTTTTTTTGATGATCTCACACAGGAAGCGAGCAGAGAAAAACTTGCTGTATTACCGCAAGGTCCTTGAGTCCCATGGGCAGCAGGAAGTCATCAACCCCCGGCCTTGTGGGCATCTCTGCATCTGCTGCACATGCCAAGGGTGTAATGGGGTAAAATGGACTATAATATTATGAAATTGTAACTTCACTGGACCAAATGGGAAAATCATATGCAATATGAATGGCCAAGCCAGAATCCAGTGAAATGCTGCTGCTTAAAATTCTACATTATAATAATACATAATGTTTGTTTTTTATTTTATTATGTCTTGGAATTCTGTAACATACTGTAGGTGTAAAATACAAACCTTTATATAATGTATGGCACCATTGAAAACACTAATGTTCCTTACAAAGAGCTGTGACTCGAAATAACATGGATGCGTGTTTGTGTGTGCGTGCACGTACAGATCGATGCTATAGAATACTACAGTTCTCAGGTGGCTCAACTTGAAGAAGAATTGACAAAGCATAAAGACAATACTCTGCAGCGTCCACTGGGAATGGCTTTTGTCACACTCCAGACTGAGTCCATGGCAGCTTAGTAAGTATTCATTTAACAGTGTTTATTGGTGCAGTGAGCGATTTAAGGCTGTTTTTGTAAAAGTTGCTCTGAGTGTAAATTTCTACACAGTGTCCTTCAATGGGAAACATATGTAGGCGTTTTAGGGCCACTGTTTAAAAAAAAAAAATAGATACATATCAATCATAATAAAGTAATTATACATATCAGGGCAATGTTCGTGTGTTAAAATGAGGGCCGTTGAGAGTTTGGTGAAGTTATTGTCTCTTTGGTTGAAGGGGAAATCACAGCCAGTAGTAGGCATCTGCATGCCTACATCTGCATGCCATTCAAGAGGGTGTATAGTTGCACGGGAGCCATTGAGAATCAAAGTTATCGATCTTGAAAGAATGGAACTCCGCCGCATTCGGGATCGAGCCCCCAATGCATTATGGTATGTGGATGATCAATTTAAGCCTTATGGCGAGTCCATGTGCCATAACACATTGTGTGCTCGATTGCTGTACTAAGTGCACCAGAGTTACAGCTGTTACATCGCAGATGTTGCCATGGTAATCCTTGTTAGCATCCTCAGATTCTCGTGGTTCTTTCTAAATAAACACAGTATATCTCTTGCACAGCCATTTCAAAGTTCTAATATTAATAATAATCCGGTGCTAATTTCCTTTAAAAAACTTGTAAAACTTTGTAAAACTAATACTGTGTCCACTGTAATATTTGTCATTCATCATTTTAACACAACAATGCTCTGATACCATTTTGTCATAGTATTATGACATTATTCTTGAAATATTGAGACTTTTTTTTCTCAAATCAGATAATACAACATCAAAAATAGTTTTCAAAATATTCCAAGTGTATTATTGAAATATCACAATTTGTTTCTCGTAACTTTAGACATTTTCTCAATATACAAGGACTTTTATCCTTGAAATATTATGACTTTCTTCTCAAAATCTTAATTAAAAATGTTTTTTTTTTTTAAAACAGTGGCCCTAAAACACTATTGGAGAAATATGCTACAACATCAATACTCACATTTTAAAAACATTTTTTGTACATCATCAAATATGGTGCTTATAAACCATTGTTTATTACTCATACCGAGTGAGCACTGTGTAATGACCTCTACTGTCCTGATACACAGTGATTTTTGCAATTGGTGATGGACAAATAACAAAATTTGCATTCTGAAAACACAGCAATGCATAACAATGTTTAATGAAAGTACATTATGTTCCTTTCCAAATTTTCTCCTCTGACAGACCAGTCATTTAAACATTTTTGAATTGTGATGAACTAATTGGTGCTGTAAAATCTACAACGCTTAAATGTGGTTGACAGAAGTATATTATTTTTGCGGACAGTCTCAAGAATGAAACAGAATCGAGGAGAAAAGATCAGAGAGAATGCATCATGTATTTTCTAACCACACCGAACTCGAAAGCCTTACATTTTTGAACGATTATTCTGACAACAGTCTGCATTTATAAGTGTATTAAAATATTCATGAGCTGTGAGATCTGTGAGAAGGAATTTATGATTACAGTATGTGTGCTGTCTCCTCTCGCTCTTTCTCTCTCGTCCTCTCTCAGCATTCTAAAAGATTTCAATGCTCTTCAATGTGGAACTGGGTCTCAGGAAATGGCAAGAGTGAGAGAAATAACATGTGGCTGTCATAGGGAGCCTCAGCCTTCATCCAGTAGTGAACAGCTGAAAGTAAAAAAGTGGAACGTGAGCTATGCAACCCATCCAAATAACATCTATTGGTATAATAATTATTAACTGAAAAGTCTTTCTTATACAATGTTGTAATTGATTTTTTACAATTTTTTTATGGCTTATCTGTAATATCTTGATGTGAATTTCTCTCTCAGGGAGAACCTGTCGATGCAGAGCTGGAAGTGGTGGTCTCGATATCTAATGCTGAACATCTTACTCTTCATTCTGCTCTTCTTCCTCACCACTCCTTCGATTATCATCTCTACGATTGACAAGTTCAATGTCACAAAACCCATCCACTACCTAAATGTGTGTGACTGCACAATCGCACTGTAGCTCGCATCTGCACGCCTTTCTGACAGTAGTGTTACATAGTACGCTGTGTAGTAACAGCATGTACTGTGTGCTACCAATGTGTTCTTACACTGTTGACTTCTGTTACTTATATTTCCTGTTGTGTATCTGATCCACCAGAGTGCTATCATCAGTCAGTTCCTCCCAACTCTGCTCCTGTGGTCCTTCTCTGCACTGTTGCCCACTATAGTCTACTATTCTACACTGCTGGAGGCCCACTGGACCAGGTATATACACACATATACATACACACACACACACACACTCTCACTCTTGGACATATAGAAATTAATTTGAAGTCTTTGTGCATAGGTCGAGTGAGAATATGAGTATGATGTACAAGCTCTACATCTTCCTGCTCTTTATGGTGCTCATCCTGCCATCGCTGGGCCTCACCAGGTTAGTCTTTATCTTCTATTTCAGTTCTGTTACACCAATTACATACATCATTCTATTGTATTCTATTAGATTATATCCTTTTGTTAAATTACATTGAACACACTACTGTATTCTATTACAATGAATTCTATTCTATTCTGTTACATTACAATAACATTTACGTTAATATTTTTTTACATTACATTGCAATGAGCATTCAGTTCTATTTTATTATATTTTGTCACATTCTCTTCTCTTCTCTTTCATTTCCTTCCCTCCTCTTCTCTCCCTAGCAGAATTTCCTTCTCATTAGTAATCAAATTAAATAATATGTGGGTGTTTCAACACCATAACTGTAAATAATATTCTAACATAAATATTCAGTTAAATCAAGAGATTTTACAGAACATGCTGTTATACCCACACACAAAATTATATAATTATGTGTATATATATATATATATATATATATATATATATATATATATATATGTATGTATGTGTATATGTGTGTATATATATATATATATATATATATATATTCCTTATATATATGTGTATATGTGTATATATAAGGAAATGCTGTAAAGCAAAGATGTCTTCAAAATAATGAAATTAAATGTTTCTACATTTAAAAAAAAATACCATAAAGAGCATTAAACAGTAGTAAATGAAACAAAGTCAATATTTGGTGTGACAAAAAAAATAAAAATAAAAATAGTAGTCTCCCGTACAATTAGTGCAGTTTTATAAGGAAATGAGCTGGTAAGTTTTATTGAGCATCTTGCAGAACCAGACACAGTTCTTCTGGAGACTTTGACTTTCGCACTTGCTTCTTATTTTTACAGCAAAACCCAGCAGCCTTCATTGTGTTTTTTGTCTGAAAAGTGTCTCTTACGTAATATGCTGCTTTCTTTTGACATACAACCATTTTTCTGTAACATTTAATTTTGTGCTAGAAAACTAATGTTTGGGAATCTAAAATGTTTTTTGTACTGACTTGATAATGTAGAAGTCATAAAATAAAAAATCTATAACAAAGTTTGTACTAAAAAAATACAGGCTGCCTAAAGCTGCACAGTACTGTGTATATTTATATATTTGTTTGTTTGTTTGTTTACAATATTATTACATTACATTATTGCATATTGCTCCTTTCCACTCACAGCTTAGATGTGTTTTTCCGATGGCTCTTTGATTCTCAGTCAGAACGGAAGCTGAGATTTGAGTAAGTTAAACTTGGTGTTCTCTAGTATTTACATGTTACCATATTATTTTATTGATGTTTTCTTTGTTAGACAACTAAAGTATGACACATAACAATAATTGATGATTCTTCATTTTTTGCCACAGGTGTGTGTTTTTGCCTGATCAGGGCGCATTCTTTGTGAATTATGTGATCGCTGCTGCATTGATAGGTTCCGGGATGGAGTTGCTCAGATTGCCGAGTTTACTGCTTTACACCGTGCGCATGGCTCTTGCACGTTCTGCTGCAGAGAGGAAATATGTTAAACAGGTAAATGTGTGACCCCTGACTTATGTTACTTACTTAAATTAAATGAACTTAGCAAGTTCAAGCCTTAGCAAGTTCAAAAATAGATTATTATCTATTATCTTTATAGATTACTAAAAAAAGATATTCTCCATCTGTTGTGAGCTTCAGTGCTGGTCCTCATATATCACCGTATGATGTTTATTGCATAAAGTGTTTAATGTACCTTTGATGACAAACATCATCTCTGTTTGTTCTGTGAAGAATCAGGCATACCAGTTTGAATATGGGGCAATGTATGGATGGACTCTATGTGTCTTCACAGTCATTATGGCCTACAGCATCACCTGTCCTGTTATAGCACCATTCGGTAAGAGAAGTGCGCACTTTACATAACAAATATGAGCAGCATGAGATGAGTAACAAGGTTGGCTCGGACAATTCTAATTAAATACTCTCCTATGTATGGTCCTCTTCAACCCACCCTTTTGCATGTAGTTAGATCTGTGCTTATATGGACAAAAACTGCAAGGGCCCTTTGAGTGTGCACAGCTTTAATCATGGGTGGAAAAATAATAGTCCATAATTACGAGGATATTGCAACTGTAATTGTAATAATCGAACCAGTTGTAAGGATAATCAAGGGCAGCTGTAGGAATGCACTTGTAAACAGATGTGAAACGATTATAAATTTACTTTTGGCCTGCACTATTAGAATTAATTTGGCAGCACCCATGTTATGGTCTAAAACAATTTATTGTTAGTTCTTATTTAAAATGCATGCATAAGTCATATATAGGTGTTGATGACTTATTGTTTATTCAATCACAGGTAGTGTACACTCAGATAATGGGGCATAATCATTAGTAGATGGCATTATCATTTAATAAGCAAGTAATAAATGTGTAATGTATGTTTTTATTCATAAGAAGGTACATGCACACTGCAGACTGAATTTGAGAAGTGTGTCTGTGTGCAGAAAGGTTTACAAATGAACCTGAAAGTGTGAGATCAAACATAAGGCATCTAGTAAGGAAGTTGCAATTCAGTTTCGTTGTAAAGTGACAAAGATACTCTATACTACACTTTTCCATATACAATTCCATTTCCTGGCTACATAGGCAGGTGAGTTAAACAATAGACATGTTATTTTAATCCAGTACTATAGCAGTTCAGCCTCTACTTGCTTCTCACTCACAATGGGCAATGACAGTGTGGATAAGCATCTGCCAGATGGCATTTCTTTTATTTTTATCGTTACAATTGTGCAGATTCGTATACAAGTCCTGAATTACAGAGAACCTGAATAAATACCTCTTTGTGCTCGAGTTTCTGGGAGGAATGTATGACGTACGATAGGTACTGTCTTTGCAGACCATCATTTGTGGCCAGACAGTCACGATGGGTTGGCATTTCATGGCTGCCACTTGTAATTTAGGTTGAAATCGGCTCAATTTTTTCCGCTGCCACGTAGCGAAAGTCCTACCTGCTCACAGGCCCACAGTCCCTGGTGTATGTTTTGCTGCTCCCCTCTCAAAATGAATGGGCAAATGATTTAAGATAAAAGATTCTGGATGGCAAATTCCCATTCAGTGTGCTCTTACTGTAATGACTATTAAAATGGCCGCTATATACAGTGTATGTACAGAACTGTGCAGAAGTTTTAGGCACGTAATATGCTGCTTTCTTTAATGACGTACAAACATTTTTCTGTAACATTTAATTTTGTGCTAGAAAACTAATGTTTGGGAATCTAAAATGTTTTTTGTACTGACTTGATAATGTAGAATTCATAAAATAAAAAATCTATAACAAAGTTTGTACTAAAAAATAGTGATATCTAAAATACCTAAATATATTTAGATATTTAGAATACCTATCTAAAATGTACTAAAAAATAATAATGTCTCACTGGCACAATGCACAAATGAAGCCAAAAAGTAAAGACTTGGCCTTGAAAAGGATTTGATGTTTTCAGTCTGAGACTTGACTTTCAGTCTCGGAAAGCCTCGCTTTCATTTGGACTTGATCTTGGCTTGGCCTCGACCCTCTTAAGACTTGACTCGATCTCTGCTAGTCCTGGTCTTGTAATTGTCTTGGACTTGGTGGTGTTGACTAAAGCCCTACTCCCTACATCACACTAAACAATGCTTTACAAATATACTGTCTGTGTGCATGTGCAGGTTTCCTGTATATTACCTTAAAGTACCTGGTGGACAAACACAATCTGTACTTTGCGTACCTGCCTGCCCGCCTCGACCGACAGGTGCACCTGGGAGCTGTCAATCAAGCCCTTGCAGCACCAATCATCTGTCTGCTCTGGCTCTTCTTCTTCTCTGTCTTGAGGGCAGGTAAAACCCATCCCTCAAACAATTATTTTATTATAAAAACTACTGACATTTTAATTGTAATTGTTTTGATTGTACTCCCTATATGTGTGTTTTGTTTTTCAGGATTCATGGCTGCCACTTCTCTCTTCACGTTGGTGGTTCTGTGTGTGACCATTTTCATTGGCATTAGTTACACATGCTTTGGCCACTTCAAGTACCTCAGTCCTCATAACTATGTTGTAAGATCATTTTGTGTGTGCATATTTTTACTCCTTGTTTACTCAGGAAAATGGACTCTTAAAATGCTAGCACTCCAGGAAAAGTGTTTCTTCCAGATCAATCTTTTTTTTTTTTTAACAATCCTTTTCTCTTAGGAATAGTTTATGATTATGATTTAACGGTACTACGATGTACAAATATGTGTGGTGGCCTGGGAAAACGTAACTGTTTTTCATCCTCATAATCTAGGCTAAGGTCACATTGGGTAAGGATCTAGTTTTGTGCTAAAAAAACAGTCAGTCTGTCTAAATACTGTATGTCTTAAACATTGCTATTTAAGTGTTATTTCCTCACATAATAATGTCATATGCTCCCAGGATTGGCTCTGGATCCACTGTGCTTTATCCTGATCAGGATAAAGCTGTTACTGAACGTGAATGATAACTTTACCTTTTATTGCAATACATGCAAAAAATAAATATATTTCAGTTAAGGGAAGTTAACTGAGCTCATCTAGAGTAGAATTTTCATTTTTTTCATTTTTTTTTTCAAAGGTTTTCCCAGCATACATTTATAACAAGCAAAACACAGCGATTATGTCCAGTGTTCCTGACTCTGACTCTGTCCTGACTGTCTGTGTGTGTGTCTGTGTGTGTGCGTGTGCGTGTGTGTGCGTGTGCATGTTCTCACATACAAAATAGGTTAAGGACAAAGATGAAGACTCTGATGTAAAAGAGCCAGAAAGTTCCACTGGCTCTGTAAGTTCCCACTTACATTAGTTCATTGATTCCACTGCTGGTTTATCTGTTCTCTTTCTGTCTCACTGTCTCTATCTATCTCTCGATCGCACACACACATACACACATTGCTCTTTTTTGCTGCAAAATGAAACAGTGCTGCTATTCTTAGTATCCTATGACAGATGGAATTTCCCTTTTACTAAAATAAATCTTCCCAAGTGCTTCAAAAGGCCTGAGACAAGTTTTTTATTTATTTTAGCCAAAATTATATAGTACTCCTAACCATACGTTTGTCTTTTTTTGCAGGTGTACCTTCCCAAGGTTATGTACCCTGAAGATGCCTCTGAGTCTGCTGCGGAGGTCAGCCACCACCATTCATACGGCACAACAGACACAAGCCCAGCTGTTCTCAGCACGCAAGAAGAGCAGCGAGACTAGGACACTTGACATGTCAGTCAAGCAACTGAAAAGCAGTCTAACTTTCACGCCTTTATGCACTTAATACACAAGGCAAGCCTGACTGTTTACAGAGTATACAAAGCAGAAACCTGAAATAGTCATAGTGTTAATATTTTAATGAAGAAGACGTCACAAAAATGTTATTTCCAGATGTGGGGTGTCATTTATGATTTTTAAAACAAGAAACATGTGTCAATGTTTGATAAATTACTGAAGGATGAGAGCAGTGCTGTCAACAAATTTTTTGTACTGCCAATCCAGAGATGTGCCATAATGATTTAATATCACAGCGTGTGGCGCAATTATTTAATGTCATCCACTTTGATAATGTGAAGTTGTAAGTAAATATTGTGATGTATTGAAAACCATGACATCAGCTTGTTTGGTTTTCATACCGTTACACCCCTGTCAGTGATCACATTACAGCAAAATGGACACTTTGTAGGGCTAGAATAAATTCAGGGATGGTGGAATGGGACTGTTTGATTATAACTATATACTCTGAGGGTTTCTCAGTAACAAAGCCATTTCAACAAAGACCTATAACCTTTTTAATCAAGAATGGTTTACTCAGTGCTCCACTGAAGGGCGTATTCCAAATGTTGCACAAGCTGTTTGGAGCTTTTACCAAGGAGAAGAAGCCAAATGAATCATGGCTGTTTGTCTCTGGGTTAAAAGTTACTTTGACCAAATGAGTTCATAGGCTTAACAGCTGTGTTAGAAACAACTGATTACATTTTCTATCAATGTAATGAATGATGATTTATATTCATAAATAGATCAAAATCAAAGGTATTGTTAGAAAATGTAAAATTATAGTCAAATATGTGTTGTGATTTGATATCCTGCTTTTGAAACATTTGATATTCTACGTTAATGCTTCTAATATATATATATATATATATATATATATATATATATATATATATATATATATATATATATATATATATATATATATATTTTTTTTAATCAGATTTCTGAAAAATACATTGTGTGAGTTTCATCCATGCTGTCGTGTCTGGGGTAGTATGTGTGTGTCTCTGTGTGTGTGTGCACGCTCCTTGACTCTACCATTGTGTAAGATGATAAGTGCTAAAAGTTCTTATTTGAAATATGCTCTGTAGATGGCACTGTTTTTCTAGGATGCCTTTTGGAGCTGAGAACAGATTTTAATGGGAATAGTTTTGGAATTTTTGGAGCACTAATGAATATACAATTCTAATAAGTCCAATGAGCTTTCTTCATTTTGCAAGAATGAACAAAAAAGAAGAAAAAAAAACAGACACAAGTATCTATATCATAATAATGAAAAGAAAAAGGCTTGTAACTTCACAAACTCTTCCAGAACTGCAGACCCACTGACTCTGTAAACAGACTGTGTCTGTTTCAGGACCTGTGTTTTATCTTCAATAAGAACATTAGGATGTTTGATATTAGATAGAGTCTGCTGTCTGACTTATCTCTGTAGCTGTGTCATCTGCTGTAACGTTCTAATGAACGGCACAGATATAAACTCATAGATGTAGATTGGCTAAATGTGATGTGTCAAAAAATAGCTTTGGGTTAAACTTATTATAGATTTAATTTCTCTGAGAGATTTCTATTATCTAAACCACATGTGCACAGCATCTTAAAATATACATAACCCATACATTTATTATAAATTAAATTTCATAGCTTTATTTCCTATAAAAAACAACTTGAAACAACTTTGCATTATATAAAAGCTTCAGAACATTCAAGAGGCTTAGTAGGGCAATAACCAGAAGATGAACATAAAACACAATATACAGTTGCAATCAAAATTATTCAACCCCCATTCCAAATCAGGTGTGGTTTCCCCAAATTCAACTGAAAATGCAACTTATAATTACTTCTCCAGTCTCAAAATTATTCAACCCCCTGAATAGAATCCCTCACAACAGCACTAATATGCAAAACAGGAGTTGTCTCAAGCACCCCTGATGCAACTAATCAAGGGCTTCATTAGTTGCACCAGGTGTGCTTGAGCTGGAACACATTAAATACCTGAACTGGCTAGGGGTTTGTTGAATGTCGTGTTTGAATGCATGTTAGAAATATGGCTAAGTCAAAAGAATGGTCCAAAGGGTTAAGAGAAGTGATCATCGCCATTCACAAACAAGGAACAGGATACAAAAAGATAGCGAAAAGAAGGCACTGAATGTTCATAGAGACACCGTTGGAAGCAAGTTCAAAGAACAGTGGTTACACTACCTGGAAAAAGGAAAAGGAAGAAAAATCAGAAAAAGGAAGCTATCAACGGCTGCAACCTGATTTCTGAGAAGGCAGGTTGTGATAAACCCTCGAGTGGCTGCAAAAGATCTGCAACAAGACTTGGTGGCAATAGGCACTGAGGTTTCAATGAGCACAGTATGGTGCATACTAAACGCAGAAGGTTTCCATGCCAGAACTCCAAGAAGTACACCACTACTGATCCAAAAGCACAAGAAAAGTCGGCTCAAAATCATATAAATAAGCCAAAGAAGTTTTGGGATTCTGTTCTGTGGAGCAATGAAACAAAACTGGAACTTTTTGGCACGATGGATCAGCGGTATGTCTGGAGGAAGAACAATGAAGCATACACTGAAAAGAACACCCTGCCCACAGTCAAGCATGGTGGTGGTTTGGTGATCCTCTGGCACTGGAAACTTGCAGCATGTGGAAGGCAAGATGGATTCATTGATGTATCAGGAAATCCTAGGAGAAAACGTCATGCCATCTGTGAGGAAGCTGAAGCGCAGGCGACATTGGACCTTCCAACAGGACAATGATCCCAAACATACCTCAAATTCCACCAAGGCTTGGTTGCATAATTGTCCTGGAAGATTCTACAGTGGCCATCACAGTCACCTGACTTGAACCCCATAGAAAATCTCTGGTGGGATTTGAAGAAAGCGGTTGCAGCACGCAAACCCAAGAATATTACTGAACTGGAGGCCATTGCTCATGAGGAATGGGCTAAGATTCCTCAGGAACTCTGCCAGAAGCTGGTGTCTGGCTATGCATCTCATTTGCAGCAGGTCATAACAGAAAAAGGGTGCTCTACTAAGTACTAAAGATGCTTGCCATGAAGGGGTTGAATAATTTTGAGACTGGAGAAGTCATTATAAGTTGCATTTTCAGTTGAATTTGGGGAAACCACTTGAAGCATTCGTTGTGTTGAACTATTTCAATTGCTTTTGTTTGATTTGTTCATTGCAAACAGCTGAAAGTCTGTAAATTTTGACAATAAACCTGATTTGCAATGGGGTTGAATAATTTTAATTGCAACTGTAGGTGCCATTTAAACAACCAGCCAACTCAGGTGTAAATCACTGACGGAGTTTGATGGCTGAAAAATGTGCCTCAGTAAGCACAAACCACAACTGATACAAACATTTTTGGTATATTGTGGTTTATACTTATAAAGCATGTACAGTGAGGGAAAAAAGTATTTGATCCCCTGCTGATTTTGTATGTTTGCCCACTGACAAAGAAATGATCAGTCTATAATTTTCATGGTAGGTGTATTTTAACAGTGAGAGACAACAAAACAACAAAAAAATCCAGAAAAACGCATTTCAAAAATGTTATAAATTGATTTGCATTTCAATGAGTGAAATAAGTATTTGACCCCTTCGACTTAGTACTTGGTGGCAAAACCCTTGTTGGCAATCACAGAGGTCAGAGGTTTCTTGTAGTTGGCCACCAGGTTTGCACACATCTCAGGAGGGATTTTGTCCCACTCCTCTTTGCAGATCCTCTCCAAGTCATTAAGGTCTCGAGGCTGATGATTGGCAACTCGAACCTTCAGTTCCCTCCACAGATTTTCTATGGGATTAAGGTCTGGAGACTGACTAGGCCACTCCAGGGTCTTAATGTGCTTCTTCTTGAGCCACTCCTTTGTTGCCTTGGCTGTGTGTTTTGGGTCATTGTCATGCTGGAATACCCATACACGCCCCATTTTCAATGCCCTGGCTGAGGGAAGGAGGTTCTCACCCAAGATTTGATGGTACATGGCCCCGTCCATCGTCCCTTTGATGCGCTGCAGTTGTCCTGTCCCCTTAGCAGAAAAACACCCCCAGAGCATAATGTTTCCACCTCCATATTTGATGGTGGGGATGGTGTTCTTGGAGTCATAGGCAGCATTCCTCCTCCTCCAAACACGGCGAGTTGAGTTGATGCCAAAGAGCTCGATTTTGGTCTCATCTGACCACAACACTTTCACCCAGTTCTCCACTGAATCATTCAGGCAAACTTCAGACGGGCCTGTACATGTGCTTTCTTGAGCAGGGGGACCTTGCAGGCGCTGCAGGATTTCAGTCCTTCACGGCGTAGTGTGTTACCTATTGTTTTCTTGGTGATTATGGTCCCAGCTGCCTTGAGATCATTAACAAGATCCTCCCGTGTAGTTCTGGGCTGATTCCTCACCGTTCTCATGATCATTGAAACTCCACGAGGTGAGATCTTGCATGGAGCCCCAGACCGAGGGAGACTGAGAGTTATTTTGTGCTTCTTCCATTTGCAAATAATCGCACCAACTGTTGTCACCTTCTCACCAAGCTGCTTGGTGATGGTCTTATACCCCATTCCAGCCTTGTTTAGGTCTGCAGTCTTGTCCCTGACATCCTTGGAGTCTTGGCCATGGTGGAGAATTTGGAATCTGATTAATTGATTGCTTCTGTGGACAGGTGTCTTTTATAAAGGTAACAAGCACTCCCTTTAAGAGAATGCTCCTAATCTCAGCTTGTTACCTGTGTAAAAGACACCTGGGAGCCAGAAATCCTGCTGATTGATAGGGTATCAAATACTTATTTCACTCATTAAAATGCAAATCAATTTATAACTTTTTTGAAATGTGTTTTTCTGGATTTTTTTGTTGTTATTCTGTCTCTCACTATTAAAATACACCTACCATTAAAATTATAGACTGATCATTTCTTTGTCAGTTGGCAAACGTACAAAATCAGCAGGGGATCAAATACTGTTTTTTCCTCACTGTAGAGCAGTAATATTTAAACAGCCAGCCAGGTCAAATATAGGTTAGCAAAAGATTCTGCCCCAGGGGTGATGAGGGTGTTTGTGAACACCTAACTATTACTACATATGTGCTTGTTGAACATCCCATTCATTTACTCCCACTTTCCTATTATAATAACCTCCACTCTTCTGGGAAGGCTTTCCACTAGATTTTGGAGCGTGGCTATTCAAAAGCTACAAGAGCCTTAGTGAGGTCAGGTACTGATGTTGGGTGAGGAGGTCTGGGGTGCAGTCGGTGTTCCAGTTCATCCGGAAGGTGTTCAGTTGGGTTGAGATCAGGGCTCTGTGCAGGACTCTCGAGTTCTTCCACTTCAACCTGAGCAAACCATGTCTTCATGGAGCTCACTTTGTGCACAGGGGCATTGTCATGGTGGAACAGGTTTGGGCCTCTTAGTTCCAGTGAAAAGAAATTGTAATGCTACAGCATACAAAGACATTCTATACAATCGTGTGCTTCCAAATCCGTCGCAACAGCTTAGGGAAGAACCACATATGGGTGGGTATTTAATTAGTCATTTGTAGGTGTGCACATGCATGTAGGCTGAAGCCAGATCATGGCATTGTTCAGAAAAGTCATCCTTGACATTAGAAAGTGGCAGAAAAGTATGTATAATATGCATATACAGGTGCATCTCAAAAAATTAGAATATCGTGGAAAAGTTCATTTTTTCCATAATTTAATTCAAAAAGTGGAACTTTCATATATTCTAGATTCATTGCACATAAAGAGAAATATTTTGAGCCTTTTTTTTGTTTTAATCTTAATTATTACGGCTTACAGTTCATGGAAATCAAATATCTCAGAATATTAAGAATAAAGAATTTATAATACAGAAATGTCAACCTTCTGAAAAGTATGTTAATTTATGCACTCAATACTTGGTCGGGGCTCCTTTTGCATGAATTATTGCATCAGTGTGGTGTGGCATGGAGGCAATCAGCCTGTGGCACTGCTGAGGTGTTATGGAAGCCCAGGATGCTTTGATAGCAGCCTTCAGCTCGTCTGTATTGTTGGATCTGGTGTCTCTCATCTTCCTCTGCATCCCTTCATGGCCACAATTTACCATCTTCTAATGGCTACTTCCAGCATGATAATGCTGCGTGAGGATCTGAGTATTTTTCCACTAGTGGATAGCCAGACAGGAGTGTTCAAAGTCTAGTCTGGCTCAAGTTATAATTTATGAGAAAACAAAACATTTTATTTTCTCCTTTGCGCCATACTTTATCAAAAAATCTTGAAGATATTAAAGTGATGACACCCTTCTCTTAATACCTGGAGGGAAAAGAGGAGGGAGTCGATAAGCAGGAAAAAATGCTTAGTCTCTGTGCCAGTGCATTGGGAAAGATCATGGGAACCAAAGGCAATATCCAGAGAGTATTTCTGAGCAGTAGTGGGAGTGATCTGGCCTTGCTGTTCTTCTGGATTATGTCGACATTCTCTGTTTCCAAACCTTATCCTGAGTTGTGCTTTTCTATAGCACCATGCACCATGGTTATGGTCTCTTTCAAACATGGCATGTGCTCGGCTGTAGACATCAGTTCACCTCAATGGTTAATGCACACTTTAGATTATCCTGTTCCAGCTTGGCTATGGACTACAATTGTTGAAATCCTGTCGCTGAGTAATTGTTTTTACAGTGTGGGTGTGTTGGTTGGACGGCATACAGATTGCAGCTTGGGATATTTCAAAATGAACCAACACATTTTGACCATATGTTCAATTATGCGTTTCTCTCTCCAAACCCTTTCTCCAACACACACACTATTATACAATTCATAGCTAGAATAAATGTTATTTTTAGCATCCAGTGACTAGCACTGATTGAAAATGTATTGGCGTTTTTTGCTAGTTTATGTTCTTTAGCTAAATCACTACACAGAGAGCCTGAGAGTATTTAGCTTCATAATGACAACATGTTTAGAGGGAAATTTGTTGTGGGCTTGTGAATTTGTTTTTATTTTATTCAGAATAGCATGGTTTACGTAGAGTGGGAGAAACCCAGGCCCACTCATTTAGCAGATATTTTCGTCCTGAACAGATGTTCCAGGGCCTGATAGTGGCAGTTCTCAATATTCATATCCATAGGCCAATTATAAGATAGCACACTTTGTAGCTGAATGATGGTGACATTGAGTTCACCATCTAGCTGACACAAAGCCGTTTTTAGTTTCCATCTGTTGCTGAAGATACTCTAAATCCCTTCATTTCATAACAAGACGAGTGTATTTTCCTTTCATATAAGAGCTCACAGTTCAATAGAATTCATGTAGAGATGGGTTTTTTTGTATAGTGCACAAAGATGTGCACTATTCTCTGAAAATTTGCATTTCTTCAAATTCAGACTCTCTTTCTGTATCTCGCACTCTCTTATTTTCAAATTCGAATAGCTTATTGCCATGAATTGTAGTTAACTACTGTTGCCAAAGCAGAATAGGAATCAAAACGTAATGAATGTATTTGAAAAAAAGTCAAATTTGCAGTCAAAATTGCATGTATATACAGTACATATTATACACATACATAGATATATCTTTATACATATGTAAGAATTATGTACACATACAGTCACTGAACATTTTATTAGGAACACTAATCTAATCAGCCAATCATGTAGCAGCAGTACAATGGATAGATTCATGCAGCTTCAGGTAATATTCACATCAACCATCAGAATGGGGAAAAAATGTTTGTTGTTAGTGATTGTTAGTGCCAGACTCAGGTTTGAGTATTTCTATAACTGCTGATCCCCTGGGATTTTCATGCACAACAGTATCTAGAGTTTACTCAGAATGGTGCAATAAAGAAAAAACATCTAGTGAGTGGCAGTTCTGCTGACTGAAAAGCCTTGTTGATGAGAGAGCGGTCAACGGAGTATGGCCAGACTGGTTCGAGCTGACAGAAACGCTACAGTAACTCAGATATCCACTCTGTACAACTGTGGTGAGCAGAAAAGCATCTCAGAATGCACAACATGTCGAACCTTGAGGTGGATGGGCTACAACAGCAGAAGGCCATGTCGGGTTCCACTTCTGTCAGCCAAGAACAGAAAGCTGAGGCTGCAGTGGGCACAGACTCACCAAAACTGGACAGATGAAGACTGGAAAAACATAGTCTGATGTGGTCTGATGAGGCACACAGATGAGGCACACAGATGATGGGGTCAGAATTTGGTGCCAACAACATGAATCCAGGGACACAAACTGCCTTGTGTCAACAGTCCAGGCTGGTGGAGGTGGTGTAATGGTGTGGGAAATGCTTTCTTGGCACACTTTGGGCCCGTTAATACCAATCAATCATTGCTTGAATGCCACAGCCTATATGAGTATTGTTGCTGACCATGTGCAGTTACGCAGCTGAAGAAATGCATAAGGGATGAATGGGGGAAAATTCCACTTGCTAAACTTAACCGACTGGTGTCTTCAGTGCCCAAACGCTTAATAAGTGTTATTAAAAGAAAAGGTGATGTTACACAGTGGTAAACAGTCGACTGTCCCAACCTTTTTGGAGTGTGTTGCAGTCATCAGATTTGAAATGAGTGTATATTTTAAAAAATAAATTAAATTCACGAAGTAAAACATCAAATAATGTGTTAATAATGTGTTTTCTATATAGTACAGTGTGAATTGAATTTTCAAATGACTTTTTTTGTTTGTTTTTTTGCATTTTCCATACTGTCCCAACTTTTCGGAATTGGGGTTGTAGATAATATCACTAGGATAGCCTTCTTTCATCTCAGAAATATTGCTAAGATAATGTCACTACGTGATGCAGAAAAACTCATTATACAGTCTAAACACTGATGAATACTATTTGTAATCAGTGACGATTTGTTATGAAAGGAAATAAAAAAAAATTGGAATAATCTCTTGAAATAATAGGATTTAGTAAAGATTAATTAAATAAATTAGTTTATGCCTTTGTCACTTCTAGCTTAGAGTACTGTAATGCCTTACTGTCTGGATGTTTCAGTAGGTGCATAAACAAGCTTGAGTTAGTCCAGAATGCAGGTGCAAGAGTCCTTACTAGAACCAGAAGATATGATCACATCACCCCTATCTTATCCACACTGCATTGGCTCCCAGTAAAATTTTTGCATTGATTATAAAATACTACTATTTACCTATAAAGCTCTAAATGGTTTCGCGCCACAGTACCTGAGCAAACTTTTGGTCTTTTATGATCTGCCACGCCTACTTCGATCAAAAGGTGCAGGCTATTTGTTGGTACCTCTAATCGTGAAGGCTACAGCTGGGGGAAGAGCTTTCTTTTACAAAGCCCCACAGTTATGGAACAGCCTTCTAATTAGTGTTCGGGATGCAAACACAGTCTCAGTGTTCAAGTCCAGGCTGAAAATTTGTTTAGTCAAGCTTTTTGTGAATAGTTTTTTCTTAGGTAAAGGAGCAGATCTAGAGGGCTTACAGACATAGTGCATAGAGTGGATAGAGTGCATAGAGTGGCTGGCCGCCTTATGTCCCAGGGCACCCTCATGTCTGTGTTACCTTCTGGCTCTCCCTTTTAGTTATGCTGTCATAGCTAGTCTTGCCGGAGTCCCTGCTTGCACTCACACAAAGTACATTAACCATTACGAGCCAATAAGCATACCTAATAATCTCTTCCTCTCTCTCCCTCTCTCTTTCTGTCACGCTACACATGATACTCCTGAGATACCAATGATTCTGACCCCTTCTGCTTTCCGGACCTGCCTGATCCATCCTGATACCCTACTTCTGGTTGGAATTCTCATCAATTGGAAGTCACATGCTGCTGCTGAGGATGACTCACACAGTGTAGCCTAAAGATCATTGAGATTACTGAGGATGGTACCACTTAAAAACCATAAAGATGGCTTTGGACCTCAATTCATATGAACAGTTATGCTATGATAGCTTTAGGACTGCAACTGCCACAAACAGTTTTGCACTCAAGTCTCCATCAGTGAACAGTAGAGAAGTTCAACAAATCAGACTTCATGTAAAAACTGTAATGAATTACACAATTGCACAATTTCACCATGTAGTATTAGCACATTTATAGAAATGATTTATTTGTAATTGCACTATTCGGTGTCACCCAGATGAGGATGGGTTCCCTTTAGAGTCTGGTTCCTCTCAAGGTTTCTTTCACATATCGTCTCAGGGAGTTTTTCCTTGCCACCGTTGCCTCTGGCTTACTGGTTAGGGATAAATTCTTACATTTGAAATCTACATCCTGAATTTATATAATTCTGTAAAGTTTTTTTGGGACAATGTCCATTGTTAAAAGTGCTATACAAATAAAACTGAATTGAATTGAACCTCAGTTTAATTCAGTTCAATTTTATGTATATAGTGCTTTAAACAAGGGACATTATCACAAAGCAGCTTTACAGAAATCTGGATATGGATATAGATTTAGATCCCCATTGAGTGACAATAGTGAGGACAAACTCCCTGAGACAACAGGAGGAAGAAACCATGAGAAGAACCAGACTCAAAAGGTAATTCATCCTCTTCTGGGTGACACCAGAATGTGTTTAAATCACCCAGAAGAGACTGGGTGACACCCATATGTTTAAATCTTAAACATAATCAGCATGAGGACTTCATTGATAACAGCACACAATGATGATTATGAATTGTTTCTAATCCGCAGCTGTGCTATATAATACTATAAAGTCAAACAGCTGTACTGTACTATACTATAAAGTCAAACAGTACTGAGTGTGTTGTAAAGATCTTCAGTGTGAGAATCAGAGTTTTTTTATTTCATTAGTTTTTAGTATCGAAGTAAATTTATCCACTGAATAACGAATGAGAGTTGCGTGTAGACTGTTTTTTGTAAGTGCAATTTTTAGACTATCAAAGTAGGGCCATCCTCAACAGCAGTGATTGATTTTCAATTAAAGGAAGCAACATCAGGCAGGTTTGGAGGGCAGAAGGAGTCAGTGTACCTCTCAATGTAATTGCAAAGACACTACTCATTTACATATAGCATCATCTTTATTTCTATACTCATAGACTCATACTCATTTCTATACTCCTATCTTATGTCTACATAGACTATATGGGCAAATGTATGTGGACACCACTGCTAAAGATTATGTTCAGGTGTTTCAGCCAAACCCATTGCTAACAGGTGCATAACATTTGGCACATAGCTATGCAATGGGTCGTACTGAAGAGCTCAGTGACTTTAAACATTGTACCTTTGCCACAAGTCAGTTCATGAAATGTCTGCCCTACTAGATCCGCCCTATTCAACTGTAAGTGCTGTTATTGTGAAATGGAAGCGTCTAGGAGCAAAAACAGCTCAACCAGGAGCTGGCAGATTATGCAAACTCATAGAACAGAACCACCAAGTGCTGAAGAGTGTAGTGTGTAAAAGTTGCCTATTATCTATTGTACAAATCCAAAAAAAAAAACAAAAAAAAGCCTTCCCAGAACATTGGAGGCTGTAAAAACTGCAAGAGGGGGACAACTCCCATATTAATACCCATGGTTTTAGAATGGGATGGGATGTCACACAAGCTCATATAGGTGTGATAGTCAGGTGTCCGCATATTTCTGGCCATATAGTGTACATTCTATATACTATGGATCGTTTTGCAGTGTTTGGTGATGTATACAAGCATACATATACCTCTGTACCACTACTTGCACTATATTGTATTACCTATCATACTATATAATTTGTGCTATTCATATTAGATGCAATCTCAAACTGCATCAGACTGCAACTGTCTCTTATGTTTTTTGTATGTTTTCTCTGTATGTTGTTATGTCCTATGCACTATATATGTTAGCTGTAGGAAACCACTACTGTAGAACAAGAATTTCATTGTTTTTGTATACAGTATGTAACTGTAACGTATGACACTAAAGCTGACTTGACTTGACTGGTATTTCTCCTAGGCATACATTTTTTCAGTTATTTTGGTCTTCAAATGAACAGATGTCTATTTTTGTGTATTGGGGGAAAATGTGATGTCTTTGTAGTTGGTGCAGGCCAAAAAAAAAAATGCTGTTCTGTTTGTGTCTTGTGTATCTTTCCACTGTTTCTTATGGCACCCTTTTTATCTCTAAGTTATGAGAAGTAAGTCTGCATATTGTTAAAGTCTGATTTCTCTCTCTCTCTCTCTCTCTCTCTCTCTCTCTCTCTCTCTCTCACACACACACACACACACACACACACACACACACACACACACACACACACACACACACACACATTCACAATAAGATGTCTCCTCAAGCCTGCGTTTCATCAAGCAGGGGCAAAAGGCTACACATCCTGGAAGTTCACACAATTTACTGCCTCACATATCAACATATCTGTCAGTCACTGACTACAAAGTTTTTTTTTGGTGGAGTCGCTGAAGAATGAAATTTGGTATGCACTAATGTTTGTTAGTAATCAGTTTGTTTGAACCAGTAAAAATTATAGTAGCTGTAAATCCCACCATGTTACTTTTTTTGCTAGATAAAATAGTAGTTTGGATAATAAAAGTATACATTTTATGTTCAGAGTAGCTAACCTGGTGCATCTTTCTGTCTTTCTGACACTGCCATGTAAGGAAATTACTTTAAACAATCTTTCCTGTCATCTGCCACTTTGGAATGGAACCTGATGCTGGAACGGGCCTGTCACAAGTGACGTATACCACTATATTAAAATAAATTATGTTGATCATAATGAAAAGGACTTTGTGGCCATAATCTCTCTTACAGTCCAATAACTTATCCCTGACTTTTGATTTACCCAACAGTTAATCTTAGTTCTTTGTAGTTTGGCTGTGGCCTCACAGATGCAAGGTTCAGGGTCTGGGATCCTGAGCTCGGGTTACTGTCTGTGTGGAGTTTTCACATGTTCACCTCATATCTGAATGCTGTTACTCTACATTCTCTGGTTTCCTCCCACCTCCCAATGACTTTTTACTAAAGAGGTTACTGAAGATGAACGTATAAATATTCGTAAATCAGATTTCATCACATATTCGTTACACATTCAAGTAAAATTTTCAATTGCATACTGATTTAGTTGGGTTTCATGTTATTATATGCTTTAGCATCTAATCAGAGAGGGCATTTGGATTTACATTCAAAGGTTTGTTTGTGCTATTGTGTGGTTGGAACTTCTGTTTCCTACAGTCTTGTTTTACTTCTTACAGAAGTGTACATTGAAATAAAGTCAGGAAAAAAAGTATGATTATTAATTTCAATTATGGCAATGGTATAAATATAAATTGTGTAAACTGCTTAAAATAAATTAGTTTAATCTGTAGTGTTTGAAAACCCAGGAGCTACAAACATCTGCATTATGTCTGGGTTGCAGACTTCAAGCATTCATTGTCTGATTTGACTGAACAAGTCCAAAATTGTGTTACTTTATGTAGTAATATATGGTTCCCTGAAATGGGAGGTCTATGCATAGAGAGGTCAGTAATTCCTGTATCCTCAAATATAGGCATTATCCTCAAAGCTGACGGTCTGCACTTTAACCTCACATTCACTGGTTTAAATCCTGGTATGTGCTGGTATATAGAGCCAAAACAATAACCCATTTGGCGTGGAGCTGCATGCATCAAATACAAGCCAGTCATTTTCCTCTAGAATTTCAAATAAACCAAAGGCACATGACGAGGCAAAATTTACTGCCTTCTTCTTCTGTGTTCATAGTGCGTGCAACCGATCAGTATTTGGCTCGCCTCATTTCCACAGAGAAAGTGTATTAAATCCAGATATCCATGCACATGTAAAACATGAAATGACTATAATCTGCTTTAAGTTGTCTCAGATGGTGTAGAACCAATGGATTTGATGCAGAACACAGGTGAAAAATCACTATTAAAAACCTACTGAACTTTACCGGGGCAGTAAGAAGGGTCGGCTTAATTTGATACTCCCCTGTGTGCTTTATAAAGTTAGGTTCTCAGATTTATTAGAAGTTCTCAGATTAGCCTATTAACCAAATAATTTACATTACTTAATGAAGCTAAGTTGAAAATGTTGTAGGTTTTACCAGGTTTATGGTTCAGGTCAGTGGTGTACTGGACATTGGAGGCCCAGCAGGACAGCGTGATATAATAAAACTCTCCAAAGATTTGTACTTCATTTACAAGCAGTTACTTGTAACATAACCACCAATGATGTAGGAGAACTTCTTGGAGCTGAGGCATGTTAGAGGCATGGTTTTGCAGGGAAAATTTACTAAACTTTAATTAAATCTCGCAGAGTGGGTATTCTTAAATGTTTACATTCTAATATGTATTTTCTTTCAAGAGACACTAGAAAGACTTACCACTACTGTTACTATGGTGGTAGGGGTTGATCTACGTCACTAATAGTTTCTTCTAGGTTTTGCCAGACTTTTTTAAGGTTGGCATAAATGCATGTTCTCATCTATTTAGTAAGGAGCATTTTTCTGCACATAAGCAGGTTTCATTTGGGTTGTTGCAGGTGTGCAAATGTGACTGTTACAAATGAATCAACATTTCAGGATTTGTTTGGTCAATCCATCTTGTACTACTTTTTACGAGTTGGTGGAATTGCTTTTTAAGCATTGTAGTATGCAGACAATAGGCATCTACATTTCTGTGTCATACCCAACCTCCTCTATGATACCTGCATTCATGGGAAGGATGCCATCTAATGGCTTGTGCAGGGATCCCACAGATTTGCAAGATTAAGAGGTCTGTTTTATTAATCTTGTTTGCAGATAATCACCAGCCTTTTTGGAAGAGTGTTCTCTGGTCAAATGAAACAAAAATGTAACTTTCCTGGAAAAGGGACTGGTGAACTTCAGAAAATAGATGGCATCATGAGGATGGAGGATTATCTAGAAATAATGAAGCAACACCTCAAGACATTAGACAGAAAGTTAAACTTGGTCTCACCTGGGTCTTCCAGCAGGACAATGATCCTATAAGCATACTGCTAAAGTTATAACAAAGAGGCTTAAAGATAACAAAGTGAAAGTATTGGAGTGGCCATAACAAAGCATTGACCTGAATCTCATAGAATGTTTGTGGACTGAACTGAAAATGTGTGTCTGAGTGAGGAGGCCCACAAACCTGACTGAGTTATACCAGTTCTGTCAGGAGGAATGAGAGAAAATAGAAACAATGAGGGAAAAAAATATTGTGAGAAGTTTGTGGAAGGCTACTCCAAGTGTTTGATTCAAGTTACACAATTAAAAGGCAATGCCACCAAATAGTAACACTAATACTATCTAACTAAGTGTATGTACATTTTTGACCCACTGAAACTTTGATATAGTAAATAAAAGCTGAAATAAACCTGTCTCTTAGCTATTATTTTGAAATGACCTCTTATGGAAATTAAGTAGATATATCAACGGACTTAACGCTGGAAATATATGTTAACATGAACTGTGTGGAATTGTGAAAAATTTAGTTTGATTGTCTTTAGCTTAGGTGTATGTAAACTTTTGGCCTCAACTGTACTTGTATGTTTGTTTTGTTTATTTTTAAGGATTAGTGTTAAGGCTTTATTAACCTTACTGACAAATTTGAAAACACTAAACCATAAAAAAGAATTTCCAGCTTCAAGCTTCAAAGTTCATTGGTAATATGAATGATAAATAGCCATAAATTGTACTTTGCATACAATTAGTTAACTATCTAATCAGCTATACTACCATTAACATTCTCTATACCTAGAGAATACCACGGTATTATAAATAAATTGTGTCACACTGTATGAGATGATATAATATCTTGCAATAAAATCTTGGTCAAATTCAATGGTAGACTGTTATTTTCTCACGATAGTCTTATGATGCAGCATTCTGCTTGGGTCATCCATCTGTTAAGCTTTTAAGACACTGAGCAATCTTAGAAGAGTTCACATTTCAAGATTTTGGTCCAAATTTCCATCACTGCCAGAAGTTCTTGTCATGTTAAGTGATAAGACCACTGATTTTTACTCAGGACCAAGGATTTCTTTCAACATTTGGATTTTTTTTTTCTGGAACAGCATTATCGTTTCAAAAATTGTATGGTGTAAAGCAGCCTTAAGACAGTTGCTGAAACAACAAGGCGCAATTTTGTTTTGGAGTTTCTGTGTGTGTAAGTATCTGTGCTCATTTATGGAGGAGATTTTGAACCAGATAGAAAAGAAATCACATGGGTTTAATAACATTAAATGCAATACAAAGACTTTCATTTGTGGCATATGGGCACCATACCACACTGAGATGTAAGACGTTACATTTACTCTTACATCGTTTGATATCTTCAATGAAAAACAAAGAGCGGAGGATTGTTTTTTAAGAATTAAATGCTAAATTTGCGTCAGAGGTGAATGTGATCCAATATTAAAAGCTATGTACACCAATGCATTGCATTTCACTGTGAGATTTTGTTTAAAATAGAAATGCAGTCCCAGCAGTGAAAGAACGTGAAATGCAATACACAAATGGTGTTTCATTAATGACGTGCAGAAAATGTTCCACATTAGACAATAATACCCGCACTGCCTTGTCCTTACATCTCTTCAGTAAACAACATAGCAAAAGTAAAGGCTAACTTCATATCAGAAGTAAATGTAATTCTCAGTTGCACTGCATTTCACTTTGATCAGTGTGTGGAAATTGTGCTGCACAGAAATGCAGCCACTGTCCAATAACAGCCCCAAGCTATAGTGGGGGTTTACATTTGGGATACATTTTCATTGGTTTAGGCCTTTACCTTCATGTGACACATTTATAATGTTGTTTATTTGTGTCATACTTATTCATGGCATCAATAAATCAAATTTCAATAACAAGATTTGAAAAAACCATCACCGTATTCTAATATTCTACAAGCACAGTACATTAATTACAAAATTACTACATAAGTAATAAGATTTATTCTACAGTTAATTTCTCCCCGCAATAACAACAATGACAAATTCTTAATCAACCTTTTCTAAAATTCAGTAAGAACAGATTAAATAAAATTCACAATTAAAAAACAATACTAAATTGTAAGTAATGCTTTATAATTTATTTCTTGCAGTAGCAGCATAACACATCATTAAAAAAAAGTAACTAAAATAAACATTCTACAGTATATTTCTCAGCCTACCTCATTCCCCTGTTTATTAAGATGCAGGACTATAGAGGCCATACCACAAGATGCAAACAACTCATCAGCAGTAAGAATCAGAAGGGCAGATTGGAATTTGCAAGGAAATATAGAAATGAGCTGCAAAAGTTCTGGAACCAAGATTAACCACTACCAGAATGATGGAAAGGCCAAAATGTGGAGAAAGAAGGGATCTGCTCATGATCCAAAACATATTAGCTCATCTGTGAAACATGGTGGAGGTAGTGTCATGGCTTGGGCTTGCAGGGCTGCTTCTGGAACTGGCTGACTAATCTTTATTGATGATGTAACTCATGATGGTAGCAGCAGAATGAATTCAGACGTTTACAGGAACATTTTGTCTGCCAATTTACAGAGAAATGCATCCAAATTAATTGGGAGGAACTTGAAGAGGAGACTGAAGGGAGAAACCCCCCCTCAAAACAAACAACAACTGAAAGAGGCTGTGGTAAAAGTCTGGAAAAGCATCACAAAATAAGAAACAAACAATTTGGTGACATCAGTGAGTTGCAGGCTTGATGCAGTTATTGCAAGTAAGGCATATGCAACCAAATATTAGGTGCTATTTAGTTTAGTGTATTTCAAGACTTATCTGTTCCTATACTTTTGCTCACCTACAAATTGGGTGGTCTTATACAAAATGTGTTGTGTTCTATGTCGTTTAACACATCTACACACAGTATAAATACCAGGAAATAAAAGCTGAAATCTTAATCTCATATCTATCTTTTCATCTCAAACCCAAATCTCTTTGGTGTGTAGCACACACAAATGTTCCAGTAGTTTGGGAGGGGTCTGTGTGTTCACGCTACTACTAAAACACGATACCTGTTAATATGACTAAAAATACTTACACCTGCAGAGCATGACATTTGAGATATGTTATCAAATGTTTTAGACCTACCTTAGTGAGGAGTCGGGCCAACATTTATCAAAGAAATTCCTGCCTGCATTCTTGCATAGGTATTTTATTTCAGTGCTGTGTATGTAACATACACTATATGGCCTCACATTCCAGATTAAGTCTCGCTTCACTGTTATAATAAGCTCCACTCTTCTGCGAAGGATTTCCACTAGATTTTGGAGTGTGGCTGTGGGGGCTTGTGATTATTCAGCTACAAGAGCATTAATGAGCTCAGGTATTGATGTTGGGTGAGGAGGTCTGGGGTTCAGTCAGTGTTCCAGTTCATCCCAAAGGTGTTCCTTGGGGTTGAGGTCAGGGCTCTGTACAGGAAACTCGTGTTCCTCCACTCCAGCTTTGGCAAACCAAGTCTTCGTGGAGCTCACATTGTGCACAGGGACATGGAACAGGTTTGGGCCTCTTAGATGCATTGAAGGGGAAATTGTAGTGCTACAGCATACAAAGACATCATATACAATTGTGTGCTTCCAACTTTTTTGGAAACAGTTGGGTGTGAGTGTCAGTTGTGCATATACGTTTGGCCATATAGTGTATGTATATAGGTGTACATTCTGCCAAATTGTGTCCTTAAAAGAATTGTTAGCATGCAGGAATACGTGTTCTTGTGTCTTATGAGTTTTCATTGTAATATGTACAAACATACTGCATATATATATATATATATATATATATATATATATATATATATATATATATATATATATATATATATATATATATATATATATATATATATATATATATATATATATATATATATATGGTATTCTAACTGTTGCCTCATAAAATGTAATGTAATATCACTCTAACTTCTCTCTTGTCAAAGAAAGGGGAAAAATCCTACACAGCTCAAAACAAGCTCTGGTGTTACTACAGGAGCGTTTCCGTGTCGGGTTGCTACGGCAACTATATCCAGGAAGTTTGTTTACCGTAGCAACCCGGACACACTCTTACGGCTAGCAGGCTTGAAACTAGCGTTAACAAGTTAACCGCTTCAGATTATTATAATCATTACATGTATATGAGGTAACAGAGATGGACTCCAGCACGTTGCTGTATTCGTTGGATTTAGTGTGTGGGAACGGGCTGACCCTGAGCACCGAGCAGAGAGCAGCCCTGCACACCTCCCTGCTCATCCTGAAGAGAAATTACAAATTCAACCGAGTCCTGTTTTGGGGAAAGATCCTGGGAATTAAAAATGATTATTTCATTGCTCAGGGGGTTGGAGAAGATGAAATGAAGGACAGGAAGTGTTTATACAGGTAAGAAATACACTCAATAGGAACGAGGTGTCCCTTTAATAGGAACACCCTCACAGGATGTCTTTTGTTTTTGGGGTTATTGGGGATACAAAAAAAGGAACAGAAGAAAACCAATGATTTTATCAGGCAGATTTGTGATTTAACACTTTTAGTTAAATTTCTTTGTTTAGTGTCATTACATCATGACCCTGTTCAGAATGAAGCATTTTCTGAAGATTAATGAATGAATGGATGAATATTTATCATTTCACATTAGCTTTACTGGCATAAATATACACTACAGTGGGGGAAAAAAGTATTTGATCCCCTGCTGATTTTGTACGTTTGCCCACTGACAAAGAAATGATCAGTCTATAATTTTAATGGTAGGTGTATTTTAACAGTGAGAGACAGAATAACAACAAAAAAAAATCCAGAAAAACGCATTTCAAAAAAGTTGTAAATTGATTTGCATTTTAATGAGTGAAATAAGTATTTGGAATAAATATTCGAAATAAGTATTTGGAGTAGTTTTGTCACTGTGGGCAGGTGCCAAGCCCTGCTGGAAAAGGAAATCAGCATCTCCATAAAGCTTGTCAGCAGTTGGAAGCATGAAGTGCTCTAAAATCTCCTGGTAGACGCTGCACTGACTCTCGACTTGAGAAAACACAGTGGACCAACACCAGCAGATGACATGGCACCCCAAATCATCACTGAATTAGAATGAGATTTTTTCTGCTCCTTTTGAACTTACTTTCTACTGAAATAAAATTAAATAAATTATTTAGATGTCCTCAGATGTCCTTGTTTTAAAATTAAAATTTAAAAATCTAAAAACATAATTGATAAGTATTCACTCCCCTTTCATTTAGCAGTCTAAATTAGTAATTAGTAATTAAATTAGACTAGTATGTACTTGACTTGACCACTCACTAAATATGTTACAACAAAGTACACCTGTACTATTTTCAAATCCACCTGTGTCCAATTGTATGATTGCACAATACATTTCTATGACTTTGGGAGGTCTCACAGCTAAAACGGCAGATCATATCAGTCCTGCTGTCATGAAGACCAAAGAACTGCCTGTGAAGCTTTGAGATGAAGAGATGAAAGAAAAAGCTGGAGGTTATAAAGAGATCAGCAAAGTGTCAAACCTTCTTAAGAGCACTGTGAAATCTATTATAACAAAGTGGAAAAAAACAACCCAGGCTCTGCCAAGATCAGGCCAAACTGAGTGCTTGGGTAAGAAGGGCAATTGTTAGAGAAGTGTCCACTCTACGGGAGAGTGGCCAAAAGGAAGCTACGTCTGAGAAAGGCTAATATAAAGGCATGCCTAGAGTTTGCTAGAAGGGCATGAAACAAAATCTGTGAGTTTTTGGAAAAGGATTTTGAGATATTTGGTATAAATGCAAAGTATTGTGTTTGGAGTAATACAACCCAACACCCAGGTGACACTATCAAGCATGATGGTGGTAGCATCAAACTGGAAAATCACAGGCAACATGGATGGAGCCAAATACAAGCAAATTGTTGGGGAGAGCCTGTTATAGTCAGCCAGAAATCCATGTCCAGGGGTCTTTAATCTTATCTGCAAAAGGCCAGTGTGGCTGTACTAATAAATTAAGCAATGTTTAGATAAAAAAATAATAAAAAATCTGAGGGCATCTAAAAATATATATTTTATTTAATTTCTGCAGCCAGTCACTTCAAAAGTAGCAGGAAAAAATTCCCATTCTAATATACATCAATTTCATTTGAAGTTGCAACACGGCAAAAAGAGAAAAACTCACTGGGGGGGTGAATATTTTCTGGAGGCACTGTATATTCTTGTACATATAAGTGTGCACAAAAGACAACATATGATGTACTGTATGAATATATTATCTTTATGTCTAACCACTGGCATTAGTCAGGGAAATGTCTGGATTTGTCTGCCAGCCAAAGAAGCTTTTTGTCTTCCCTCTTATATCATTTTCAGCTTACAGGCAACTCTTTTTTTTCTCTTGCATATACATGAAAATGCATGTTTGTGTCCAACTCTTTTACACCTACAATACCACTCAAACGTTTGACACCCACCTGCTCAATAGTACTAGATTTTACTGTTTTAGAATAGTAATAAAGACTTTAGTGCTATGACATAACACATATGGGATTAAAACCCTAGTGGCCATCAAAAGTGTTTAACAAAACAACTATTTTACATTCTTAACAGCATTCCTGGTGAAGCTTTGTACATTATAAACAGTTTCACAAGGGAGCGTCTCCCTGGAGACTTTTCCTAAAATTTCACAAATAAGCGCTCCTTCTCCAAAAATCTAAATGAAAACTACTAGCTATGGTAAACAATATAGTTTATAATCAGTTTATGATTATACTTATTAAAATACTTTTTGATTCAGAAATGCACAGAAACAAATATCAAGTATAAATCATGTCTTTAAGACAAGCAGAAATATATATTCAGTCTATTGAGTCCAAACTTTTGATAGGTAGTGTATGTCTAAAAACCTCTTCACGTAAATATCTTGGTGTAAGAAGATTTGATAAAGGTTAACTTTGATTCTCATCTAGTTTTAACTGCATGGATTGGCACTTGCTCCCTCTTGCCACCGAGGCCCTGACAGCAGAGGTGGCTGTAGCGGCTAAGGGACGTTTTATGGGCGATCCATCACACGAATACAAGCACACTGAGATACGGCACCAGGGAGAGGGAGATGATGCTGTGGAGGAGGAAGTCACGGTGAGCCAGAGAAATGCTTGGGACAGTTACTAGACAGCATACTCACCCAGTAATAACACAGTCGTATCGACCAATAGCGGACATGACTTAAAAAAAGCCTTGGATGACCTTTTGACTTAATATTATCACTGTTTCATATTTACATAAGTCCTTTAAATTGCCAAATGGTTGTAGAAACTGGTTCAGTTATGAAGTACGAAACACAATTCTAAATGAATGGTGTAATTTGTAAATCTGGAATCTGTAAAGAACATTTAGTCTAAGTAAACATAAATTTGTGATAAATGAGGTGTTTACATTGTAATGTTTAGACTCAGGTCATTGTGTATTGAAGTATGACCTACGAGGATCATACAAGAAGTATGATCTACATGATCTGCTGTTTCTCCTCTGTAGGTGAAAGTGAGTGAAGAGAAGAGGCTAGCTGTGACTGTGTTTACAATCGATAATGACGTGGCTGTTGTACCACGTGGCGCATACATTAAGAGCCCTCATGGCACTGTACAGACTAACCGCAGCTTTGAGGGTATGGTTACTGCGTGACTTTCTGTCTTGTGTGTGTGTGTGTCTATGTGTGTGTGTATGTGTGTGTGTGCGTATTTACTTTTGGAGATAGGATGCAGCTGTCTGAGAGTATAACCGTGCCTCAGCTTCTGTAACTCTTTCCTCATGGTTTAATTTAAGTAAGTTTTCAATGAGAGATTGAACTGTTTCAAAGCCAGTAGTACTGTTGTGTTAAGTTCCTGATCAATAATAATCCATTTGTCATTATTATGTGTTAGTTAGTATTATGCAGGAATAATACAGGAAACAAGGTGAATAACCATTCATATAATTTTCTGTATTCTATCCTTAGGCCTGAACCCCACAGAGGCAGCAAAGTTGAACAATTATTTACACTTCTCTGACCCCAAGAACCTTAAGAAGAAATCCATTTTGGAAATGGCTGATCTGAATCCTTCCATCGACTTCCTGGATCCTCTAATTGATGATATTACCAAAGGTGACATTTTTATAAATGCAATATATACACCAATGAGCCAAAACATTATGACCACTCACAGATGAAATGAGTAACATTGATTATCTTTTAACAATGGCATGTGCCAAGGTCTGGGAATATATTAGATGGTGAGTGAATAGTTGGTTCTCATAGTACACCCCCTCATGGCAATGGTATTGCCCGATGGAAGTGGCCTTTTAAAGCAGGATAATACACCCTGCCACACTACCAACATTGGGCCTCATTTATCAAGCTGGATTTGAACAAATTTGTACAGTACATAAATCATTTGTATGAGTGTTTACACAAGAAATTTCATATTCGTGAAAATCACATAAATTCAGAAAAACGTTTGTATTCTACTCATGCTGCTGGGTATATGTAAATTTACACATAAGAAGACTAACTAATATAAACTTCCACTTGATCGACTTTTAATCATATAATTTGTGAAGATTACAGTACTTTTAAATATGGAATATACTGTCAGGTATAAATTGCTTATTTTTATTACATTAGAGAAGTGCTTTGGAGTCTAGTTCACTAGGTCAGGGACTAAGAGAACATTTTGTGAAAAACAGTCCTTTTATGTTATTGGCATTAATTAAAGAATATTTAAAAAAAAAAAAAAAGAAATAAAGAAATTGAGCCAACACAAACCCATAAATTAAGACAAATAAAATCAATCATTCAGTTCTAACAAAAGAAATGGCACCGTACAAAAGGAGGATGGTCCGATCTGTCTGTGCAGAGTAATAAGCTGTAAACAAATGACTCAGCTGATGGAATATTATTAATATTATACATTATTAAATATTTATTGGCATAGAAGTGAGTCAAAATAACTTCCACTTCTGTCTTTCAGGCTTTGCCCTGATCGTTCATTTCGTGCTCCGAGTTGTCTGTGCACTCAGCCTTTTATGGAGTTTTGTGGGCGTCACTAAATGCAAATGAGCTGCGTCAGGAATACGCTTTTCACTTTATGGGTGATCAACCTAAATTGCAATGTATGCAAGTACAGTGATAATCAGCGTTTGTGAAACTTTTGTAAATCCGGCTTGAAAATGTTAGTTCAGTTTGGTTTATGCAAATATTTACACACAACTTTACTAAAAGATTGATAAATGAGGCTCAGGAATGGTTTGAGGAACATGAAGAAGAGTTCAAGATATTGCCCTGGCCTCCAAATTTCCCAGATCTCAATCAGTTTGTGCATCTGTGGGATATGTTGGAACAACAAGTCCGAACCCTGGCTTACAGGACTTACAGGACTTAAAGGATCTGCTGCTAACGTCCTGGTGTCAGATACCACAGGGCACCTTCAGAGTCCATGACATTACACAATACTTGACTTTTTTTTTTTTTTTTTTTTTAATTTAGGTTCTAAATTAAGAATCACAGTAATACAATATCTGATAACTGAGTACAACTTAAACAACTTGGTATCCAGTACACATAACTTTGAAGAATGGGCTGAATGATGATCCTGTGTGCAATTTCAAGTCAATCGAGGAGATGATGCCGACAGTCAAATGGCACTAATGGCCTAGAGAAATGTGATAATGGATTAAATATGTCTATGATGAGTGCACATTTTTGCTCTGTGTAGCAGGACCTCTCCCATCTATTGAGTGATGTAAACTGGTAACTGGCTGATCCGAGACACAACGGAGGCTTAGTACTGTGAACTGTGATTCCATTGTTCTCTGTTCTTCCATGTTCATTTTTGTTTCCCATAAGAGATTAGCTACTCTTCTGGATGAGCAATAATTCAGTTGCTCTTTCCCACATATTTTGCTAGTTCTCTTGACAAAACCATGAAAAGGAGACAACCATGAAAACCATTATTCTTGTTTTGATGTGTCTGGCAAGGAGAACTACTAAAACTCATAGTCAGACTGGGTGGTATTTTTTGCTGATGAGTACTCATATTGTGGGTTAGCAGTGGGAATGAGATCCAGTCTGAATGACTTTCAACTTGTAGTTTGTATTTACTGAGCTTCTTCTCATTCAATGGTATGTTTTGCTCATATTCCTTAGCCAGATGGAATCTTAATAGTATAGTATGCCAGGGAAATACCTGGGGAACCTGCTTGGATGTTCTTGTCCTTGGAATAGACAGAAGCATGGCTCCCATCCATGGTGGGAACTCTATATATTAGTAATCTATATATAAATCTATCTTAGGGTACTTAGAGAGCTATCACTCAACGTGACTGCTGTTTCTAGCCATTATGAATTCTGCAATGAAATCTTGGTATATTTTTACTCCAAAATCTCATCTGTTCCAGTCACCACCCATACACTGAAAATGCCAAACTGACAACTCTGTGAACCAATGCCATATTTTGAATGTCTTCCATTATGATATAGGATTACTTAATAAATAAAATATTTAAGGTATTCCCTAAAGCAAGTCTTTGGGCTTCTATTAAAAAAATCACTGCACTGTATGTTAACATATGAAGAAATAGCCCTGACACTTGGCCTTGGCCTGGTATTTCATTTGCTCAAACATTTAGAGCACATGTTCTCTGTTCCTCATCCCTCAAAGCTGTTTCTGCACCCAAACATTTGTTACATCTCCCATACAGACAAAAACATGTTTTTAAGGTGAATGGGTTCATCTGGATGCTTTCCCGTTTCTGTACACTGTCCAGGAGCAGCATGTTCCAGCCTAAAGTTTCCTAAAATGGTTTGATGTCACATAAAAGTAGAATTAACATTTTTGTCAAGAGATTTTGACATTCAGTTGACCCTGGTACATGGGAAATATATACTCTCTGAGCACTTTACTAGGAACACTATACTAATACTGGGCAGGGCCTCCCTTTGCTCTTAAAACAGCCTCAATTCTTCGTGGCATGGATTCCACAAGTTGTGGAAACATTCCTTTTAGATTATGGTCCATGTTGACATGATTGCATCATACAATTCCTGCAGATTTTTCAGGTGCACTTTCATGCTGTGAATCTCTTTCTCTTCTACCACATCCCAGAGGTGTTCTATTGGATTCAGATCCGGTGACTGGGAAGGCCACTGAAGAACACAGAACTCTGTCATGTTCATGAAACCAGTTTGAGATGACTTCTGCTTTGTGACATGGTGCATTATCATGCTGGAAGTAGCTATTAGAAGATGGTAAATTGTGGCCATGAAGGGATGCACATGATCAGCAAAAATACACAAAAAGGTTGTGGCATTCAAGCGATGATTGATTGGTATTAACGGGCCCAAAGTGTACAAAGAAAACATTCCTCCCACCATTACACCACCTCCACTATCCTGGACTGTTGGCACAAGGCAGGTTGGGTCCATGGATTCATGCTGTTGGTGCCAAATTCTGACCATCTGTGTGCCTCAGCAGAAACTGAGATTCATCAGACTAGGCTAAGTTTTTCCAGTCTTCAGCTGTCCAATTTTGGT
The DNA here is from genome assembly GCA_023630585.1 of Cranoglanis bouderius. Taxonomy (NCBI): domain Eukaryota; kingdom Metazoa; phylum Chordata; class Actinopteri; order Siluriformes; family Cranoglanididae; genus Cranoglanis; species Cranoglanis bouderius. Next base: position 12,957,061 of record CM042538.1, on the reverse strand, counting down.
GAGCCTGTGCCCACTGCAGCCTCAGTTTTCTGTTCTTGGCTGACAGAAGTGGAACTAGACGTGGTCTTCTGCTGTTGTAGCCCATCCACTTCAAGGTATGACGTGTTGTGCATTCTGAGATGCTTTTCTGCTCAACACAATTGTAGAGACTTGTTATCGGAGTTACTGTAGCCTTTCTGTCAGCTCAAACCAGTCTGGCCATTCTCCGTTGACCGCTCTCTCATCAACAAGGCATTTGCATCAGCAGAACTGCTGGTCACTGGATGTTTTTTCTTTATTGCACCATTCTGAGTAAACTCTAGAGACAGTTGTGCGTGAAAATCCCAGGGGATCAGCAGTTACAGAAATACTCAAACCACCCTGTCTCGCCCCAACAATCATGCCACGATCAAAATCACCAAGGTCAAAATTTTTCCCCCATTCTGCTGGCCCGTATCTGCATGCTTTTATGCATTGCACTGCAGCCACACGATTGGCTGATTAGATAATTGCATGAATGAGTAGGTGTACAGGTGTTCCTAATGAAGTGTTCAGCGAGTGCATTTCATAATGCAAAATTAGGGTAGGTAATGTCTACTTTACATGTGACATTCATTTTTAAAGGTTACTCAGGCAATACTTCAGCCAAAGCCTGTGTACATGCACATAAAAAAACGACTCCTTACAAAAAAAAAAAAAAAAAAAAAAAATCACACCCAACCTGAAAAAACTTTCCACTTTCGATTTTTCCCTTTTATTTATTTATTATTTTCATTTATTAGATAGACCTTCACTAAACTCAAAATCTGATAAGCTATCAAGATGCCTTTGCTGGTAGTATTCAGGCTTTTCATTTATTTATTTAAACTTTTACCAGAACGCATGGATTCATGGTATGAAAGTCCAGTTACATAGGACATGAACAAATTCCATACACAGTGGATTTGTTGGTATTTACGGTTCAAATACTTACGATTATTTATCACGTGTCTTCTCACTCTTTACTCTCTGCAGGAGATTTGACAAAGAATTTCAATCTTGGCATGATTCTTCATTTCTGAATCTTCAATCTGTTTTTACTTCAGACTTTTTCTCCTGTAGTTGCATCAGTGTGCTATTGCTTTAAAACATCTGTTCCAAAGGATATCAGTGCATTATGGGATAGCTAGTAATCAAAAAGCACATTGATCCTTATTTCCTGATAATGCACTGGTTTCTGCTTGCATTTCCCGAATTGTGGTAGGTCTTGTTTCACTCAACTCCCACATCAGTGTTCTCTGGAGTTCGATTCTGGTTTGCCTTTATAATTCAGTCCTATTTATTTCCCGGGAAATTTTCAAGTAAAAGTGCCTGTGTGAAACAGGAACAGATTCGAAAGTGACACTGATTGTGTTCTGTGCACAGTATCATGGAGTTTGCAGTTTGAGCATGGCAGCAGGGTTTGCGTGATCCGAAGTCTGCTGTGGCTTGGTTTGACCTTCTTCCACGTGCCTGTAACCTCTCAACATGGTTACATCTACATGGGAGACGGCCTCAAGAACCTGGACCTGCCTTTCATGATGTAGAGAGATTAAAATCACACCCCAGTCAGTTCCTGTAAATTTTTGTGATGAGCTTTCTTGTAAGTGTACAGAAAACAGGTAAAGTGTTAAAGCTGTCTTGTCAGTTGAACTTCCCACCCCACTCATATGTACACATAACATCCATTCACTCACACACCCACTTACACACCCCCTCATCCACACATTCATTCACACACCCACTCTTAGCAGCTGTTTCAGTGCAGTACACAAAGCCAGTTTTTTTATTTGGATCATTTGTAGTTTGGGAAGCTAAGGCCAGCTTCCCACAAACGCAGAACCTGTAACAGTAACTGAGATGACTGTGAGAGCATATTAAAGACAAAAAAAAGTGTGCTGAGTATGATTCTTTCATTTCCAGGGAAGTCTTATGTCAGATTCAGTTCTCAAGGTTTAAACAAATTCTGTCAAGTCTCTGTGTGAACAAGCATCCTATGCAGAATCAAAAGCAGCATGTCCTGGCCATGAAAAAAACAATAATTATCATGTTGTAGATCTCAGTAAGTTCCAGCTGTACTGATTACACTGACACCTTCATTGTTGTGTCTGGAAATGCGTCAGTGCTTTGTGTAGAGTGGCTTAGGGCTGTATCTGATGTTGTCCTTGAGGGCTGGATGTCCCACAGGCATACGAATCTTACACCACTTCATCCCTTTCCTATAGATGGGCTTCACTGATTTCACAGAGTAACGAGTCAGGTACCTTAAAAAAAAAATCAATATCAGATTTAAGTCAATACTAAATTCATCACAGCTCTGCCATCTACATCATTACAGTTGCATCCTTAGTATACATTTTTATGTTTAAACATTTAACTTGCCTGATCTGGTAAAATGTAAAAACTTTATAAACCATAGCCTATTAAAATCTAGCTGCTGTGGTTCCTCACAAACAGAAGCACTTATCCATTCACTGTCAGTTGTACCAGCACCCTGTGCCATTCCAAGTATAAACTACTACACTATATGGCCAAAAATATATGGACACCTGACCATCACACCAATATGAAGCACAATTGTATAGAATGTCTTTGTACAATTTCCCTTCACTGAAACTAAGAAACCCAAACCTGTTCCAGCATGACAATGTACACAAAGTGAGCTCCATGAAGACATGGTGTGTGAAGATTGACGTGGAAGAACTCCAGTTTCCTGCACAGACCTCTGACCTCAACCCCATTGAACACCTTCGGGATGAACTGGAACGCTGACTGCACCCCAGACCTCCTCACCCAACATCAGTTCCTGACCTCACTAATGCTCTTGTAGCTGAATAATCACAAATCCCCACAGCCACACTCCAAAATCTAGTGGAAAGCCTTTCCAGAAGAGTGGAGCTTATTATAACAGCAAAAACAGGGGGACTAAATCTGGAATGGGATGTTCAAAAGGACATAAGGGTGTGATGGTCAGGTGTCCACAAACCTTTGCCCATATAGTGTACGTCTCTAAATCTCAAGAACTTCTGTACCAACCAGGTCCTCCAGTTTGGGTCTACTGGTGGTCCCACAGACTGGCCATGCATTTAGGTGTCTTTCCGCAGGAGGAACCTGGACTGTTGTAGTTTGAGGAACTTTTTTTTTTTTTTTTTTTAAAAAAAAGCAACTGCTGTAGGTTAGGTACTTTGTGGTACTCACAAGACTTCACACTTTTCCTCCTGGAGATGAGTCACTGTGCTGTTGCTTTAAAACAGCTGTTTTTAAAGATATCCGTGCATTACTGGATATCTAGTCATCTAAAAACCACATTATTCTTTTTTCTCCTGATAATGTATTAGCTTATCTGCTTAAATTTCCCAAGAATTGTGCTAGTTCTTGTTTTACTCATTTGCCACATCAGTGTTCTCTGGAAAACAACACTGGCTTGCATTCACACTTAACTCATTAAAATGTTATTAACGTTATTAACTGCTTGATTTAGTTTTTTTGCGAGTGCCTTATTCACCCAGAGGAACAAACCAATGAAGTCTTTAGGCTGTTGGATGGAATGTACATACCTGTTGAGTGGGGGGTTGGGTTTGGGTTTTGGTACGTGGCCTTCAGGAAGACGTGGTCTGTGGTCTGGGAGGAGACCTGGAGCAGAAAGAAAGAAGCAATAGGGTAGAGTAGCTTCTTTTTCACTCTGTTAATACATTCACTTCAAACTAGAAGTCTGATATCGCATTATATAGTTATCATCAAGAATTTTTCATATTGTACTTCATACATTCATTACATTATGCAAGGAATAACACATAACAGACCATGTGATTATATAAAAATAATCTACACTGGGGTAGTGTGATGCAGTAAGACATGAAGAGGAGTGCCGATACCACCCCTGAATGGATTATTTTCGTATGACTGCATGGTCTGGCGTGTGTTATTCTGCTTATACCACAGCGATTTGCCAACTATTACAATGTTTCATTTATTCATGAATTACACACTGCACACTTTAAAGGTTTATAGCGAAGATTTAATGTTGTGGAACATCCGAGAGAAAAGTTAGTTCCTGTTATCGCCAGCATCACCCTCTCCCTCTCCCTCTATCTCTCTGGCTTTTTACATTTTACAGAGAGAAGTCCTCCATCCTGAAGACTTCCCTGTGCTGGGTAACTTAGCAAAGCACTGACATCCTACACTCCTTCCATAAGTGTTAAATAAATGTCTCCTAGCAAAAAAAACAAAAAAAAAACAAAAACAACAACAACAACAACAAAAAAAAAACACTTCACCATATCATTTTTCATATCATTTACATTTTTCTTTGTTAATCAACACCATGTTGTTTAAATCCATTTATTATTAGTCTTGGATTATGTGGATCATCCGCCATACAAGTCCCTCTGTACGAGTTGGTACTATAGAAACAATAACATATTAGAACAAGCATATTAACCTATCGTTCATGTTACAGTTGGAATTACTGACTGATCAGACTTCTGACCAATCAGATTCGAGAATTCAACCTCACTCTGGTACAAGTTGGTTTATATCACAGCACTGATGAATTCTTGATTCTGACTGGTCAGAAGGTGTTGAATAATTTTCTAGAACAGTGTGGTTTATATGTTTAAATGTGTTCATTGTAATAAGTTATCACGTCTATAGTAACAGCTCATTCACAGGGAATTGTATGGTGGACACGTCACATGATCTAAGCCTAATAATAAACAGATTAAAAACATGCTATTTAATAATGAAAAATGGCACGATAAAGCGCTCTTTCAGGAGACATTTAATGTATATTTATGAGAGGATTCTTGAGTGTCAGTGTTTGGTAATGGTCAGTAAGTTTTCTGCCAAGAGAAAGCCTTCAGGACTGAGGGATTTGTGCTTTCCAGTTTCTCATTAACCTTTGTAGGTTACATAACCGACTGGAATTGAATGAGAAGTCAAATGCATTTAATTGCGATATCGTATGTGTGCAGCAAACGTCCTTGATGTCGACCTTTCCTTTTACAACAGTTTGCACAAAACATGTATTTACTGACACTGTGTAGCCACACACAATCATTCACTACCTGAAGCCATTAATGTTACAGACCTGCTCGATGGGCCATCTGCACACATACGGCGATCTTGCGGTGTTCCTGAGCACAGAGGCCAGTGATGCGTCTTGGCAACATCCCTCCATCAGAACGAATGAACTGACTCAGTAGTAAAACATCCTTGTAGATTTAGAAATGGTAGAAGAGAGGAGCTCATTAATCATTAATCAAAAGTGTAGAGTACAAAATCAGAAATATGACAAAGATATACACAACACTGACATTACATTTTGTACAATGTAGTAAACAATTCTAATCTTTCTGAAGACAATAATGTATATTAACGTAGGAAATATGGCTATTTGATCGTTATTATGTTTTACTGGGAAATCTGATTTTTATTGCATATCATAACAAGTTCACTCCCTATTGGAATTTGGTACACTTCAAGAAAACGTGCTTATCCTACACAGGGTCATGGGGGAGCCTGGAGCCTATGCCAGGGGACTCAGGGCACAAGGTGGGGGACACCCTGGACGGGGTGCCAACCCATTCACACACTCATTCACACACTACGGACAATTTAGAGAAGCCAATCAGCCTACAACTCATGTCTTCGGACTGGGGGAGGAAACCGGAGTACCCGGAGGAAACCCTCAAAGCACAGGGAGAACATGCAAACTCCACGCACACAGGGTGGAGGCGCAAATAAACCCCCCCAACCCCTGTGGTGCGAGGCAAACGTGCTAACCTCTAAGCCACTGTGCCCCCATGCATAATGTATATAATGCATAAAACAAATTACATAATGATTTTGTTTCTCCATTTATACAGTCCCCAGAATATATCCATACAATAGATATGTCTACCCTGTTTCAGGCTGCTAATTCCATTTTTTTCATCTTTAAAAAAACAACAACAAAAAACTCCATGTTAGAATAGAACGGCTCAGGTCCTGTTTTCAGAAAAGCCAACGTGTGAGGTATACTTAGTGGGGTGCTTGTGGGAAGGAGAAGACTTGTCACTGTTTTCACTTCAACTGCAATTCATCACACAGCTCTAAAATTACAGACTGATTTTTGAAATACAAAGCAAAGAAAAAATATTAGCATATCCATATTCCCTTCTACTTCTTCTGTCTACAGATAGTTAGAAAAGTTTTTTTAGAAAAAAAATTACAGTGTTTTCTGGGTTCACTGCTTTAGCAATAACACAGAGCTGAATGGCACACTCATGTCAGTGCTGTGTGTTCACATTTTATTACAGAGGTGAAATGGAGACACTTGGCTGAAGCTAGCAAAACTATAAAAATGGACTCAGCTACTCACGTAAAATTAGTGGTAAAGCTTCTACAAAGGCACACAAAACCTTGAAACAAATATGCAATTTAATATTTGTGCTAGTAGAATTATTAATTGATAAAAACTCCTCGGGAATGCTGATGAAAAAGAAAAAAAAAAGTGTGTGCTGGTTTGATTTACACCAAGGGGTCGTAACTGTGGTTCTACAGAACCAATGCTGTGTAGATTTTCCTGCTGTAAGAAACCTGATCTAGCTCATGAAAGGCTTGATGAGGTATATAAAGAAAGATTTACAGTGAGTAGGTTAGCGGGTTCTCAAGACTGGACTTCAGAAACACTGCTTTGAGCAACAGTAAAAGGAGACTTGTTTCTGATTTGATACAACAGTACTCGGTCAGCCCCATTAAAAGGCAGATTTTCCCTTTAGAGTGTCTTCTGGAGAGTGTGAATACTATGAATCTTGTGAATTTGTTTGAAAATCACTCAACTCATAGCACTTACTGTGTATGTGTACTTGTTCTGAAGGTTCCATCGGTAAATTGGACATTTAGCAGTTGGGTTAGGAGGTTGCAGACTCTCGGGTGAGGCCACTGTCAGACCCTCAATCTACGAGTAAAACAAACAGCTGAAAATCCACTGCCGAAAAACCGATACAAAATACTAGTTAATAAATAAAAGAAAAGGAAAAAAAATGCATTTGTGGAAACTTACCACTGTAGTTTTCCCCTCCTGCTTCTCCACCACTGGGGAAGAAAAACAAAACAAAAAAAAAAAACATTAACCAAATCAGTTTCGTGCCAACTCTTGCATCAGGATGAATATGAATCAGCACAAGACAAGTGAATTTCCAACATTTTTCTTTAAAATGGGTCGTGGTGTGATTCCAGTCCAATCCAGACACCATGTACACACGCACACACACACGCACACACACGCACACGCACACACACACGCACACACACACGCACACACACGCGCACACACACACGCACACACACACGCACACACACACGCACACACACACGCACACACCTGGGGCAATTTAGAGTCACCAATCCATCAACTGACATGTTCTTCGGAAAGTAGAAGGAAACTGGAGGACATAAATGAAAACCACATGGACACAGGGAGAGCATGTGACCCTGGAGCTGTGAAACGGCAATGCTACCAGATCAATTTACTGAATTATCAGTAAATTCTGGCAGTAAACTGTGGCGGCATATAAGAATATAAACTAAGGCTATTACTGCCAATTTAACCAAGTTAAACACCATTTCTTTTTATTTACTTTCTCCTACATATGGGCTGTGAGTGAAGACAGTGTAGAGAAACTTATATGACCCAAAGCAAACAATTTTTAAGAGACTTGACTGGTTTCAGGTTCATCGCCGACGGCGTTTAGTGACCTGAAGGTTGGAAGTTAAAATGCCAGTACTGCAAATTTACACGGCCAGTAAAACAGTTCTGTGTACTTAAAAACAAGAAAAGTATAAAAATGACTTTTTGTACCTTCTGGCAAGGCAAAAGGTTGGCGTTTGTATCATTTTCTGTTTTTTCACAAGCTTCTACATAAGACTGTTCAGTGAGTTCAGTGCTAGCAAAAGTGCTATCTTGGATCCAAAGTCACGTTGTGTAAAAGCAACTGCAAAACTAATAAATGTAAAGTTGAGCAAGATGTGAAGGTGTTGATAGTTTTACCCCGACTAGGGCTGGGCGATATATCGATATACTATTGAGTACATGATAAATGATTACGTGATACACTTTTCTGATATATCGTTGGTATGGTGATGTATTTTTCACGCTTTTAATAATTACAAATTAAAATGGTACTGAACGGATACTGTTGATGAGACATTATTATTATTTTTTTTAAAACATAATCTTCTTTGTAGGCTTTAAAGAACAGTATCGTCAAACTCAGTTTAACATGTTTTTGTTTATTTTACTACTGTTTTGCGGACAGTTTGTTAGCAAAATTATATATCATGATACACATTGTGTATTGTAGAAACGTCCTCAAGTATCACGATATGTTATTTTTGTCATATCGCCCAGCCCTAACCCCGACGTGTCTATTTGGGCTAGTCTCTAGTCTCAGGATGACCCTGTAGGAGCAAGCTACTATATTTGATCATGAAAAGTTGGCTTTAAACTCACAGGAAGGGTGAGAGTGAGCACGAGTGGCACAAGCCACGTTCGTTTATACAGTGTATAAATAAAATCACAGACAAACACTTGATGACGTCAGCAAAATGCAACATCAAAACAAAGAATCAGGTACAGAACTGAATGACTGGGGAATGTAACTAATTAAACCTCTTTACTTTTACACAATATGTTCACTTTTAATGTAAAAACCTTTAGATACTGTACGTCTACCAGTGGTGCACAACATGCTCAAATACTTCTCTTGACTAAAAGCAGACTTAGAAGTAGGTTATGTTCTAATCCATGCACAGGTGATGTTAATATTCAGGATTAACCGGAAGTTAAATATTAAAAGCAAAGTGTGTGAGTGTAAACCGCTGTATATGTGTAATAATAATAACAGATTTGATGGTGCATTTCCATGCAGCAAGTATTGAGGAATACTGTATGAACATTCAATCATCGAATAACCTTTAGATTTGACATGTAAACAGAACATTCTCCAGATCACAGAGGAAAAGTCTGCTCTTTATAGTAGTGCACACACGATATAAACGAACTTATTTTGTGCAGTTTGAGATTCAGTCTGACATTTATCGTTTAGACCATGCACGTGTCTATCTGAACAGGTTAAATAAATAAACAGCTCATAAAATTTACCTTGCCGGATTCCACGACTCGACGTGCAGCCAAAAAACGACAGCTGGGGTCCACTTAGAAACCTCGGTGTTAAACTGTTGTTGATAGCACAGTAGACGGCACTGAGCGCTGTCCTTACAGACTTCATCACACACAGCGCCGCCATGTTTCTCACGACCTTCACTTCCTGGTTGTAGCGCAATTCCGCTTCCTCAAAAGGGGCGTGTCGTTAGAGCTCATTCCCCTCCCACTGGCTCCAAACATCCGACATATATCCGACATATATTTTCATACAAGTGCTGCATTAAAAAAAAAAAAAAAAAAAATTACATTCTTGAACGTTATAACATTCATAATATATATATATATATATATATATATATATATATATATATATATATATATATATATATATATTTTTTTTTTTTTAAATAAAGTAATAATTTTGGAAGCTTCACATTAGGGCCTGTTGATACTACAATGATTGGTTCACAGTGATTCTCTTTGTGTTATGAAATCAGTGAAATTCCTCTCAAAATACTGTTGCATCAATTGAGCCTCATATTGTGGTCACGTGACTGTTTATCACTGTTCAGAGTGGTAGAAGTGCAAATGAAGTAAAAGTGCAAATACTCCTCTACACAACCTACACACTCTTGTAGAAGTGAAATCGCATCTTCAAACCACACAGTCTGCACTTCAAATCACACTGATATAATCCCTAATCATATGATGATAATACTAACAGCAGGCTGCCACAACACAATCTACTCAGTTACTCACAGTGCAACTAGTAAATACACGGCCTTTTTTTTTTTTTTTTACAATTCACAAAGAGACATTGCGCTCGGGTCTCCATCGGTGGACAGTTCATGATTTCAGCAAAATAGACTTCATGTTGAGACTTTGTTGAATCTCCTGACTACACAGTTGCATCATGTATCATACAGTTATAGAAGAGATTTACTTCTAATTACACTATCGAGTGTCACCCAGATGAGTCTGGGTTCCCTTTTGAGTCTGGTTCCTCTCAAGGTTTCTTCCTCATGTCGTCTCATGGAGTTTTTCCTTGCCACCGTCACCATTGGCTTACTCATTGGGGATAAATTTAGCGATTTAAGATTTAGATCCATAAATGATGTATCTCTGTAAAGCTGCTTTGTGACAATGTCTATTGTTAAAAGCGCTATACAAATAAAATTGAATTGAATTTTTAATTCACTAGCTAAATAGAGTGCTGCAGAAATGAGTCCTAACACCTGGAAATTAGTTAGCATTTTAGCACTTCCGCTTCCATCGTCCCAAAGTCAGTGGGTTTTTTGAAAGGGTTTTTGGTTAAATGCCTGAAATAAGGTCTGTGGTTAACACAAGCTCAAGATATTTTCAAGTTTTATTCTACAACATAAAATACATCTGTAATACCCCACTCGTGATTTTTTAAAGCTTTTACGTGTCTTGAAAAAGGTGGTTGCTAACAAGTAGCTAAATAGGACTACAGAGGTTATCAGGGACATTAAACGTCATCGCGCCGAACAGGAAAAACTCATCTACTACAGCCTCATTGTGTTTATACTCGCGCTCTTGCAAACTATTCCAACTCAAACTTTCAAACGTGTAGATGTATCAATTTATAGTATTTTCCAATTGTAGTTTTTTTTCCAAATTGTAGTGCTATAAAGCTTAGTGGTGGTGACGTTGAAGTCAAACAACAGTGGTGTAGTTGTTCATAGCGTAACTTTAGCTTTTTACTTCTGCCGATTATATTTAGGCTTCAAAATTCATAAAAGTTGTGTTCATTTGTGAAGATTATCTTGATGAACAAAACGTGTAAGAATCACAAACTTTTGTTGGTCACAGAGCTTATTTTCTGCAATAATCCAAAAGCCAATGGAAAAATCCTATTGGCTTTTTGTTGAGGGAACCAAGGTGATGCTAACTTCCAGGTTGGCCTACAAAAATACGTAATCCCTGCAGCACTCTATACCTAATGAATTTGGTCCTGTCATGCCTTCTTACCTGAAATTCTAAATATTAAATTCCATTTCTTTAAAACAATCTTTCCAATTTCTTGAAACACAACATAAAATACTCATAAAATGTCCTACATTCAAAGCATTCACCTCATGTAACAATATATCTACATGTACTTTAGCAACAAGATGGGAGTTCCGATCTCACCTGAAATAGCTTTGCTGTTTGACAATCTTGTTGAGATTTTTTAAAATTAAAATGGCTAATTAAGTTGTACATCTCATATCAAAGTTTGATCAGTCCACCATATCTATGGAGTTGTGAGGATGAATGAGTTCAACAGTGCATAACTTCTCATTTTACCATAATTAACTATAAGCTGGGTGAGAATCAGGTATTGGTAATTCAGAATTCAGTACGTAAATTTGTATTTACAACATTTTACATAGTCATGAACGACACTGAAAGAGTGAAATGTATTCGATCCAACTTCTCCTCGGTTATGATATCCTTATGGTTAATGTCACACTTCCATAACTTACCTTTTTTCAGACAGTATCTGAGACTCGGAGCATTGATTCATAATAACTTTCGGAAGTTTGAAGAAGCCTGACTTGTTTTGTTCACCTCATATTTACTACTCAGTGTGGCAGTCTTCCCACAGAGATGCAGCATTTATGTAGGGAGTCAAAATAGTGGACTGAAAAGTACACACATTTGTGTGACATCACGTGAAAACAATGGATAGGCTACACAAATACTAAATGTAGCTAACAACAGATATTTGTAGCAATAGATATTACTTACCTCTGTGTGTTTTTGAGATTTGAGAGAGTGTGTACGCTGAGTTTGCATGTTCTCCCTATGCTTCAGGGTTTCCACCGGGTTCTCCGGTTTCCTCCCCCAGTCCAAAGACATGCGTTCTGCCTTGCGACTTGCACTCCTAGGTCCAAATTACTATAATCTCAGTTGTATAAGTAAAATAATTTTCACATTCATTAGGAAGTTTGACCAGAACACAGTCATGGTTGTCTTTTTAAAAAGCATTTTTTAACCTAAAAAAAAATTAAATGGATCATTTAAATGTGTGAGACACTTATATCCACTGTGACTTGCAAAGAGAAGTCTTACAAAGAAAGATAGTTTTTGGTCAACCATATGCTTTCTGTTCTCAAAATGCAAAATACAGGCTGGGCCAACAGACATGTAAAGGGTTTATAGCATTCTGTAGACAATTCAGACTACAGAACTTTATAGCTGGTTTAGTCAGGACTGCTGTTATGTGCACAGTCTTTTACCTCTTTTGTATCCTTTCACTGTTTAGAAGCTCTGTAAACTTCAGTGTTCCTTGTTTGGTGGAAACGAATGTGGTGGTAACTTCCAACCACTTGTTGTGATGAGCATAGTCTTCTGGGAACTAATGACAAATTTGGATAAACCATCCGCCCTGACCATTGTCTATTTTTGAGTGAGCATACAATTTTACATTGCCAAGTTTAAAGCCAGTAGCAGAACAGGAAAAGGTCACAATAAGTAGCCTAAATGGATATGTAGTCATGGCCTCAAAACACAGTTTTACAAACATTTGTAGGAATTTACATGAGCCAAGTCATATGAAAGTTTATACAGTGACATGAAAAAGTATTTGCCCTATTCTTGCTATTCTCTATTATTGCCTATTTGAAGTGCTAAATAGTTTCAGATTTTTAGACAAAACTGAATATTGCACAAAGGGAATCTGAGTAACCACAAAACACGTTTTTTTTTTTTTTTTTGGTGAAAATCCTGTGAAAAACTAAATGCCCCCTTAAACCTAATACCTGGTTGGACTTGGATCACTCTTAGTGGCAACAACTGCAACTGAACACTTCCTATAATTTGATAAAGTTTGTATGTCTTCAAGTTTGAACTGCTCTTGTCAGGTTCTTCCACATCATCTCTACTGGTTAAGTAAGGACATTGACTAGGCCACTCCAAAACATAAATTTTGTTCCTTCCTAACAATTCAGATATGGACTTGCTTCTATGTTTTGCTGCTGCATCTGTGTTTTGCTGCTGCATCAGACTCTTCAGGTTACTTTTCAGGTTCAGCTAACACATACATGGTCAGACATCCTCCTTAATAATTTTCTTGTGCATCACCACATTCATGCTTCCTTCAATGATAGCAAATTGCCCAGCTCCCAAAGCAGCAAAACATCCCCATACTATCACACTTCCACTACCATGTTTCACTGTAGGTATGATATCCTTACAGCTGAATGCTGTATTTGCTTTATGCCAGGTATAGAAAGACCTGCACCCTCCAAAAAGTTCCACTTTTGACCCATCTGTTCATAGAATATTGTCCAAAAAAGTCTGCTGCTTGTATAGAGTTTGATGGTAAGTCTCAATACACAGTATATGCCATTTAAACTCAACCTTAGCTATGTTCAAACATCTGAATCTATTTTCAAACACCTGAATTCTAATTAACAACTAAAATGTAGTTGATGTCTTTGTTTCAATACTAATACTAAGGGGGTAATCACTTTTTCATGGGGGCAAAATGAGAAATTGGTGACTTTTTCTATTAAATAAATAAAAGAATTGTTTAAAACAAGTTTCCCTTGACTAATATTACATTTTATTTGATGATCTGAAACTATCCAGTGAGATAAATATGCAATAGAAGAGGAAATCGCGTTGGGAGAAAGTACTTTTTTAATGTCACTGTAAATGGTTAAGGGACTGATTAACCCATTACAGTACAGGTCACTCCCTGCATCCAAGCCAGCCTATATCACTCCAAACTATGTGGCAAAGTTTTTTATGGTCTGATGAGTCCAAGGTTGAACTTTTTGGGCACAATTCTAAAATGTATGTTTGGCACAAAAACAAGACAGCTTATCACCCTATGAACACAATAACCACGGTGAAACATGGTGATGGCAGTATGATATGGGACTGCTTCTCTTCAGCTGGCACTGGGGCTATTTCTGAATTTATTCAGTGAGAGAAATATGTGATAAAAGAGGAAATAAGGATGGGACAAGTACTTTTTCGTGCCACTGTAAATGATTAAGGGACTGATTAATGGACAAGGAGCTGGGTTAGCATTTAGAGACTCTCTTGAAATCGAAAGGCTCTTTAGAGTAGTCAAAAACAGTATATAGTAACCATTGTTATTATGGGGTTACTTCAGATTTAGCTCATTATGTATACACAGAAATATACATGTTTAATAATTACACTAGTTCATTAACCAAACTGACTTATTCCTGTAGGAAATCATTTTGCTAGATAAAAGTTTAGCTTCTTCCCTGATACAAGAAAATTTGTTTGTGAGATTGTTTGTCTTATACAATACACAATAATCTTCATTTAGAAATGTGCTTCATCATCATATGTGTGTGCTGATAAAGTTGATCTGATATCTTGCTTACTTTATTTGTGCTTTGCTTGGAACTAGATTAACTTGACAGAATAGAGGACCTAGAATTATATTGAATCTGTTCAAAAGCACTCAAAAGTGATGTGTAAGGCAATCAAAATATTTGAATTTTACTTCTGATATCGTTCATTTTGATGCCCGTGAACCTATAAAAGTAAGCTAGTCTATGTACACCATTAACCTAAACTTGTGGTGTCTGTTTATAGTGTTTGCAACACAAAAACTATTTTGAAAGCAACATTTTGAGTGTTTGGGCTTTTCTATGTTTAACCTGTTCACTGATTATAAGAGTAAATTCTTATTATTTACCTCTTCATTTTGTTGTCCACATGACTCTGATTTCTTTAATCAAAGTGGAGAGGGTGTTATCCTGTGGTCATGCAAAAAGAAAACAAACAAATACATAAAACAGTAATATTGTCCTTAAAAAAAAAAAAAAATCAAATTAACTGAATATTAAATAAAAACAAAAATGCCACTGAGACAGATGACCACAATGGTAAAAGAGTTTGTAACTTCAATATTTTATGCAAAAGCAGGCTAGATAACAAATTGACTATAGACTGAACATAATTTTCTTTTCATAAGCTTACTGCCATATTGTGGACACAATTAGCAACACCAAATTACGATATCTACAAACAAGGGTGCTGGTAGGAATTTTGGGGCCCCATGACAGGTTAATCCCCTGGGCCCCTTGTCCCTGACAACTTTCATTCTCCAGGTCAATATTTGTTCGCTAAACACCCTCTTTGCCTCTCCCATGGCCCTTAATCCTCATTACTCCAACTCCCCATTACTCGAACCCCTCCAACTTGTCATTGGTTAAATCTTATTGATAACATAGCCCTGTCTTGAATCTGGGAAATGGTTTGGCGCACGTTTCTTTAAAAAAATTCCCCAGCCCAATGCTAAATAACCACTTTCAGTGTTGAATTACCACCTAGACTGTGTATACTTATATAACACTAAGTGAATACAAATGAATGCTGAGAAGGGATTTTGTTAGGTTGTTTAATCTAACAAGGAGTGATGTGATTCAAATATACGTGATCTGTATGATTTTGAACCAAAAACATATTTCTTAAGTTTTGCATGCTGATACTTACTCCTTTAATTGAAATATGACCGCTTAAGATATGCTTCCCAGAAGACTTTTAGATAACTTCTCATTAATATTTACACAGTTGTGATGATTTATAGACTACAGTCTAGACCTCTAGGCAACATGTACACTACAGTGCTGTTGCCCTGGAGCCAGAGCCAGGTAACTCTGCAGCCAAACATTCATCAGTTTTTTTTTAACTAATCGAAACCGGAAAGTGAGAACATACATTCAGCATCATTCTAATGAATGTTTATTCAGTTTAAACATTCTGAATGTTTATTCAGTCAGTCTGTGTATGTATTCCACCCAGAAAAAACTCGTTGAAAAGACAACTTTGCCAGACGTCTCAACAACATTGAGTTTTTGTTGAAAAGTGAAAGGTGAAAAACTGTCTTTCTGAGGTCGTTGAAAAGACGTCTACAATAAGACATCCCTCTAAGTCTAAATTTGGTTTCAATGTGAAAGTTCAGGCTGTTTCAGTGACTTGAACTTCCTCTGAGGGAGTTTTTCCTTGCCACCGTCGCCTCTGGCTTGCTCATTGGGGATAAATTCACAAATTTAAAATCTGTCCTGAATTTATATACTTGAACTTGAATTTAACCTTGAATTTTAACCATGAATTCATAATTATATATTCATTATATTATTATATCATCATATTATTTTTGTTTGACAAAAAAGTACCAATATAACATTTATTGACACATGCCAGATATAGCCGCCAGACCATCCAGGGCCATGTTATTGTATGTACAATAAAAAAAACCCACTTTTCTCTGAGCACGTCTTGAGTAGTAAAAGCCAGATCTGCCACAGATCCGCGGGGAACTTCAGTCTGTGGAAATAACAAGAGTGAATTTCATACTAAACACGCTGTAACTTTGCAATTAATAAAATTAATTCCAAATAAATTACCCAGTGTGTCTCTGTCACACACGGTTTCGATCTAACGTATGTACTTCTGCCCACCTTTTTTTCGTCTGGTGCTCGGTGGGATATATTATATGGTAGGCATTATATTGCTTTAGTGTGTCCACTATTCACAAACACATAAGCCGTCACAGTCCCAGACGAAAAACAGCCCAAGAATATGTCATTTTATGTGTCTGCCTTCTCAGAGTGCTTTGCTATGCAAAATACTAAACTCAGAGCTGAGCACAAATTAAAGGAGATTAAATCAGATCCGCACTGCAGGCAATAAAAAGAGCATGTGTATGGAAAGGTTAACTCTTCCAGAGGCATAAGGATAGAAGCATCTGGAATGATAGTAGAAAAAGCCATGGGAAAGGCCCATGTAGCAGCTTGTATATTGCTCAATGCTACTAAATTTATTGAATGTTACTGCAGTTGAATGTTGTATTGCACCACTATGATAGATAGA
This sequence comes from Cranoglanis bouderius, assembly GCA_023630585.1. Lineage (NCBI taxonomy): Eukaryota > Metazoa > Chordata > Actinopteri > Siluriformes > Cranoglanididae > Cranoglanis > Cranoglanis bouderius. The sequence continues at coordinate 12,940,047 of CM042538.1, read as the reverse complement.
TAGATAGATAGATAGATAGATAGATAGATAGATAGATAGATAGATAGATAGAAATGTTTTAGGGGAAAAAAGTCAAAACTTACAATAACCTGGTTGCATAAGCGAGTACACCCTTTTTTTACAATAGGTCATGTGACTGTTCTCAGAATGAACCAATCACATTCAACTCATGTTCAAAAGTAATTATCATACAGCTATCATCAATGAAGTGATTCTGATTAACCCCAAATAAAGATCAGCTGTTTCTGTAGAATTCTTTCTTGACATCTTCTTGGTTTCATCTGACTGCTGAAGCTATGGTCCAGAAAGAGCTGACAAAGCATGTACCAGATCTCATTGTTGATATGTAGTATCGATCAGGAGAGGGGTACAAAAGAATTTCCGTAACATTAAATGTACCATGGAGCACCATATTGACATTACAGAACAGAACGACCTCCCAAATTTGACAAAAGCACAAGAAGAAAACTTATCAGGGAGGGTGCCAAGAGACCTACAACAACATTAAAGGAGCTGCAGGAATATCTGGCAAGTACTGGTCACTCCCCGCATGTGACAACAATTTCTCATATTCTGCACATCTGGGCTATAGGGTAGGGTGACTAGACAGAAGCCCTTTGTCACGAAAGTAAAAAACAAGCAGCCTAAATCACACTAAACCATGTGGCAAAATGTTCTATGGTCTGATAGAAGGCCAAGGTACTGACCAAATGTTTTGGACAAAATTCTAAAAGATATGTTTTGTGCAAAAACTTCTTCTTTTCCTTTTGGCTGTTCCCTTCAGGGGTCGCCACAGCGAATCATCTGCCTCCATCTAGCCCTATCCCCTGCATCCTCTTCTCTCAGACCGACTACCTTCATGTCTTCCTTCACTACATCCATAAACTCTTTGGTCTTCCTCTCGGCCTCCTGCCTGGTAGCTCTAACCTCAGCATCCTTTTACCGATATATTCACTCTCCCTCCTCTGAACATGTCCAAACCATCTCAACCTGGCCTCTCTAACTTTGTCTCCAAAACATCTCACATGTGCTGTCCCCCTGATGTACTCATTCCTGATCCTATCCATCCTTGTCACTCCCAAAGAGAACCTCAACATCTTTAGCTCTGCTACCTCTAACTCTTCCTCCTGTCTTTTCCTCAGTGCAACTGTCTCCACACCATACAACATCGCTGGTCTCACTACTGTCCTGTACACCTTTCCTTTCATTCTTGCTGGTACTCTTTTATCACACAACAGACCTGACACTTTTCTCCACCCATTCCAACCTGCCTGCACACGCTTCTTCACCTCTTTTCCACACTCCCCATTGCTCTGGACTGTTGACCCTAAGTACTTAAAATCCTGCACCTTCTTTATCTCTTCTCCCTGTAACTTCACTGTTCCACTTGGAACCCTCTCATTCACACACATGTATTCTGTCTTGCTGTGACTAACCTTCATTCCTCTTCTCTCCAGAACAAATCTCCACCTCTCTATAGTTTCCTCCACCTGCTCCCTGCTTAGTCCATAGTCCATGGAGATTCCTGTCTGACCTCATCTGTCAGCCTGTCCATCACCACCACAAACAAGAAGGGGCTCAGAGCTGATCCTTGATGCAGTCCCACCTTCACCGTGAACTCCTCTGTCACACCTACCGCACACCTTACCATTGTCCTACTGCTCTCATACATATCCTGCACCACTCTAACATACTTCTCTGCCACTCCAGACCTCCTCATACAATACCACAGCTCCTCTCTTGGCACCCTGTCATTCGCTTTCTCTAAATCTACAAAGACACAATGCAGCTCTTTCTGACCCTCTCTGTACTTCTCCATCAACATTCTCAAAGCAAATATTGCATCTGTAGTGCTCTTTCTTGGCATGAAACCATACTGCTGCTCACAAATGCTCACTTCTCCCCTTAGCCTTGCTTCCACTACTCTTTCCCACAACTTCATTGTATGGCTCATCAGCTTAATACCTCTGTAGTTTCCACAACTCTGCACATCTCCCTTGTTCTTAAAAATCGGCACCAAAACACTTCTCCTCCATTCCTCAGGCATCCTCTCACTCTCTAAGTCCTCGTTGAACAACCTAGTTAAAAACTCTACTGCCATCTCTCCTAGACACTTCCATACCTCCACTGGTATGTCATCAGGACCAACCGCCTTTCCTCTCTTCATCCTCTTCAAAGCTCTCCTAACTTCACCCTTGCTAATCCTTTCTACTTCCTGCTCAACAATATTTGCCTCTACTACTCTTCTCTCTCTGTCATTTTCCCCATTCATCAGTTCCTCAAAGTACTCCTTCCATCTTTCCCTCACCCTCCTGTCACCTGTCAACACATTTCCATCTCTATCTTTAATCACTCTAACCTGCTGCACATCCTTACCATCTCTATCCCTCTGCCTCGCCAACCGATACAAATCCCTCTCACCTTCCTTACTATCTAACCTTGCATACATGTCCTCATAAGCTTTCTGTTTGGCCTTTGCCACCTCTATCTTAACCTCATGCTGCATCTCCCTATATTCCTGTCTACTTTCCTCCGTCCTCTCACTGTCCCACTTCTTCCTAGCTAACCTCTTCTTCTGGATACTCTCCTGAACTTCCTCATTCCACCACCAAGTCTCCTTGTCTTCTTTCCTCCTTCCAGATGACACACCTAGCACCTTCCTACCTGTCTCCCTGATCACTTTGGCTGTAGTAGTCCAGTCATCTGGAAGCACCTCCTGACCACCTAAAGCCTGTCTCAACTCCTCCCTGAAAACCGCACAGCACTCTTCCTTTTCCAACTTCCACCACTTTGTCTTCTGTTCTGCCTTTGCTCTCTTCATCTTCCTCACCACCAGGGTCATCTTACACACCACCATCCAATGCTGTCTAGCTACACTCTCTCCTACCACTACTTTGCAATCGCTAATCTCCATCAGATTACAGTGTCTACATAAGATATAGTCCACCTGTGTGCTCCTGCCACCACTCTTATATGTCACCCTGTGTTCCTGCCTCTTCTGAAAGTACGTGTTCACCACAGCCATCTCCATACTTTTAGCAAAGTCTACCAACCTCTGTCCTTCTGGGTTCCTTACCTGAAGACCAAACCTGCCCATCACTTCCTCATCCCCACTATTCCCTTCACCCACATGTCCATTAAAGTCTGCCCCTATCACCACTCTCTCACCTCTGGGAACACTCTGCATCACATCCTCAAGCTCGCTCCAGAATCTGTCTTTCTCCTCTTGCTCACAACCTACTTGTGGAGCGTAAGCACTAACAACATTCAACATCACACCTTCAATTTCCAGCTTCAGACTCATCAACCTATCTGACACTCTCTTTACTTCCAGAACATTCTTCACAAACTCCTCCTTCAGGATCACTCCTACTCCATTTCTCATCCTGTCCACCCCATGATAAAATAGTTTAAACCCTGCTCCAATGCTTCTAGCCTTGCTCCCTTTCCACCTGGTCTCCTGGACACACAGAATGTCGACTTTCCTCCTCTGCATCATATCTACCAGCTCTCTGCCTTTACTTGTCATAGTACCAACATTCAAAGTCCCTACTTTCAGTCCCAAACTCCTGCCTTTCCTCTTCTCTCTCTGCCTACGGACACGCCTTCCTCCTCTAACACACCTTCCTCCTCTCCTTCTTCGACCAACAGTAGCCCAATTTCCACCAGTGCCCTGTAGGTCAACGGCACCGATGGCGGTCGTTGTTAACCTGGTCCCCGACCGATCCGGTATGGAAGTCATGTTAGTGATTCGCATATTGAATTTGGCAAAAGTTTTACATCGGATGCCCTTCCTGACACAACCCTCTCTATTTATCTGGGCTTGGGGCCGGCACAAAAAGTACACTGGCTTGTGACCTCCTGTGGCTAGATTATGTTTGTGCAAAAACAAAACAGATTATCACCCAAAGAACACCATACTCACAGTGAAGCATGGTGGTGGCAGCATCATGTTATAGGTCTGCTTCTCTTTGGCTGAGACTGGGGATCTAGTCAAGATGGTCAGGTCTAGTCTAGTCAGGTTATTGTAAGTTTTTTCTTTTTTTCCTAAAACATTTGTATTTTTATTTTTCTTTTCACTTGGATTTTGTTGGTTGCTATATCACATTAAATGTGGAAAAAATATTTGTTTAATCTTTTGTGTCTTTTGCATTTTGTTTTAATTTTTTTTTACATCACTAAAACCTGCAATTTTAAGAGGAGTATGCCGACCTTTTCCACTATAGATACAGTGGATATAAAACGTCTACAAACCCCTGTTAAAATGGCAGGTTTTTGTGAAGTAAAAGAATGAAACTAAGATAAATCTTGTCAGATCTTTTCTCACCTTTAATGTGCAATTGCAAAGTATACAAATAAAGTGAAAAACAATCAAAAACATTTATAGGGGAAAAAAAGTTACAATAACCCAGCTGCATAAGTGTACACAACCATTAACTAATACTTTGTTGAAGCACCTTTTGATTTTATTACACCACTCAGAGTCTATCAGCATGGAACATCTTGACTTGGCAATATTTTCCCACTCTTTCTTACAGAAACATTCTAGATACATCAAATCGTAAGGGCATCTCCTGTGCACAGCCCGCTTCAGGTCACCCCACAGATTTTTAGATGGATTCAGGTCTGGGCCCTGGCTAGGCCATTCAAAAACTTGATCTTCTTTTGGTTAAGCCATTCCTTTGTTGATTTGGATGTATGCTTTTGGTCATTGTTGTGCTCAAGGTGAAATTCCTTTTCATCTTCAGCTTACTAGCAGATGCCTGAAGGTTTTGGACCATAATTGACTGGTATTTGTAGCTATTCATGATTCCCTCCACCTTGATAAAAGCATCAAACATATTTTGGAATTGGTATAATAATTCCATAATTCCAATTACATATATTCCAATTCCAGCTCATCAAACCATAACACATTTTGCCACGTGGTTTGGGGTGATTTAGTTTTTCCTGGATGTTTTTTTGTGAGAAAGGGCTTCCGTCTAGCCACCCTACCCCACAGCCCAGACATGTGAAGAATAATAGAGATTGTTATCACATGCAGAGAGTAAGCAGTACTTGTCAGATATTCCTGCAGCTCCTTTAATGTTGCTGTTGGTCTCTTGGCAGCCTCCGTGGTAAGTTTTTGTCTCGTCCCTTTGTAAATTTTGGAGGGACATCCTGTTCTTGGTGATGTCACTGTGGTGCTCCACTTTCTCCGCTTGTTGATGATGGTCTTCATGGTACATGGAACATCGAATGTTCTGGAAATTCTTTTATAATTCAATTCAATTCAGTTGAGTTTTATTTGTATAGCTCTTTTAACAGTGGACATTGTCCCAAAGCAGCTTTACAGAAATATATAAATTCAGGATATAGATTTTAAATGTATGAATTTATCCCCAGTGAGTAAACCAGAGGCAACGGTGGCAAGGAAAAACTCTCCTAGATACCTTTCAACAAGTGAGATACTGTACTGTGTTGTAAGCTCTTTGTGGACCATGGCTTCAGCAGTCAGCCAAGATGTGAAGAAAATCCTACAGAAACAGCTGATCTTTATTTGGGGTTAATCAGGACAATTTCATTGATGATAGCTGTACGATAATTACTTTTGAACATGAGATTGAATGTGATTGGTTTATTTTGAACACAGCCACATCCCCAGTTATAAAAGGGTGTGCACACTTATGCAACCAGTTTATTGTAACTTTTTTATTTTTCCTATTTTTTCCTAAAATGTCTCTGATTGTTTTTCACTTAATTTTCATACATTGTTCTGACATGATTTTATCTTGGCTTAATTATTTTCATCACAAAAACCTGCCATTTTAACAGGGGTGTGTAGACTTTTTATATCCATTGTAGATAGATTGATATATAGATAGATATATAGATAGATAGATAGATAAATAAATAAATAGCTTAACAAACAAACAAATAAAGAAATTAGAAAGCAGTTAGAAAGATGATAATGTTTGTATGAAAATGGTTAGAAAAAAGGTTTCAAATGGTAAACAAACAAACAAAAAATGTTTGCCCCTGTAGTTCTCTCTGACAATTCTAACATTTGTCTTCAGTAAGGTTAACACAGGTACAGCATTTAAACAACATTGTCATATTCAGTGACATGTAAATAACATATTTATATTACTAACATTTTTGTGACTAACAAAGTATTTTGTTGAAGAGTGACAGTGGAATAAATGTGATGATTCAACACCTCTCAACAGCTTCACTGGTAGTATTTTATTTGGACTAGATATGTTTGGAAATGTGTTTCCATCACTGGACAAAGTGATGGGTGGCTGGTTTGAAATGGACTGTTTTGTGTCTTATAAACTGTGGATGCAAGGAAATCAGGAAAGGGAATGTTTGGCATAAAGGATTCTACTGAGATATGCTGAGAAAAAAATCTATTTAACTCCATACATCTGAATTTAAGTTTTTCAGAAGGGCCATTTCTGAAACCCAGACTTTCCTAGTATATACCCACTAAATCTGGGAAATGTCAGCATGCCAGTGACGGAAAATTTCGCCCGTCAGAGCACCAACAAAGGTCTCTCTTTCATCCTTTCTATTTCCCTTCCTCGTGCCTTTCTTTGCTCCTTCCCTCCTATTCTGTCCATCTCTCATTCCCTTTTTTTCTTCTCTCACACTTTGAGGCCAGGCGGCTGGAGAGGATTCGGGTGTACGTGCCGAGTGGCAGAGTCTCTTCTGAAAGAATCAATGTGCTTTGAGAGGTCTCTGGAGAGTCAGGCCTCTCTCTGTCTTTCAATGTCTTATTCTCCATCGTTCTCTCTCCCCTAGGCCCTGCCTTCCTGCAAGATGTCTGCCAGCCCCATTAGAGTTAATGCTATGCAGGACACAGCATGGGCGAGACAATGATAGAATCCTGAGAGCTTACATTTTTGTGATATTCCCCTTTCCTATTTTGCTTGCTTTGTGTGAATGGATTGTTTCTGTTTAGTGTTTACACTCTTTCGAGCTCTTCACTACACTTCACTTACTGACTTTCTTTTTTTGTGGCAGTGGTGAATTATATCGATTCACAGCTCAGTAGTAAATGACAGGCAGAAAAGGCTTTGCCATTTTACTCTGCTAAAGTGTGGCCCATTATATGTGTGAAGTCAGCATCAGCCTATACAACTCATTTTCATTCAAAAGTCTAACAAGCAAAGGTATTTCTTTTCATTTTATAAAAAGTAAGTCATAAGAAACAGTGCTCTTTGTACTATTTTGATTTAAAAATAATGTGGGTGTCTGTGTTTAAAGACCTGAGTGACTTGGAAAAGATCACAGATAAAGCACTGTTAGACATATGAAGGGTTACAAGATGTTCAGCTGCATTAACTAAATCAAGAGGCTCATTTTACAAGTTTGCAAGTTTGAAATGGGTTTTGAGTGATGATGTCAGGAGTAAAGAGCCACTGTTGCGTTTCCCACCACGACCCCACACAGTCTTTCAGGGCGTTTCCATGGTGCCCAGAGAAGCACGTCCAAAAAATCAGATGACCATTGCAGAGTCAGATGACATGAATATATATATGCAAACACTCTCTCTCTCTCTCTCTCTCTCTCTCTCTCTCTCTCTCTCTCTCTCTCTCTCTCTCTTTTATTAAAACCATAACACTTATATAACTAGAACATTAAAGTCAAGGGTAAAGTCAGACACTGCAAAACTCCAAAACTGACTCAAGAGTGAAAATTGGGAATTAGCAATGGAAATTACATCATCATCATCTGTCCACATAAAGAGGAAATCTTACTATCAACAGACACACCCAAGTGTAATCCAGGGATGTACCTGATCCAGAATTTTTAGGTTTTCGCAATTTTAAATATTTCAAAATCCATAAAACTGCAGAGAATATTTGAGTCATAGGTCATGCTCTTTTACAAAGGAGCCAATAGGGGGTGGTATGGTGACTGAGGTGAGGTTTTCTGTAGCAATTTGGGATGTCCTAATCTCTACCAGGAGTCCAAATTTCCAAATCGTTCCAACTTTTTCTTGGGCAATCCTGTATTTTGAGATGTTCATACACCATGACACCATTGTGCAGCTTCTCCCACTTGTTGTGTTTAACTTCAAAACAATCTACTGACCATCTAATCCTGTAAGAGTGGGTTATACGGCCACAGATTATTTGACAGATTGGTAGATAACACTAAATTTGATCTGCAGATAGCAAACAGACTCAACGCCCAAGATATGCTTTCATAATCTTATATGGAGTGTAGTGGGCAATTATAATTAGCAAATGATAGGTGGCAGCTGTATCCACCACAACACTTGCAAAATCTTAAAAATACAGTACATATAAAGATGTAAGTGGCATGGAAACAAACCAGCTGAAATGTATTAACAGATTAACACTCTATTATTTAAAAAGACTTTTACTATCCCCCTATTTCTCATTTCACATGCAACATAATGAAAAAAGAGCCTACAATTTGTCAAACTGAAGGACACTCAAATGTACTCGTGGGATGTACTGTTCGTTTCAAAGGCCAAGTTCTGTGAAAACGTTCTTTGGAGAGTGTAGCACTGTTTCAGCCTGGTGATCTTTGTCCTCTGCCCCCTTTTCTGTCTCAGCTGGGGGTCATTCATTGCAGCAACTTGAGACTGTTCCTCTCTCTGTCCTTAACCTCCATGTGCAGTGTGCTTTCTGTGACCGGGATGTCAAAGCCACAGCCTGATTACGTATCCTGTGTTGTTATTTGAAGGCCGCAAAGAGGTGTTGAGAAATGACTGTACAGAGGAAGGCAGTCGATCAAGTGCTTCTTCAGGCTGAAGCATCTGGCTAATTAGGAGACATAATATTGTAAAAAGGTAAAAGACAAAAGGAAACGAGCAGAAAAAAGGGAAATATAAACACTGGACTTGTCTATCATGGGAATGTATAACTTTCATCAGTGCCAGAAACTCACAGATATGACAATGTTTGAAGCTACATAAAACACCTTTACTATACAATTTTTAGTACATTAGTACAATAGAGTTTTATGTGCCTGGTAGAACCAAGCTGTAAAGGTAATAGCACAAATCCTAACATAAGGGCAACATCAATACTGCCTCATGACAACAAACAATTATTTATATTACAATATTATGTTATAATGTTATAATGTTCAGTGTCCATGCATATTCATCAGTAACTTTTATGATCTAATGACCAAATTTACATTTGCTTACATGTACTACATTCTTAAAAAGTTTAATCTAGCATATTAAAGTGTTCTTTGGTAGCAGAGGGTTTTCATTTCAGAAAAGATCCACTTTAGGAAACTAGAACACTAAACCATCCAACCCAGTCATCATAGGAAGAAACCAATTGTTTTGGCTCATTTATGAATTAAACTGTTGAGGTTCAAAGAATAGTTTTTCAGTACTAGAGGCCATGGTTTATGTGTGTCAGCTGTTTCATGTTTTTCCTATTTGTTTTTTGCATTGTTCACCATGGGAACATCTAACCACTTCTTGTCCCAGATAAGGCCTGCTGCCTCTATCAGCATCCATTTACTCTGTGGTCTTCTGCCAGTCCCCTAGGTACATCTGGAATGGTGTTAGTCATGTATTTACAACATTTTCTGCTTGCTTTGTTTTATTAAGGGAAACCTGACATTGAAATGAACCCCATAGCCTTGGACGATAAGGTTTATTTATCAAGTACTGGTTTTGAGGAAAGGTCAGATTAGTTTTACCACTTTAGCATGCTTCCTTCCCCTAGGTAATGACGTTTTAAAGTGAAGCCATTCAGAATGGTGTGCCTTCTCAAAAAGGGTCGGGTGTGACCATGCTACTTAGGCTTCATGCTGTGACAAGAACCTCCTGTCTTCACTTTATTCACTTTGACAGGAGGGAGCTCACACTTGTCTTGCACATCACTCCTGGGAGACCCGAATATGAAAGATCTTCTTGGCTGCGTTTCTTGTCCAGACGCCTGGAAACAATAATTTTATTTTTCTTGGATGAGGATCAATACCCAACATATGGTTCTGGGGCAAGGTTACATTAATCCTGGTTTACATGTGAGAAATGTCTGCCTGCAAATTGAATGCAGAAATATGTCAATATTGCTATGATTATACCTTCTGGCAATTACTATTAGACATAGCTATGGATAATGAAATTTGAACATTTTTAATGATGAAATGTGATATATATTTCATTCTCACAGTTGTGTGTGGACAGTATTTAAGCCTAAATGGAAATTCCAGATGGCATGCAGAGTTGATTAAACATGCGGTCACCTAATATGTAACTTTGGTGATTAAAATGTTTCATTTAATGATCCTGGCACCTGGGCTGTAATTTTGCAATCTAATTACCACTATTACAATTGCTTAAGGCTAAGTCAATTGGAGTGTCATGTAGAAGACATACAGTGCCCTCCACTAATATTGGCACCCTTGATAAATATGAGCAAAGAAGGCTGTGAAAAATTGTCTTCATTGTTTAACCTTTTAATCTTTTGTTCAAAAAAATTCACAAAAATACTCTGATATCAAACAATTGAAAACACAACACAGGTTTATCAAAAAACGAAAAAAACAAAACCCAATATATATCTTTGTTAAATATATGTGTGCCACAATTATTGGCACCCCTATGAATTCATATGAAAAAATATATGTGATATTCCCATTGATATTTTTAGTACACCTGGGTGCTAGGAACAGGAAATTGTTCAACCATGACTTCCTGTGTCACAGGGGTATAAATATGAGGTAACACATAGGCCAAATTCCCTTAGTCATTCATAACAGTGGGTAAGACCAAGGAATATAGCTGTGATGTGTGGCAAAAGGTTGTTGAGCTTCACAAAATGGGAAGTGGCTATAAGAAAATAGCACAAGCATTGAAAATGCCCATTTCCACCATAGGACAATAATTAAGAATTTCCAGTCAGCTGGAAATGTTATGAATCAACCTGGAATTGGACACGTGTCTATATTGTCTCAATGCACTGTGAAGAGGATGGTGCAAGTGGCCAAAAAATCTCCAAGGATCACAGCTGGAGAATTGAGGAAGTTAGTTGCATCTTGGGGTCAGAAAATTTCCAAAACTACAATCCGAAATCACCTACATCACCACAAGTTGTTTTGAAGGGTTTCAAGAAAAAAGCCTTTACTCTCATCCAAAAACAAACTCAAGTGTCTTCAGTTTGCCAGACACTACTGGAACTTGTTACAAGGAACCAACTCATAACTGTTTTGATATGATCGTCATACTCTTCTCACCGGGAGGGCCAATGTTAACCTTTAAATCACCAGGCCCCTGCAAAAAGGTCTACCCTTGGCTGGGGTGCCAAACCTCCCTGTTCATCTGTGATAATGTGTCTGCATGGGGAGTAGGTTCCCAGGTTATCCCAACCACTAGCAAGAGCAGCAGTGTGAATTAAGTTATCTCTGGCCATTTCTGGAGCTTGATTAGAAATCTGTGTTTTGACTGCAGAATGCAGTGTAGCTTCATCAGAGTCCATAAAGAAGGTGGGAAAATATACAGTAGGCCACAATGAACAGTCTGAAATTACAACATCTTCTGCCACGGGGTTGTTCAGTTCCACTAATGAGACCCACACTCGACAGTGAACTGACTCACTGTCAGCAAAAAGGTCCATCTGCCTGGATGAATTTCCCAGATGTACTGCACACCTCTGGGTGCAAGCCCTACTCTCCTGGGTGTTTGTGCTGCCTCATCAGTGCATCTGCTGCACCATTGCACTGCCAGAGTAAGTAAGTTGCTCTTAGTAAGGCCTACTTACAGAGCTCCTGTGTAAGGCAGAAAACATTCTTTTAATCTTGTGCCACCCTGGTGATTTATCTATCTGATGGTTGCTATGATCAGGATGTGACATTGTACCCAAACCAGATAGGAAAAACTTGGAACCAGTGGCATTTTGAGGGTGGCTATCCAAGCCTGTTTGGTGCTTGCCGGCAGTGCATGCAAACTGGTAAGGGCTAAATCAGATTCACTTCCGGATGCTGATGAAGCCAAAGTTGAACATTACGGTTCAACTGTTGGTTCACTGTGAGCTAGGAAATGTCTCCATTACCCTAACCCTAACCCTAGACTCTGATCATTTTCTTGGCTTTGAAACAGGATAATTGGTGTCGCTGCACAGTTAATACAGGGGTCATCCTTGTAACCATGAAAATTGCACTATGCTAGTAGAATGCAGTCACAGGCCTGGTACTCATCGGACAGTAGTGGATGTGAAAGCCGAATATATCGCTGACAGAGTAAAAATGGCTCAGTGGAGAAAACAAGATTACTGCACCGCTCAAAAAACAGTCTGATTTTAGCAATCCGGCTAACAAAGTAGGAACATAGAAAAATACAGCTTCAACCCCAGTCTGTTTTTTTTTTTTTTTTTTTCTTTAATATCCTGGTCTACACTCCATACTACTATGTGGCAGTAATATACCACTCTGTTGTTTACCAACTACCATAAAATTAAAAAGATTGACTTAGCCTCAGGCTAGTCAAGAGGCTGTGGGAGCTGTGGAACAGAGCTGATGTGCTGGGGGAGGCTTGCTCGGCACAGATACAGGGAAATGGAGGGAGGAAGCCCATGTATGCATGTTAGGAGAATGTGGTATGGTAAACCACTGGACCATGCTAGTATCAGGTATCACAGTCCCGTGGTTCGTCAGAAGAAAAAGATGCAAAGAAGAACTAAAGAACAAGGAAAAAGGCTCAGCAGAGAGAATTAAGAGCTTGACTCCAATACTCAGCATGTTGCTAGTAATGTAGTAGATTAGCTATGAATAGCTTAACCACAGGCCTGCTAATCAGGAAGATGTTGGACTGCAAAGCTGAGCTGAAAAGCAGAGGGAAGCTCCTCTCAACACGGATATGGGGAAATGTAGGGAGACCCAACTCCCTACAAATAATATTCAAAATTCAAAATATAGCACACAACAAAATATAACTTGCAATCTGATAAGTACCAGTGTTTTTTAAAACACCATAAGGAAAAAAGAGTACAGACTAAGCAATATAAACAGACCCTGACCAGGTTAAAACATTAACTAAAGAAGATTCAATGAACACAGTAATGAAGCTTCCCACAAGTAATCCACTGACTCCAATATGCTCCCATATTAATGAACGTGGCCTTTCTTTGTTCCTCAACCTTGTGATAGCCCACTTCCGCCAGACTAGTTTGAACTGACAGGAAGGCAACGATTACTCAAATAACAACTCTTTACAACCATGGTGAGCTGAAAAGGATATCAACACGTTGAACCTTGAGGCAGATGGCCTACAACAGCAGAACACCACAAAGGGTTCCACTTCTGTCAGCCAAGAACAGGAATCTAAGGCTGCAGTGGGCACAGGCTCACCCAAATGGGAAAGGTAAAGTTTAAAAAAAGACCAGGCAATGAATGAATAGGAGTACAGTTGTTCTTATTAAAGTGGCCAGTGAGTGTATATTGCCATTAATGTAAAGGCAAGTTGTTAACTGAATGATTTGCAAAGTAGTATCAGTGGTAATAATCTGACTATAAACAGTTTCTTTGGAATACAATGAAAATGTCAAAGTTAACAGATCGTTTTAAACAGCACATTACTGAAGTATTTTTTGCCTAATTTATTATTAAAATTGCATTTCTTCAGCATTCCTAGAAGTTTTAAAAGCTGATAGATTACAAAAAACAAGAACAACTTTTAATGTATTTATTTATTTATTTACAAAGTAAAAAAAAAAAAACTGAATGTAGATCATTTTTAAGCCACTGTTTACTCTATGATGCTTTGATGTACTTTTAACTCTACTTATGAGTGTAATTTACCCCAGATAATTAAAGAGGTCATGAACATACTGATGCTTGAAACAATACCACAGGTACATTAAAAACCACTGCATCATGGTGAGCAACATCATTAAGATGAGAGTCAAAAATGTCTTTGAAACAAGTTTATGAAATGTTTTCATTCCTCTTTTCCATATGTGTGGGAGGGGAAAACAGTGACTTGCACATCAAAGAGCCCCATTTCAGTCCATTCCAGAGAACCTTTAAAACATAGGGGCATTAAAGTTCTTGCTCTACAGCTGCTGAAGAGTGGATGACGGAATACTGATGTACAGTGAATATAAAAAGTGTTAAAATGGAAAGTTTTCGTATTGGAAAAAAAAATTAAACCAAGATAAGTCATGTCAGAACTTTTCCCACCCTCAGTGTGAAATTACAATGTATAAAAATTAAGGTAAATAAAATAGAAAACAATCAGAAACATTTTAGGGAAAATGGGAAAAATAAAAAAGACAAACAAACAAACAATACCAAAAATAATAACCTGGTTGCATAAGTGTGCACACCCTTTTATAATTGGAGATGTGGCTGTGTTCAGAATGAACCAATCACATGTTCAAAAGTAATTATCATACAGCTGTCATCAATGTAATTATTCTGCTTAACCTACTTCTTGGCTTCATCTGCTGAAGCCATGGTCTTCAAAGAGCTGGCAAAGCATGTACAGGATCTCACTATCCAAAGGAATCAATCAGGAGGGGGGTACAAAAAAATTTCCAAAACATTAAATGTATCATGGAACACTGTAAGGCCATCATCAACAAGTGGAGAAAATGGAGCACCACAGTGACATCACCAAGAACAGGATGTGCATCCAAAATTTACAAAATGACAAGACAAAATCTTACCAGGGAGGCTGCTGAGAGACCTACAGCAACATTAAAGGAGCTGCAGGAATATCTGACAAGTACTGATTACTCTCTGCAGGTGACAACAATCTCTAGTATTCTTCACATATCTGGGCTGTGGGGCAGGGGGGTTAGACGAAAACCCTTTCTCACAAAAAAAAACAAAAAACATCCAAGCTCAACTAAATCACCCCAAACCACGTGGCAAAATGTGTTATAGTCTGATGAGACTAATTCCAAAAGGCACAATAATTCCATAATTCAAAAAGGTATGTTTGTCACAAAAAAAGCACATCACCAAAAGAACACCATACAGTGAAGCATGGTGGTGGCAACATCATGCTTTAGGGCTGCTTTTCTTCAGCCAAAACTGGGGCTTTTATCAAGGTGGAGGGAATCATGAATAGCTACAAATACCAGTCGATTTTAGTGCAAAACTTTCAGGCATCTTCTAGTAAGCTGAAGATGAAGAGGAATTTCACCTTTCAGCATGACGATAACCGAAAGCATACATTCAAATCAACAAAGGATTGGCTTAACCAAAAGAAGATCAAGTTTTTGAATGGCCTAGCCAGAGCCCATGGCTCTGTGGGGTGACCTCACAATTTGATGTATCTAGAATGTTTTTGTAAGAAAGAGTGGGAAAATATTGCCAAGTCAAGATGTGCCACTCTGATAGACTCTTACCCCAAAGACTGAGTGGTGTAATAAAATCAAAAGTTGCTTCAACAATGTATTAGTTTAGGGGTGTGCACACTTGTGCAACTAGGTTATTGTAAGTTTTTTTTTTTTTGCATTGTTTTTTTCTTTTTTTTCCTTATACAAGTTTGTTTTCACTTTATTTGTATACTTTGCAATTGCACATTAAAGGTGCCATTTTAACAGGGGTTTGTAGACTTTTTTATTATCCATTGTATAAAATCAAATTTGAATGAACAAGAGGTAGAGTGAATGCATACAAAGTCAGCTCCCTAGGGCAGGCAAATGTCATCATCATATGTTTTTGTAACTTGTGGTAAGTTCTAAGTGGGAGCTGTTTGCACTTCTGATACTTGATCATGGAACTGGGGGGGGGGAATTCAAATAAATGAGAAAGATGAGGCCCATTTCTTACAACTTGCATCTGGATCCCATCAGTGGTTCACCCTTAGATTGTAACAGGAAACGCTAAGCAGAAACAAAGGAAACAGCTATTTTGAGCTGTCAGAAGAAGCCTCAGCACTGTCTCAGAACCAAATTAAGATTTCATACAGCTCTGTGAGGCTGCCATTTCTGGACCAGAGCCCAATATGACATAACAGTACGTGACTTGGTTGTTTTAGTTAATAGCTATTAACTTTGTAAAATGTTTGCATGTGCCATTGCATAAAGAATGTATTACATACACTTAATTATCATGTGCTGGATATACTCTTAACCTCTTACAGCTGTATTAAAGAAAATGTAAATTTACAGACAAATCCCCTTAGCAGGCATGTGTGCAGATGTGAGTCTGCAAATAAGAGATGTAGGTAGGCAATATTCATAAACTGTTGTTTTAGGCATTATTATTTCACTTTGTCTTCAAACTGACCTGAATGTAATAAATGTGATGTTCAGAGATTGAGTCAAGCACATAAGGTTTTCTTTGTTTCTTATTAAAACAAGTATTTTTACAAGTACCAAAATCAAACACATAGGTTATGAGAGCAATTGCTTAACATTCTCTGCTTAAACAATGCATTGAGTCAGGCTTTAGGGAAAAGCAAACCTTTTGCTATCTATGTGTTAAACTCGCAAAAAATTTGCTGCAGTATGTATTATTAGTAATACAAATGTTGGAAAAATACGTCCAGGAAGTGTAGCTACTTTAGTCACTTTAAATTGTATTAAAGGAATTGAATAGTTGGACATTCAGTAACTCAAATGTATTAGCCTGATATTTTAGACAGATTCTTCTTCTTCCTATTATTATTATGGAGTTAGAAAGAGTAAGCAAGCCCTGGACAGTATAAAATTGTATTCATTACCTAAATGTATCAGACATGCCTATGAGGCTGCAAACTGTATCTTATTTTAACCATAACATAACACTGGTCACTATACATTTCTCTTTTACATTAATTTGCTTTTTCCCTCCTGTTGGGAGTATGGCACTGATTAAAAATATGTATGTTGAATAATCAGAAACCTCAGGAGGATAGACTAATATGAAACAGATGCACATTTAACACCACAGACATGGGGCAGGAAGAGACTTATATCTACATTATATGAGGAAAAAATATGCTTTTTCCTCAGTGCCAAAGCCATCCCAAAGCTTACGATGGAGGCGCTCTGACCTCTATCCATCTCCACCTATAGTAATTTTTACATAGTCGCAGGCTATTGCATTTTGAACATTGATGAAATGCTGGGATTTGTGAATCAGTACTATAGCATGTAAAATACTAACTCTCCTTAGAGATTCTTTGGATAATAATAAATGTATTTCTAATGTTCTTTTCTAAACGCAAAGCACTACAGGATTAAATTGTTAAAAAGCAGGAACATCAACACACAAAAAGAATATAGATTAATTGCAATATAAAAATGCATAACGTCAAAGAAATAGCACATAACATGTCAGATGATTGTACTAACAGCAACCAGTGGACTCTAACTACTGTTGTTAAATGTATTTCTGGAAAAGGTGGATTTTAAGTGACCATGTGCATTTTGGGGTCATTGGGCAGAGCGTTCCAAAGTTTGAAAAAAAAAAAAAAAAAAATATATATATATATATATATATATATATATATATATATTAGTCTGCTACAACGTTGATGCAGCATAGATAAGTTGGCTGTGTGCATCCAGAGATGATGGGGATACTAGAGTATTTTTTTTGGCTAGGCTTATTTTGTTTGCTTTACTAATTGATCCTAACCTCTGTTTTTGAACAGCTGAGATTCAGAAAGTTGCATTTGTATTTTACTGTTGCTTAGCAAGCAAGCAGAGAGGATCAGTGTGGACTCAGTCTTGTCAGGTTTGGGGGATATGTAAATTTGTATGTCATCTGCAAAATCCTAGCCCAAATTGGCTTAATTGCAAAAGGCAGCATGTAAATGCAGAATAAAAGATGGCCCAGAACAGAACCTTGAGGGACAGTTTATTTTTACAGGCACCAAGTCCCTTGAGAGTGTCAGAGTGAGAGCAGTCACATAGATATGACTTAAACCATTTCATGCCCAAGTATTTGTCCATGGGCAGTGATAGCTCAGTGGTTAAGACATTGGACTTCTGACTGGAAGGTTCAAATCCCAGCACTGCCAAGCTGCCACTGCTGGGCCCTTGAGGCCTTAACCATCAACTGCTCAGCTGTATAAATGAGACAAACATGTCTCTGGATAAGGGCATCTGCCAAATGCTGTAAATGTAATGGTATCACTGACCATTTACATCTAGAGGATCAAAATATCAATGTCTCCAGAGTCAACTTACATCAGGAGGTAATTGATTACCCTAACACGTGTAGTTTCAGTCCTGTGACCTTTTCTGAAGCCTGAGTGAGAAGATTAGAGCAAACTGTATGTGGAAGTGTGGTTTTGGAGCTGCTCAGACATTGTGCATTCTAAAATTTTTGTTGAAAAATGGAAGATTATAAATAGGCAGCTAACTGAATGTCATCTGGGCCACCCCCGAGTTTTTTAGGGACTGGAGTTACAACAGCTTTTTTGTTGAGATGCAACAAAATCTGAAAAAAAAAAAAATTACCTCTGAACATTCTTAGATTTCAACATGTATAATTTATGCCACCAACAGAAATGTACCTCAACTAAAGGTATAAAGCTACAGTATACTGCTTGTATAATGTTGTATAATGTTGTTGTCAAACTTTCTTAGGGTCCTTATAATTGGTTTCTGTCTGGACTACATCTTTCTCATGCACATAATGGGGCCCTTATAGATGTTTTGTCTTTGAACTGAAATGAAAGAATGTTTACTCTGTACTGTAGTTACTGTCTATTTACAATACACAGATTAAACTCTGCCTATACCAGGTGTGTTGTTTAAGACATTTAGAAAGTTGCTTTCATTTATTTGAAGTATTCCACTGTCACCTTATTATTCTAAAACCTGGTATTAATTGAGAATTGTGAAGTTTAATTTGCTTTCACACTTTCACCATTGCCTTGGTATCCCTATAGTATTTTTGGACAGTATAAGGTATTATTTCTAAACCCATTCTCAGCTGACCCCTTATAGACATTTACATTATAGTGAAATTCTAGATCCCCTACAGTGTTCTGAATTTATAATGCATGTGTTATGTAACCAGAATAAAGCAGGATGCAAGTGCGGAGATAAATTTCATCAGTTTAATAGGAATAGCACAATCCAGAGAGTGGTTAAGGCAGGCAAAGTTCAAGACACAGGCAAACAGTAATATCACAGGGAATCCAGAGCCTAAATCCAAAAACAGGCACAATTCGGTACACATACAAAATAGAAGTAATCCGTAGGGGCAAAGCGATAATCCACAGTAAGAAAAAGTCCAGGCAGAGTTCAAAAGGCAGAGTATCAGTCCGATATATAGAATGCTTAGTATGTGCTAACTTTAGAGTGAGTAAACAATACCTCGCATTGTTGCTGTGAAACTGAAGTCCTTATATACTGTGTGTTGGAGCGTGAATATAAATTGAAGGCAGGTGTGTGTAATTAGAATGAGAGAGACTGTGAGCGTGGGAATGTGTGGGTGTTCTGGGAGGTGTAGTCCATTGCAGCCATGTTAGAGGACCGCTGTACCTGCTGGGAAGTTAAGTGCGCGGCGGCCATGTTTGCCGGGCCGCTGGGGAAGCTGGGAATTGGAGTCGCGCTTCTGGTGCGACCTAACAGCATGTCCTATACATTTGCTGGGAACTTCCCAGAATGCAATCATTCAGGCTTTATCATATGTTGTATCTGATCTAATATCACTTTAACGTTATGAATATCTTACCTTATTTAGCTTACATCATACATGTGATATAGTTGATCTCAGTGGTCTACAGAGAATTATATCTCATTGTGATTGTAAAAGAAGTCATGTTTCACAGTGTATGTGGTACTTTAACAGGGTCTCTATTCTCATGTATAGGAATGTCTCAATTTGGATTTGATGAAGGGCTGTAATGCTAGGATCCTGGCAGTTGATTGTAGTGGAACTGCTCCAAATGTTGCTAAGAGCTCAAGGACCTCTGACTGGAAATTCAATTACCTTTCTGTGTAGTGTGTCCTGGTGGTCATGTGCAAATACTTTGTGGAATAATTTAAGCAGTTGTGGCAGCAAGAGTGAGCTCTTGGGTTATAATGACCTATTAGATAAGAATTTCTTGCATTTGCCTTTTACTTATAGAAGGTTTTCATCCATTTGTTCTTGTGCCTCAAAGCCATGTTTTTTTTTTTTTTTTTTTTTTTTTAATTTTAAATATATTTTTCTTTATATTCCTCACTGCAAGCTCCACATTTAGGTAATGCATAGAAAGTTATATATTAAACAGAAAGACTGTTAAATGTTAAGCCTTGTCTACAGCAACCAGCACCAATGACTAGTTCCATCATTTATTTATTTGCGAAAAACATTACTTAGAAAGCAGAACTGAAATGGCACGTAGAGCAAAACATACAAAGCTAAATTCACTTAGTCATACAGACTAAGGCAAAATATAGACAAAATGTGTTTCACATTAAGAAATGTATTTCCTTACTGTACTTTGTCTGGAGAGCAGGCATAGAGGTTTTGTAAATACTGTGTGTGTGTGTGTGTGTGTGTGTGTGTGTGTGTGTGTGTGTGTGTGTGTGTGTGTGTGTGTGTGTGTGTGTGTGTGTGTGTGTGTGTGTGCGAGCATGCATGCGGATGTGCGTGCGTGTGTGTGTCTATTAGATGTGACACGGAGTGCTGTGCTTCCTTATGGTTTTTACCACAGAATGAACACTTTTCACAAACCTAAAAATTTTCCTTTTTTCACAACACTATAAATATCCCCTCCACTTTGCCAACATTTTTTCCCCTTTCTCGTATCAAATTCTTTGGCACTGCACACTGTGTAATGTGGTTGCTAGAGACCAAGGACAAGGAAACGCAGTACATTACTGTCCCTTACTCTTAGGCTACTAAAGTCATTAGTTTCCTTTTCCAGGAAGAATTTAATCTGTCATTTGTCTCAAGAAAGCACGTAAAGTGTTCGGCTTTGAATTCTCTTTGTTGAGGTCCACAGTTTACTTTGGCTGCAGCGTCTGAAAGGAAACATAAAGGAAAGAGTGTCAGGGTCACCCAGAGCATCTCTTCAGGTCTACTGCTATTTCACATGGGCAAAGAGTGAAAAGAGTGGATATGACTATAGATCCCATTGTAGATCCTTTCAGCTTATTGTCCTCTCAGGGAAAACACACACACCACCCAAGTAAAGGCTTGACTGCCATATCAAATTGCTGTGACAATAAAACAGCTCAGCAGAACAATAAATGATGTACAGTACACCAGATTTTGTTGCAAATTGTTGTGTTACAAGCGCAGCAATGTATTAGGATGCATTGAAAACTACTTTGGTGTTATAACCCAAGTTAAACAGTTTCTGATTCTACAGGTTAGCACACAATAAAACTTAAATGATTCAGAACACTGGAAACGATTCACTGTTCTGCCTGTTAAACAACGCTATCCATATGTTTATTGTATACACGTGTGTTTACATATACCAATTGTTGTTTGGATTGGGCATGCTAAAAACTAGTTTATAATGTATTTTGTTTGGTTCCCCTAAAATGAACTGCTGCTCTCTTCCTTTCATGTCTGTGAGAAAATTTTCAGGGCCTGAGTTATCAAAAACATATGGGTATATAATCGGTGTAAGATAATCTCTGCTGTTTCGCTTAAATCCCAAACTGCTCCACATCACCTGAAATGACATACACACTTTAATATCTCCAAACACAACCAAGGTTTTATACCAACAGTGGGAGACATTAACTTGAAAGCCATAGTTAACATAGTTTTTCATTCTGCTTCCCCACTTTGTTTTGGCATTCTTCACTTTGTAAACCCATACTTTCTGCCAATCTCTTTCAGCTGTGCCTGTGTTTGGGGTGGTCAGAGCATAAAATTTCTTACAAATTGCATAAGGTTTATACACTACACTACCTAGATCCCTCTTAGCAGAATAATTCATTTATTCATCTTCAGTAACCACTTTGTCCAGAGGTCATGGGGATCTAGAGGCTATCCCAGGAACACTTGGTGTGAGGTGGGAATACACCTTGGATTGGATGCCAGTCCTTCACAGGGCACAACAAATTCACACACTAATTCAAACTTAAGGACAATTTACATAGGAGGAGAAAGGAAACCTGAGAACTCACAGACATGGGGAGAACTCCCCACAGACAGTAACCAGAGCCGCCATTCTGCCATTCTTAGCAGATGTGCTCCTTTTAAACCAGGTTTTCTATTGATATATAAATAAAATAGAATCAAAGCAAGCACAAGTTTGTTTTTAGGCATGAGGCGTGAGGAGCTGCTGAAACTTCAGTCAAGTAGGACTGTCAGAAGGAATACATATAGAAATATGTTTAGAGGTTTATTCTGAAGGGACAGTCGATGTGCAGTCAGATGATTGAAAGGTGTTTATTATTTACCCATTGAGATTTTGGGGAATGCCCATACTTTGTGCAGGATAATTCAAGACAACCAGCAAGGGCTTATTCTTTTCACTGTGGAGAAACTGGATTTTGACCCAAAGCCATTCAAGAAAAATGCAGAGACAGAAAAGGTACAGTAACTCTCTTGCCACAGTAATCATGTAATCATGCATTTGTAGAGAAACATATTTCTCTGACCCTAGAGGAAAAGTTCATCCCATTTCAAAACCATGGACATTAATATGGAGTTGTACCCCCTTTGTAGCTATAATCTCTAATCTTCAATTTCTATAAGATTTTGCAGTGTGTCTGTGGGAATTTGTGCACATTCAATCAAAAGAGCATTTGTGAGGTCAGGCACTAGTCTTGGACGAGAAGGCCTGGCTTGCAATCAGCATTACAATTCATCCCAAAGGTGTTCAGTGGGGTTGAGGTCAGGGCTCTGTACAGGCCACTAGAGTACTTACACACCAAAACTCATAAAACCATGTGACAAACAAGACCTCACTTTGTGCACAGGGACACAATCAGGTTGGAACAGGAAAAGGCCTTCCCCAAACTGGTGCCAAAAAGTCAAGTGTCTAAAATCAAGTCAGTTGTATTAAATGTATGCTGTAGCATTAACATTCCCTTCACTGGAACTAAGGGGCCCCAACCCTGAAAAAAAGCCCCAGACCATTATTCCTCCTCTATTGAACTTTACTGTTGGCTCTGTCCATTCTGATAGTGTAGGTAGCTATGTCCTGGCATCCCCCCAAATGCAGATTTGTCCATCAGACTTCTAAGATAGTGAAGCATGATTCATCACTCCAAATAATGTTTCCACTGCTCCAGAGTCCTGTGGCATTATGCTTTACACCACTCCAGTCAACACTTGGCATTGTGCGTAGTGATCTTAGGCGTGTGCTGCTCGGCCATGGAAACCAATTTCATGAAGTTCTTGTGCTTTGGAACTCTGTAGTGAGTGATGCAACAGAGGTTAACCAATTTTTACATGCTTCAGCACTCGGTGGTCCTGCTCTGTGGGTTTGCTGAGCTGTTGTTGTTCCCAGGTGCTTCCATTTACAATAATAGCACTTACAGTTGACCGGGTCAGATCTAGCAGGGCAGAAATTTCATGGACTGACTTGTTGCAAATGTAACATCCTACAGTATGACAGTGCCACGCTTGAAGTCACTGATCTCTTCAGTACGACTCATTCAACTGCCAGTGTTTGTCTATGGAGATTCCATGACTATGTGCTTAAATTTTATGCACCTGTTAGCAAATGGGTGTAGCTGAAACATCTGAACTCAATAATTTGGAGGGGTGTCCACATATTTTTTGGCCTTATAGTGTATGTTTGAACTGAAACGTTTAAAATGCATCAATTGATTACACAGGTATATGTTGACCTGCTATGGCATTACTGCCTGTCGCACCTCCTCCGCTACCGATTATAACATGGTTCCCTTCTTTCAGTTCACCCATCAATGCCATTAGTTTTATGTCTAACCAATAATTGGCAAACTTCTGGATATCCTGTTTTCTGGTGTTAAGATGCTTTGCTTTCAACAGAGCAACCTCAAACATGTGGAATCACTAAGACAAATTTCCAGCAGTAAAATGTTACAGTTTTCCACATATCAACATCTTTGCATTACAGTATGAGTTTTTTTGTTATGCATATGGACATATGTCTTACAAAAAGACATATTTTAAAATGTTACTAAAAAGGCTTTTTAGTAACATTTTTGTGAAAGACATTTTTGTGAAAATGACTAAATAAGGTACCCAAGTATAAGTAAAATAGGTGTCTGGAGTGAATATCATAATGTATTCTTTTCCCTTTTTTAAGGTTTCCTCTCCAAATCTGATTGTCCTGAACATCTGGGCTGATTTAAGAGCAGAGGTTTTACTAGGGACCCTTTTCTCTCTGTGTTGTCTGTGCATTGGTGAAATATGACAAATCTACTGACTAGTTCTTCATTTACAACACCACAGAGAACACTTCTGCTCCACTTATCAGCCAATCCTCAGTCCACTCAAGGCCCAGAGACCACCATTCCCACAGCGCAAAATGATATATGCTGACAGATTATGGAGTGTGTGTTGTGGCGGTATGCTTAAAGTGGTGCTACTTAGTTAACCTTTCAAAGGTGTGTGATAACGATCACTCAGTGAGGCAAAGTTTGAAGCTGGCTATGATTGAGTTATAAGGGTGCTAGTGCAGTTTCTGTGGTCTGCGGTTACCCCATAACTGCAGGTCACATCTGGTCATTGCTGGTGCAAGTTCATATTACTGGTAAAGTGATTTCTCTGCAACAGGAATTTGTACTGGTCAGAACAGAATTAGATAGCTATTAATGATAAGGTGTGAGGGGAAAAAAAGGTTAAGGGCATTGCTAGAAAAGCAGAGATTTTGGACGGCATAGTTATGAGAAAATGTCAAGTAGACTCACCGTGGTGAAATAACACCTGGCGTCAATCTCATGCAGCATAGCATAAATTTTAATGGTTTCACATGAGTAAAAATGTTTCAATTGAAACCTTAAAAGAAGTAGGTAAATCTTAAGATGCAAACACTGGCAACAAAAAAAAATGACTGGGGCAGATGTAAATGTCTTAAGATAACTTTTTAAAGTGTACAAAAGAATGTTGATGCCAATGTACTTTAAACTCAGAGGAGACATTTGTTAGTTCTTTTCAGTATGTCCAGTTGGATTATTTGTCAGCTGCAGCATCAGCTTGTCTGAAATAATACTTAAAGATATGCTGTGCTTTACTGTTTGTTTCACTCTTTGCCTGTTGGTTGGAAGTCACTATTAACTCATTTTAGCTGTCCAGCTGCTTGCAAGAGGCCAGTTATGTTTGTAAAAGATGTGAATAATTGTTTGTACTTGTGGACAGTGTGGGTGTGTGCACGTTTACTGTGTTCATGTATGTTTATGAGGATGTTTGTGTGTTCATGACACGCACACTCCAAGAAGTATTTGTGCATTACTTTTCAGTCCAGCATCTATTTTATTGCCATGTTATTGCCACTCCAGCCACACCCCTTCTCTTAATTTACCCAGGTGACAGGAAGTTTGCATGTGTGAATGTATGTACGTTGTTTGTACGTATGTGTTAGTAGGGCCGTGCTTATCCTCTCCTTAGTCCCTGAAAAGAGGTGAATTGGTGGCCACTAATCTGCACTGTTCAGCTTTGATGTGGCAGAGAGAGAGAGAGATAAAAGCATCTAAGCTACTTAGAGAGAAGAGATTTTCCTCTTCCCCCTTCTTTTTCTTTCTTTTCCTCGTAGTCTTGGCTAACCAGTTGTTCTGTCTCCTTGGATTTGCAGATAAGTCTACAGAAACTCTAAATGACTTTAAACCTTAAAGCGCCGGTAAGATTAATGCTCCTGTTAAATGACCCCCACCGGTATGGGTCCTCAGAACCCTTTCTGGCACTGATAATTGTGTGCGATCAGTGTGTACTATCAGGAGAAGTGTCCCCTAAACAAAACCAAGTCAAAGCCTAAATAGTCAAATAGCTAAGTTAGGACATAAACCGGTATCACCACACACGAAGAAAGTGCTTGTGTTAGATTTTGGCTGTGTAAAGCGTTCTTGGAAAGAAATTTACAAGAGGTGGCTAAGTGTATGTGTTGCAGAAATGATTTATTTTTTTTGTATTTCCAATTTCCTTCTTAGAAACCAGTATATTTCAGAGGGATGTGTAAAGATTTATCCTCAGCTGGACTGCATGCATCATTGTTTCATTGTTAAATGTAAATTGGTAAAAGGATATGTTCTTGACACTTAGATAAAAGGGGGTTGGTGGGTGGTGACTAGAAACCACAGATAATAAATGTGATTAGAGTTGAAAGATGTTCAATATTCTGTGCTACACCTGATTTAATGAGTGTGAATATACAAAATCTTTGAATAGCACAAACACAAGCATGCATGCATGTACACGCACAGACAGTGGAGGTAACGGAGTTGTAGCTGGTAGCTGCTTACATAGCAAATTACCTTTCAGAAAAGTAATTAACTAGCCCTCACTCCCTGTCATACTCCTCTGCCTGAGCTCCAGGATCAGCACCGAAAGCATTTTGACAAGTAAAGTAAATCAGTATTTGCTGTTGTCCAACTGCAACATACTTATGTAGATGTCTTATGGAATCTATTTCATCATTCATCTTACATCTATGATAACAAGATTTTTGCTCAATAACAAAAGTGGCTCTGTTTAATGTTGTGAATTCTTGGTCTTAATTTGGCTTATTAAAATTAAGAATATTTTTAAATTGTTTCTTCTTTAAGTGTATATGAAAACTATCACCTTTGGTGTGCAGACGTAATGCATGCATGGGGGTATAAGTTTCTATAAGATTTGTATTTTCTAGGGCAGTGTGACTACGTGCAAATGTACCATGCTCTAACATCAAGCTGAATTCCAGCTATAAATTTTTATCATGGTGAGCCCCTCAAACACATAAATCGCTATTTCAAAACACCACACACCCTGGACTCTTTGAAGCTTGTCTCCTCAGAATCCCAGAAGCACCAGCCATCATGTCACATAAGATATGGCCCACACAGACCTTACTCAACAGAGTGGTGGTTAGGCGCAGAACCTTTATTTTTAAAAAAATTTTAATATTTTTTTAAGAAAAAAAAAAATAAAGCTAAATTTTCCTGTCTTTCAAGCAAAATCAAAGCCATGGCTAAGCCCTCAAAATCTAAAAATCAAAACAAAATCTCTGTTGTCCCTCCAGTGTGTAATGACAGACATAAACAGACAGGAATAAATAGTTATTGCTTGGTTTCACCATGTTATTGACATCACTGGAGTGACTGTTGTTGAACATATTTCTGACTCACTCAGAAAACCACATGAACGTAATTACATTAAAGCCATTTCTGACTCAATTTAAACTTTACAGAGCTTTCTAGTCTAATGCTTACAATATGATAAAATGTAAAGATTCTTATATTAACATCTCTCTCTCTGTCTGTACAACACAGCTCTGTTTCTAAAACAAACCCCATCAAAGTCTTATTCAACAGGTTAAATGGGGGAAAGGTATACATGTTTTACTTTGAAGAGAGAGAAAAGTGAAAAAAAAACAAGAAGCATGGTGTAAATACCAAGAGGATTCATCCAAACTTATGGGCTGGAAAAGAAAATGTTTAGAGAGTGAAGAAAGGAGTTCAGCAGCCTGAGCGGCCCTGTGTTTACAGCTGCTTACAGCTCTTAATGTGCTTACAGCAGCTGCAGGGCCATGAGAATGTCCCTCACAGGCCTCAGCTGGCCATGGCACCTCATGCTGAAGCCAGCTTGTATTCACAAGATATGATGCATTATGTAAATACTTGGTCCATATACAGGCATTTGACTTAGATTTGACCGATATTTACAAAAATATCTAAATACAGAAAATACAGAGGCAACTCACTGAATTAATATTTTCAACTAGTTGCTTATGTGCTTGCCATAATGGTATGTATACTTTGACTGGCGCATTAAATATTCACTGGGTGGAAGTTTACTGAAGAAAGGAGCCTAGGATGTGTGTGTGTGTGTGTGTGTGTGTGTGTGTGTGTGTGTGTGTGTGTGTGTGTGTGTGTGTGTGTGTGTGTGTGTTCTTCTGTCTAAATACACATCCAAATTGGATTTAGTTCACTTTTTGGCCTCCGTTGATATTATACTGAGCCAAACGCATTATAACCCAAATCTGATTGTATCACCCTAACACAGCAGTTGCTAAGGCAGCGCTGCTATAACCGCCAGTCTCTTCTGTATAATGCCCCTGAACCTAACCCAGACTCCAGTGTGATTGATGAGGTAGGGGTAATAGTAGAACAGGCTTGTGAATTAGCCACTGACATTTCCTTTTGCTTTGCCTCCCCGTCTGTTCCAGACACCCAGAGCTAAATGCACCCAGTGGCACGAACAGAAAATCGCCCACTGATCAGCCTAGATGGCATCTTCCAAAAAACTAGGTTACCCCCCAGTGATTTTTGTTTTGTTGTTGCTGTATTGCAACATCAAATTTAAGTATATTAGAATGTGATTTTGTTTCTGCTCCTTTTGAAGTGATGCTGTACAACAAATAAATATTATGCAGTTAGATGTCCTCAGAATTATTTGAAAATAAAAAATATTAAAACTGCTTAATTTATAAGTATTCACCCTGTTTCTTTTAACAGTCTAAATTATGACTTGTATTTACTTTTCTTGAGCACTCACACTAAATAATGTAAAAAAAAAATACTGTTAAACAGGGTACACCTGTGTTAATTTCAATTCCAGTTGGGTCCAATTGTATGCTTGCACAACAAATAGCACTGAGTTTGGGTGGTCTCACAGCTAAAATGGCAGATCGATCAGTCCTGCTGTCACGAAGACCAATTAACTGCCTGAGGAGCACAGTGAAATTATAACAAAGTGGGAAAATATGGCAATACAAAGGATAGTACCAAGATCAGGCCAAGCTGAGTGCATGGGCAAGAAGAAGGGCAATGGTTAGACAAGTGTCTAAGAGTCCAACACTGAAGGGGTTAAAGAGCTCACTGGCTGAAATAGGAGAACCTGTGCAGACCTCAAAAATATCATCAGCTCTCCACAGATCTGGCCTCTATGGGAGAGTGGCTTCTGAGAAAGGCTAACATAAAGGCATGCCTAGAGTAAAGGATATTGTAGTCTGATTAAAGGTGAGCTATTTGTTGTAAAAGCAGACCAAATACAGCCCAACACCCAGGTAACACCATTTTTACCATCAAGCACGGTTATGGTAGCATCATATTACTTTTACAACAAAGCATCAGCAGAAGGAACTGGAAAGCTTGCTGGCATCAAGCGCAACATGGATGGAGCCAAAAAGAAGCAAACTATTGAGGAGAACCTGTTCCAGTCAGCCAGAAAGCTGTGTCTCCTCTGAAAATATATGTTCTAACAGGATAATGAGCCAAAGCACAGGGCAAAAACTACAAAGGAACGACTTGAAAAAAAATCCAAATCCCTGACTTAAATCCAATTGAAAAACTGTGGCATGACCTGAAAATTGCTGTCCACTAACACTCTCAATCTAATTATCTGAGACAACGCAAAGCTGTAATTGCTGCAAAAGGACATTGACTCTGGGGAGTGAATACTTATCAATTAAGCAGTGTTTAGATTATTTTTTAAAAATAATTCTGAGGACATCTAATCATAAAATTAGGTTTATTTAATTTTTTTTAGAGAGTCATTGCAAAAGAAACAGATAAATCCCAATGTAATATACTTAAATTTGATGTTGCAACATAGCAGAGAAAGAAAGAGAGAGAGAGAGAGAGAGAGAGAGAGAGAGAGAGAGAGAGAGAGAGAGAGAGAGAGAGAGAGAGAGAATCACTAGGGGATGAATAATTTCTGGAGGCAAAGTAAATGGAGGGAGCTCTTTTCCGTTTTTTTGTTTATTAATGCTCGTTCTGTCCCTCTTTTTATTTTTATTGATGTCTTTGTTATTCCTCCTGCATTTTATATTTAAAACTTGACCAAACAAAAGGGGACCATGAGTTGTGGCCAAGGAAACCAAGCAGAGCTATATTTGATGGCAGAATTAGTGACCAAAGGAGTCTGATGGCGTGGATAGGACAAGCAAGAATGAATGAAAGTAGAAACGGGAGAGAAAACAGATGTCCTTGGCCTAGCCAGGGGTGAGAGAGCGAAAGCTCGTTGACAGTTGGATAAATCTGCTCTTGTGTGGAGTGAGGGAAATGGGGAAAGGGTTTTAAATCACTTTTATATCTCGTTTAGCTGCACGTAGCAGTAGACAGCGAAGACCACTAACATGCGCTGTCTGATGATACAATTTGTCTCTTGCTCTCACCCAAAGGCAGTTCACACACAGCCAGTAGTCATGAAAAGTTCAAACAGACAGTGGCACAAACTAAATTTTCATGGATTTAAAAGTTTGATATTTCCTATTTAAAATTGCCTAGTTTAAATATCTCCCCAAGATCCTAGCACTACTCTTTTTGGTAACAAATTCTTGCATTCATTCATTTTAAAAATAAGCACAGTGCTGTGAATTCTTATGTTTTTGTGCATATTTCATACTAAATAGTTTTAGATCTTCAAACGAAGTACAACATAAAACAAAGGCAACCAGAGTAAACACACAATACAGTTATTTATTTATTTCTTTGTTTTATTGAAGCAAAAAAGTTATCCTACACCTATCACCCATGTGAAAAAGTAATTACCCCCTTAAACTTTAAATCTGGTTGTGCCACCTTTAGCAGCAATAATTGCAACCAAACGCTTCCGATAACTGGAGATCAGTCTTTCACTTACTTCTAGGACTAGGACTTACTCCTATGCTCTGGATAATTGTTTTGCTGTATAATCCAGTTGCACTTGAGTTTCAACTTACGGACTGAAGACTGGACATTCTCCTTTAGGATTTTCTGGTAGTGAGCAGAATTCATGTTTCCCTCAATCACTGCAAGTTGCCCAGGCCCTGAAGCAGTAAAGCATCCCCACATCATCACATTGCCACCACCATGCTTGACCGTAGGTATGATGTTCTTTTTGTGGAATTCTGTGTTTGGTTTACGCCAGATTTAACGGGACCCCTGTCAGTTCCAAACAGTTCCACTTTCTGGTTCTTTGGAGTCTCAGAGCCTTTGAAATAGCTTTGTAAGACTGATGTATTTGAATCACCTTCTTCCTCATTGTTTCTGGAATTTCTTTCAATTTTGGCATAGTGTGTTACTGGGTAAGACCTTTTAACCAACTTCATGCTGTCAAAAAAGTTCTATTTAAGGGTTGATTTGATTGAACAGGGTTTGCAGTAATCAGGCCTGGTTGCATCTAGTCCAGCTGAACCCCATTATGAATGCAGTTTCATAGATTTGGGGAATTAGTAATTATGGGGGCAAATACATTTTCACACAGGCGCAGTTGGTATTGGATAACTTTTTTGCTTCAATAAATAACATTATCATTTAAAAACTGTATTTTGTGTTTATTCAGATTGCCTTTGTTTTATCTTAGATTTTGTTTTAATTTCTCAAACAATTTAGTATGACATATACACAAAAACAGAAGATATCAGGATGGGGCAAATACTTTTTCACACCACTGTAAGTGTATGATTTTTATGTGTGTAGTTTGTTAACAGTTCAGAAAGGGAGATGCCTACATTTTAACTTATTTAATTTTTTTTAACTAATAAAAACAGATTATACATACATTAATTGGACATTTACTTGATAATGATTGACAATGAACCAATTTTGATTATGATAATGATTACATGTTAATGATAATCTGTGAAATCCAATGTCTTGATGCAATAAACTGTTTTTTGTCTTCTTCATTTTACCTTGCAGAAAATATCATTTCTAAATATCCGACTTTTGCACTCGATTGTAACCATTTGTGTCATTTTACTTAACTGGAAAGATTTAATTACTTGCATTATGAGATCCATTGGGTAGAAAATTTTTGTACAGTTTTTTCTAGTTAAAGTAGAGCATCTTGAACCAAAAACAATGGACCAACAGTCCATCCTTTTGTTCATGCAAAAAAGGGAAAATGTCTGCATATCAAACATAGCCAACATAGCCATCTGCAACTAGAGCTTTGTGAGAATTGTTTTAAATATGTTTACACAGCATTGTTACCAAATTACTAATAAACTAATCATAACAGTAAGCTGCATATAAGTGTATACAATTTAGGTTTTCTAACAGTTACTCTGCATCATGACTAGGACATGCCAAATAGGTTTAACACTGAATACCATTATATTCTCAGGGGTTAATATGGTGGGGTTTTTATTGTACCATAGGAACAACACAATACAATTTATGCATTATATGGAGTTGGAATATATGGAATCATCATGATATCATGTGATTATGGACCTAGACTAATCCCATAATAGCTTTAGCCTAAAATCAGATTCAGTGAATCTATTGCAGTTAAGGCGAGACACTGCAGGTGAATAGGTGAAAAATGTTAATGTGAAGATATTATCATGAAACTTTACCAATAAATTATATACATTATTACAAATATTTTTTGCATTACAAGTTTTCTGAAAAAAATATGTTTAGATATGCAAATAAGATACTATCTCATTGAATGTATGCTTATTTACATATATTTAAAAACCAAAAATCTAGATCTTGAAAACAGTTATATTTAAAAAAAAAAAAAAAAAATAGGATTTAATTTTAACAACATATCAGAGATAAAAGTTTTTACACAACAGATTTTGGATATCAAATTTTTTTTTTTAAATATATAAGATCTCAAAATACTATGCACATGTATTAAAACTTGATTATCGCCATGTTTTTTAATACAAAATGGTGTATCAATCAGGCAATAAACATTGTGTGAACAAATCCTTCTGTAATAATCTTCAGAATATAACTAAGAATGAACATGGAAAGTAAACTCATGTTGAGAAAACAGCTGTTAAAGATATTGATTGTAGAATTTCATACTTACTGATTAGAAATAACACTTTTTTTTGTAACAGTAACTCGTTTATCATTTCCCCCAAAGCTGTACTACACAGTTGACTATATATAAACTGTATGTGACTTTTTTGTTTGAATTATATTATATTATATTATATTATAGACAGAGATGTGATTAGAGGATGGCAAGTAGAGGAGATATTCCTATCCTTATCCATCACATGTATTTTACACCTCGATGCACTAAAGCTTGTTTTCTTGTTCTCACGAACAGAATACTTTCCTTACTTATTTGAGCTTTGGATAGCAGCTTATGTCTTTTTAATGCTTTTTGCACAGAATTTCTGTGTTTTCCCCATCTTTTTTTATAATGTATTAATGATGTATCTGTTGTAAGCTAGCGTGATGCATTTCAGTGAATCACATCGCCAGAAATTAACTTTAAATTTCCTTAGCCAATGAAATTCTGTCTCCTGGTTTAGATCCATAGACATAGATGTGGAATACAAAAAAACTTCTGTCTCAAGTCACTTACGATCTCGATAGTTAGACCTGGAACATTATTCATTGTCATAAGGAATTGTGACAACTCACGCTTGTCAAGCATAGATTTGGCTTATTTTTCCTGGTTAATAAATGCTGAGACGTCCCTAATGTAATATAATTTAATGTACATGATAGGTGCATAAAGTTTTTTTCATTGTGGAAATGTCTTTTTCTGTCTTCAGCCCCATCTTTTAGCTTTTCTTATGCTCCAGGTCAGAATTCTGTTAACAAAGCTCGTTCATTTTTAAACACTGAAAAAAATCTTTAAGCACTAATAATTGACTATCATTGTACCAAAATGGAACAAAATCGGCAAACACAAATCAAATAGTGGGACACTGGCAGTCAGTCTGCTTTCTATATTTCATTAGCAGTAAAAGGATAGATATACTCCAAAACAGACAATTACAAAGATAATTATAAGATAATCATTTATGTATCTGGTAAAACATGTACAGTTACAGTGGTAAAAACATTTATGTGATAATAATAATAATAATAATAATAATAATAATAATAATAATAATAATAATAATAACAACGAGCCATGATTTGATGACAAGCTATTAAATCATTATAGCCTATCGATACACCTACTGTTTGGAGATGAGTGGGGAAACTGAAGACAGGTGGTTTATCTCCATCTCTAACCTTGACAGTCTGACCTGTCCTGTCAAAGTCTTCCAGCTTGAAGGTCTCACTGCTGGCACGGAGGACTCACCTGCAGAAACACCTTCCCTTCTTACAGCTACTTCCCACTGCCTCAACTGTTTCTCTTTGGGAAACCTTCAGAGTGAGAGAAAAGTTATCTAGCCAACTAACTACAGTAAGATGCACAATGTGTCAGTCGCTCAGCCAAAACCAGGAGCTTGTCATAAAAGTCAGTTTGGAGAAAAACGGCAGTATAGATGAAAATCTTGATTATGGGCAATTTAGTTTGTAATATAAACTATAATATAAGCTAAGACTTATTACTGTTGCCTGGACCAATGTGGCGGTGATGCTGATATATGATCCAGTGGCCAATGCGGCGTCTATTTATGTCTATGTTTAGATCAGCCTGTACTTTCTCACTGTTGCTAAGCTCTAGAAAGGAAATGACCATATTTAGATTATGCTATCATGACGCTAGAGGAAATGAGCGTTCCAGTGATTCAGTGATTCCAATGAACCAAACACTCGCTGTTTTCATGGAGAGATCACTGAGATATATTTTGGATATATATGGATATATGGTTGCGAGCGTGCCATTTGAGTGCATTTAGCAATGGTCTGTATACACATTTATATTACACAAACTAACCTATTCCAATGAGTCCGACCTACTGTATGAAGTGAGCTAGCTAGCAAGTGATGATAGCTATATAGCTAGCTACCTGTGCAACAAAATGCTTTGAAATTAGATCAGATAACTAGAATAGCTTGAAAAAAATCTCAGCTTTTTTTTAAAATCTAGACTTAAAAGATTATATGATGAGATTAATTTAGAAATACAATAAACCAGCAGAAATAAGACATAATTATTAATGCAGCTAATTAATGTTACCTATGCATAAACTGCTAACTCCCCCAACCTCAATCTCAGTAATAAAAAGGGGGAAAAAACAAAACAAACCAATTTTATTTATGGAGGCCATCCAAATGTCAAAACTGTTAGATATTTCTAAACATGTGGAGACATTTGGTGGACACTCACATACCCACACACCCACCCACCCTCACACACACACACACACACACACACACACACACTCATATCCAGTCCATCTACCCAAAACCCTTGATCTCTTTCTGTGGAACCCCAGAATGTGCAACTGTTTACTTAAATCTATGGTGTGGAACCATTGGTCTGTCAGTTACTTAAACAGATTTTAACAAAGAATGTAGATGCTGAAGCTCTGTGTTTGTGCCCTTTTTAACAATGTAAGCCCTTGTTACTTTCACAATGCAGAGTCATACAGAGTAATAGACACCTGATTTCAAAAGAGTATTTGTTTCCTTATGGTTTAATGGGATCTCATTTTTTAAATTTTTTATTTTATTTGAGGCAGCAGAGCTTGGACATTTTTCTCCATTTGTCCAGTCTCTTTTACTAAAAATATAGAGTTATTATGGCAGTGAACCCTGATGAGACAAAGTGAAAGGGAAAATGAAAAGAAAAAAGCGGGAGTAAGAATGATAAGCATGTCTAAAGTTAATGAACTTTTAAAGAGCAGTATATTCGTAGCAAGTCACAGGGGTATCAGCATTCAGTGGCATCGCTATGGTGTGGAGAGCAGACCCATCAGAGGATTGTTGGGGGAGAACAGGTCACAGCTGGAGTTGGACAAAGAGGATGTAAGGTCACACCATGAGGCAGGAGAAAAAGAGTTTAAGTAATAAAGATTCTGTTTTAGAGTGATGGATTCAGGCGGCAAGCTGAGATGGCTTTATCTCTTTCTGTCTCAAGTTTGTAAAATAGAACATTTGCTATCATGTTGCAGAGTGGGCCAACAGGTTTTTTATGCTCTCTCTCCTGGACACACAGCGCCATCAATAATACCCTTTGCCACCATGTGACTGTCTTGTTTCATTAAATACACGTGGTGATGGTACTTTGCTGTGTGCTAAACTCCACCTCAAACAAACAAATCAGGGTAGTGGTAAGTGCCTGCACCACTTAGCACTGCTTTTGTCCACTAATGGGCTCCTGGCACTGTTCCAAGGCACATTTGCTCTGGGAAAGTCAGCTGTGGAGAACAATAAAGTACTGTAGGCCTACTGTAGTGTAAAGCAGCAGAGACACAACACACTTCAAACTGCTTAAAACTTCTGAGGAAAACTATAACTTGACTATAACAGCTATTACTCAGCTCTGCAGTTTCCCAGAAGCTTGAGTGTTGTAAGCTTTTTTTGTGTAAAAAGGCAGTGTCATGTTAAATTATAGCATTCATCCATTCATTTATTCATTCATTAATTTTCCTACCATTTTTCCTGTTCAGGGTTGTGGTGGCAACAGGCTGAATAAGTCAGCTTAGACTTCTTTATCCCTGGGCACAGACTCCAGGTACTCCTGAGGGATTCAAGACTCAAAAGCCAACTGTGAGATGCAGTTTCTCCAGTGGGTCCTGGGTCTGCCCCAGTGACCAGTCCAGTGGGATATGCCTGATACAGCTCTAGCTTGAGTCGACCAAGAGTCATCCTTGTAGCTTGTTACTCTATCACAGAGAGTAAGCCCAGAAACCCTGCAGAGGACTTCATTTCCACCACCTGTACCTGTGACATTATTCTATCCATCACTACCCACAGCTTGTGATCCAAAGGCGTTGATAGGGATGTAGATTGACCAGTAAACTGACCTCCTCCTTCATCACCACAGAACAATACGGTGACTGCTGCTGACCAATTCCTTTTGTCAATCTCATGCTCTCTTTTTCCATTACTTGTAACTAAGCACCCATGATACAGTCCCCTCAGAAAGTATTGGAACAGCAAGGCCAATTCTATTATTTTTGCTATACATTTTGGTTTGAGATGACCAAATGATGAATATGAGATGAATATGAGATGATAGATCAGAATTTCAGCTTTCATTTCCTCATATTTACATCTAGATGTGTTAAACAACTTAGAAAATAGCACCTTTTGTTTGAACCCACCCATTTTTTCAAGTGATCAAAAACATGTGACTGATGTGAGGTGTTTCTTGCTGTCCAGGTGTGCCGTGTTACATTGATTGTTTAAAGAATTAATAGCTATGAATATCTACTCCAGGTTTGTGTCCTAGGCTTTGCCTGTGAAAACTGCATTTGTTGTTAAAACGGATAAACCAACACTAAGACCAAAGAGCTGTCTATGGGAGAAAAGCAAGCCATTCTGAAGCTGAGAAAAGAGGGAAAATCTATCAGAGCCATTGCAAAGCCTATACAACAATTTGGAATGTCCTGAAAAACAAAGAAAACAACTGGTGTGCTAACAAGCGGACATGGAATGGGTCTGCCAAGGAAAACAACAGCAGTTGATGACAGAAATATTGTGAGAGCTGTGAAGAAATACCCTAAAACAACAGTTAGACATTCACAAGGCAGGGGTGAAGGTACCACAATCCACCATTCAAAGAAGACTTCAAGTGCAAAAATATACAGGCCATACCACAAGATGCAAACCACTCATGAGCAGTAAGAATCAGAAGGCTAGATTGGAATTCACAAATAAATACAGAGATGAGCCACAAATTTCTGGAACCAAGATTAACCTCTACCAAAGTGATGGAAAGGCCAGTGATGGCTTGGGCTTGCATGGCTGCTTCTGGAACAGGCTCATTAATCATTTTGTGATGATGACACTCATGGTGGTAGCAGGAAAATTAATTCAGAACTCTACAGAAACATCTGTCTTCCAATTTACAGAGAAATGCATCCAATCTAATTGGGAGGAACTTCATCATGCAGCAAGACAATGACTCAAAAAGCACTGCCAACACAACAAAGTATTTCATCAGGGGGAAAAAGTGGAAGATTTTAGACTGGCCAAGTCAGTCATCAGACCTTAACCTAATTGAGCAGCATTTCACCTCCTAAAGAGGAGACTGAAGGGTGAAACCCCCCAGAACAAACAACAACTGAAAGAAGCTGCAGTACAAACCTTGGAAAAGCAAAACAGAAGAAAAATGCAACAGTTTGGTGATGTCAGTGGGTCACTGGCTTGGTGCAGCCATTGCAAGCAAGGGATATGCAACCAAATATTGCTCAACTAAAAATTGAGTAGTCCACCACCATAGGTGACATGTTTTAAATTGTTTAACACATTTTGATGTCAATATGAGGAAATGAAAGCTGAAATTTTGATCTATCATCTCATTCATCTTTTGATCTCAAACCCAAATGTCTTCAATGTATAGCAAACAGAATTGGGTAGAGTAGCCAAAAATTTTCCTCAAGTACAAGTAAAACTATTTATAAAAATAATTACTCAAGTAACAGTAAAAGTTATTAATGTTAATAATTACTTGAGTAAGAGTAATAAAGTATCCAATGAGAAGACTACACAAGTAGCAAGTTAATTAAGTTTTTACTTCGGATTTGATTAAAATGAAGGGAAAATCCTGAATCTTAGACTACATGGAGAACTATAAGTCACATTTCTCCTTGAAAGTCTGTCTGTTCTGTTTATATGATATAAACCTGGGTTCAAGATGAGGCAGCGTATCCCAGTCCTGTGATGGGTACAATAACACAGAACCTGTCATTTTCAAGACAAAATCTCTCTCACACA
Organism: Cranoglanis bouderius; assembly: GCA_023630585.1. Taxonomy (NCBI): domain Eukaryota; kingdom Metazoa; phylum Chordata; class Actinopteri; order Siluriformes; family Cranoglanididae; genus Cranoglanis; species Cranoglanis bouderius. Next base: position 12,901,513 of record CM042538.1, on the reverse strand, counting down.
CCCCCAAAACAAACATTTTCCCAACAGGTGACTGTCTTTATTTTCAGAACATGTTAACAACAGAAACTTGTCAGCATCTGCATTTAAACAAGACAATTTTTTTGGCTGGATTTTCCCCAGTACACTCAACAGTGAAACACCAAGTGTGTGTCAAAGTTCCACTTCAGACAGTGCCAAGTGATGTTAGCTCTTCATACTGGATCCTACTCAAACCTTGATTATGTCTTGGTAGCCTGTTAAAGACAACCACAAATAGGAGTGAAGACAAGAAACACCTCTGACAGAGTCTAATACCCACCTTAAACAGCTTCGATTTAACACCAAGAAAGTGGACACAACTCTCACTTAGCTCATAAAGATACTCCATACTCCTGCAGTATCTCCCACAACAAAGGCTGGCCATATGAACATAGCTCATGAACACAGACATTGTCCAAAATCACATATGTAGGCTGGATTTGCATACTCCTATGACTCCTCACAAAGCTGTCCAAGAGTAAAGAGTTGGTCCACCCTTCCACAGTCTGCAGTGTTCCTCCTAAATCCTAGGTTCAACTATTAGATGTCTCCTTTCTGGAACCCTGGCATAGCCTTTTCCTGGGAAACTGAGAAGTATGATTTTTCTTTAATTGTAACACACATCCTTGTCCCCAACATCTGCATGCAACATTTAAGATGCATGTTAACCCCCTCAACCTTAACCTTGCTCAGTGGCTTTAACATCTCCAGCAGAATCTCCTCCACCCCTGCAGCCTTGATGCTCTGAAGGTTTCTACTTCCCATAGTAACCTCAACCACAGAGAGGGACTCCAAGACAGAAGAGATTTCTGGTGATGCCTGCTGAAGTATGGCGTGTCCACTGAGTTCCTCAAAGTGCTCCTTCCATTGCTCATAAATATCCTCAGTAGAGGTCAACACTTAGAGCTTGTGAATAGTCTTGCCTCCCCTCCTGAGGTGCTGAACATTTTGCCAGAACATCTTTAAGGCCACCCAGAAATCTTTTAACATAGCCTCTCCAAACCCCTTCCACGGCTGAGCTTTTGCTTCTACAATTACTTTGCTCAGTCTTTGTGGCTCTCTTATACCTCTCAATCAGGAGAAACCTCTGTGAGGATTAGTCAAAAGGTCTCCTTCTTTAACTTCTACTCTTACCACTGGTTTCCACCACCATGTCCTATGGCTACCACCATGACAGACACTGACAGCCTTCTGCTATATGACTGCATTGTGTGTGTGTGTGGGGGGGGGGGGGGGAGCAAATCAAAGGGTTGTGGTGCTCATTTTATCTCCTGTACTCATCACTTTTCAGGTATTTTAAGTGGCTGGACCTTTGCCTTAGTCATTACCCCTTTTGTCACTGCTTTTACAATTAAGTACTTGAACATGGTTAATTTAGACTCAGTGTCTGTCCTGAGACTCAAAATCTCACTGAGGCAACCCTCTTATCCAACTGGCTGAGTCCCTTAGCCTAAGCTTTGTGAGTATCCTCACATCTCCTGTGGGGACTCCAGAGTAGGAGAAAGCCAACCCTCAATCAAGAAGTGGAGTACCGGAACCTATACTGTGTATGGATGTAAGTCTGATTATAGTCTATACCTGCTCACATCATACACTATACACAGATTTATTCCCCACCAGTGAAGTGACATTCCATGTTCCGAAAGCCAGTTTCCATGACAAGAGCCTTGTCGAATGCATGCCTGCTGCCTGTTTGGCCTTGCACCAGACCCCTACCCTTCATCTTGCAGGTGGTGAGCCCACAAAGTGGCCGCACCTCTCCCGTTTGCAGGTGGTGAGCCCCACCAGATTGCATGGGTGGCCTGGTCACCATGCATGCAGCTGCAGACCCCAGGCCTGGCTCCAGGGGTGGGCCCTGCTAATCTGCCTCTGAAGTTCACTGAAATGCATAAATGCCTTCAACACTAGATATTACAAAGTTGTCTGATCAAAGTAAAGTTTCTTTGCTGTTTCTCTGTAAATTTGATTTGTTTGCTATTCTAGTGGTCTGAAATACTGATGGCTGTTTTCCTACGACTTGTTTCCTTTCAGGTACTACCAGTTTGCTCTCTGAATATCTGGTAGGTTTGACCAGAAGGCATTTTTACTATATGTGTGTGTGTGTGTGTGTGTGTGTGTGAGAGAGAGAGAGAGAGAGAGAGAGAGAGAGAGAGAGAGAGAGAGAGAGAGAAGAAAGAAAGAAATGGAGTCTGAGGAAACAAATCAAAGAGTTGTTGTGCTCATTTTATATCCTGTATTCAGGTCTTCTAAGTGGCTGGCCCTTTGCCTGAGTCATTACCCCTTTTGACATCCCTGTCTCCATTCATAACATAAGGGACAAGTGCAGGACATGGTTCATTCACATCTTTAGGTATGTCATTTCAGGACAGGAAGAGACAAGAGGTTTTTCTTGGGCTTTCACACATGAAGGGCGTCTGGCTGGAACCTCTTTTTGTTCTCTTTCTATTCAAATGTATTAATCTCTGTGTGTGTGTGTGTGTGTGTGTGTGTGTGTGTGTGTGTGTGTGTGTGTGTGTGTGTGTGTGTGTGTGCGTGTGTGTGTGTGTGTGAGAGAGAGAGAGAGAGAGAGAGAGAGAGAGAGAGAGAGAGAGAGAGAGAGAGAGAGAGAGAGAGAGAGAGAGTCTTTGAGTTTTATAATAGAATACACTAACTATAAACTAGAAATATAGTTAGTGTATTATATTTTTATAGAGTAAACTAATTAGACTGAGAGTAGAATAGCATCAATATTTAAATACAGTTTAGTGGAACATTCCTGAAAGAAAAAAAAGATAAAAGGCAAGTTCATTTTTTCACTCAGTTTTAGTTTCATATGACCAGGTTTAATGGTGTTTCAAATTAAATTTATTATTACACAACAGTCCACTAATTTGACTGGAAAAGCGGTGTTCCAAGAGTGCTTACAATTAGTATAACAGCACTGGGACATTTCACTGTATCACTCCACTTGTCTGTGTTTGCTACATACAATTCTAGCAACATTTTGTTACATTGAAACTGTTACTATGCTTACTACAGGCTGTCAGTCAGTCTGTGCATTGCATGGAAATGTAGCACTTTAGAAGAAGAAGAAGAAGAAGAAGAAGAAGAAGAAGAAGAAGAAGAAGAAGAAGAAGAAGAAGAAGAAGAAGAAGTTTTATTTATATAGCACATTTCCAAAGCTCAAGGTCACTTTACACAGTATGTATCAAATACATAAAATACATACAAATACATACAACACAAGGAAGAAAAGAAGAGGGAGGAGGAAAAAATAATAAATAAAATAAAATAAAATAAAAATTTTATCCAGCTATGGCTTCTTTGGGAACTATTTTTGTTTGATGACCGCAATCGTGCTGTTGTACTGAATATTAGCACGACTGTGACTATCTGCAACCTACAGAATATTCTATTCTATACTATTCTGTAAAGCAACTATCAGTTGTTACACATGTACAGAACATACATACAGTATGCTAGGAGGCTGAACTCTGACACACACCATATGCTAAGTTTCTAAAGCTGAAATTGGGAGGACACCACACACTTATGATGGACCGAATACTTGCAGTGAAACCTCTCCCCCAACAGCTCAGCTCACTTCCTGAGCAAACACATTCATTACTCCACATCCAACAGTGGGACTGACACAATACAGATCTGCACTCTAGGGCCAGGGTCACTGTTTACCATCTACAGAGAGAGCAAGAGGTAGACAGAGAGATATGTATTGTTTCATGGTCCATGGTTTCACAGGAAATCGGTACACTTAAGCACTTGGTTTGATGTTGAACTGTTTAATTTGGCAGAAGAGGCAGCATTTTTGGCTTCTTGGAACAGAAATTTGTAACTGATGATGGGGTATTCTGCATTTCCCCCATTTAACACACACATGCACACACACAAATGCACACACACACACACACACACACACACACACACACACACACACACACACACACACACACACACACACACACAGAATGGTGGACAGACAGACAGATTATTTTCATGCACTCTTTCTTTGTGCATGTGGACTGTTTTCTCCAAAGACTGAGATGACCTTTGCAAAGCAGTGTTTTGGTGTACCCACAAAATAGCTCCAAAACATCAATGATCCACCATCAAATTTATAGTGGGATATAATTTTCTTGTCTTTATTTTTCTCCCAACATGCTGATTGTGTTAATGACCAATGGTTTTATCTGATAAAACCATAGACATACTTTCAACTGTAGCTCCAATGACTCTTAGTGTCATTCTGAGGGCGTTTTCACACCTGGCCCGTTTGGAGCATTGTTTCGGAACCTGGTGCGTTTTCTCCCTTGGTTCACTTTGTTTAGACATACAGTGGGTATAGAAAAGAATCACCCCCTTTAAAATAATCACATTTTGTTGCTTTTCAGCCTGAAATGAAGATGGACACAGTTTTTGTTTCATCCAGCTGTATTTACTCAGTGCAACTTATAACATCCATGTGAAAGCTAAAACATCAACATGTCAGAAAAAAATAAAATAAAATAAAAAACCAGAATCACTGAGTTGGAAAAAGGATCACCCCCCACCTAAAAATGACTTGTAAACTCAATAAGGTGTAGCAAATAACCTTCTCAATGACACACAATGCCATTTGACTTTCAACTGTGATCAGCTGTGGTCATTTTGATTAGCTCAGCATGAAAAGAGCTTTTCTGGAGCATTTTGTAGTGCAACTGAAGCAAACAATCAACTATGGGTGGCAAGGCACTGTCAAACGATCTCCGGGATAAAGTTGTGGACAGGCTTTATCAATGCCTAGAAGCACAGTGAAGTCTATTATTAAGAAGTTATTTGGCCTCAACACCAAACGATATGTCTGGCGGAAATCCAATACAGCTCACCATCCAAATAACACTATTCCTACAGTAAAGCATGGAGGTAGTAATATCCTGTTATGGGGGTGTTTCTCTGCAGCAGGGACTGGAGCACTTGTCAGGATAGAAGGAAAATGGATGGGGCAAAATCAGTTTGAAAGTTGAAAGTTGAAAGTTTACCTTCCAACATGACAATGACCCAAAGCACACAGCAAAACTGACCACACAGTGGTTGAAGGAGAAAAAGGTGAATGTCCTTGCATGGCCTAGTCAGAGCCCAGACTTAAACCCCATTGAAAATCTGTGGAAGGACTTGAAGACTGTAGTCCACAAACAGTCACCATCAAATTTAACTGAACTTGAGCAGTTCTGCAAAGAAGTATGGGCAAATATTGCATAGTCTAGATGTGCAAAGTTAGTAGAGACATATCCCAACAGACTAAAGGCTGTAATTAAAAAAATTAAGGCAAATTAAAGCAAGGGGGTGTTTCTTTTCTATACCTACTGTATGCAACTGTAAAGCATGCATGTAGTTTAATGAATTCCACTCACATGCACAATAATAAACAGGTGCGGACTGGCCATTGGAAGGTTCGGAAATTTTCCCGGTGGGTTGGTCTTGTGAGGGCCAGACTTTTTTCCCTAACCCTGGCATTATATAGCCTATAAACAGATATTCAATAGGTCATCTTAGCTGCATCTACATAGTTTCATCGTTTTACATATTAGCTTAAAACAAACAATACAAATGAACAGATTGTGTTTTTTATTTAAATTAATGATTCGTTGATCGAGAAACATGTTGTGTCAGTTTGAATTTGGTGTATCAATTTGGGGCCACTTGACAGCAAATTCCCAGGCTGCTTTTTGTTGCCAGTACGCCCCTGTAATAAACACCACATAATTTAGTATTGTGGTAGACTACTAACCGAGTCTATAGTAATTTGTAAATTCATACTACTAATGTAACTACTTAGTTGCAGCAAGCTCATCTCTTAGAATGGATCTACTTTGCTCTCAAAAAAGGAAGTGCTATGCTTAATAAAAAAAAAGTCTTACCTTAGAGGTCTATGATTTGGATGTATGCAATGCAGAATTTCTATACTTAATTCTCAGAGCAAGTCATAACTGGTGTCATTAGGAGTCACATTAGAAAATTTTTGGAGTATGAAGACCACTATACTGTATGTTATTCACCATCTACTGACTCATGATGTATGGAAAATAGACAGATATATTTATTTACCCTGCGCAAAAAAATTGACCATAAACTGATAAAAGCTAAAATACAAGAGAAAGATAATAACTCACTAAAATGTGGTTTATTGTACACAGTTTGATTAATGACAACATTAAACCAGCTGGATTTATGATGTGATGTCAAATTATACACCAGACTACAGTGCAATAAAAGAAGTTGACCATGAATTAAGAAGAATGCCCATTTTTGGATAAAGTATGAGACAGTCTCTCTCTCTCTCCCTCTCTCTCTCTCTCTCTCTCTCTCTCTCTCTCTCTCTCTCTCTGTGAGTTCTTGCCAGTATCTGTAGTAAATAAGTTCTGAGCCCGTGATATGTGTATAATGTTCCAGTATTTTGAGCCTTGCTGTGCTTTCTCAACTATTCTCTGGAAATACCATTTGGCTTATTCTGCCCTGTGGATTACCCTGTGTTTTGACCTGTGCCTGCATTACAAATGTGTTTTATAACTTCATACCTTTACCTATACATACACTAAACTTAGACAAAAAGACACAGAGGTTTAAAATGCACAAAATAATTAAACAAACAGTAGACAATGATGACGCAAGGGAAACAACCAATGATAATACAGTGGCGAAGACAGGACAGAAACCATAACAAAAACACACATGGGAACCAAAGTCATTGACAACCCAGAAGTGTGCACTGGCGCGCTTCGGGCACTAACCCTAACCCTAACCCTAACCCACGCATGATGTCACGCTTTGGGTAGTTCACGGAGGGGAAATCCGTGACAATCAGGTACTTTTCTGTTTTTTTTTTTTGCCATATCACTTCCATTTGATCTCAGGATTTTCAATGGGGATTCTCACTTGTGTTTCATTTAGCTATCAAGTTTGTCACAAATGTTTCTCCAAAAATTTCTTAGGAGAAATATAATATAACAAAAAATAGACATGCAATTTTTTTTCTGAGATTAAAAGAGTGAAAACAAAGAGAATGGCCAAACTTGGCTTCAGCAAGATTTCTGCACGGATCTCAGCATGTCTGGCTTATATCTCACAATGGATGGCAGCTCATCACCTGAAGCTAAATCACAACAAGACTGAGCTGCTGTATGTCCCTGGAGATACATCCCCACATCAAGATTTTGTCATCTCCCTGGAACATATTAGATTATGTATATAACATGTTCTATGAACTCTGGAAAACCGCCAGAGGCGGTGTTTCAAAACCTGCATCTCTTCATGTGTGCATGTGTACACATGTACTGTACAGACACTTAACACAAAGTCACATGGTGACCATATGACAATAAACTGCCTTCATTAATGGCCACCATTTTCTCTGGAACCTTCTTGTAGAGTTTAGCTTAGGTTCTGAGTGACAGGGAACCCCTCCTAACTTCCAGGTGCAATGATTCAACACCTGGACGACCTATATCAGTAGGTCACAAACCAACTCACCCTCAGACTGACTGGAAAGACGATTAGATATGATTGCTTCATTCACTCCACTGGGGCACAATGTTGATCTTATAAGATCTGGATAGGTGCATGGTAATGTCCAGGCAGCTGTAGCACAGACCTCATGGTGTGGCATGCCTCTTAGTAGAATCCATGAGGATGAAATTCTCCCTGTGGTGTGGCCCTGTCATGATAAGACTGGGTTCTAGTCCATTCACAGGCCATAGTGACGACCCCTCACTTGGCGGGCCAAATGTCTGCTTTGACAGATATTGTCCCAGATAGATATTTGTTTCTATGACCAATTAGCCATTGTGCAGCTCAAAAAGCCTACAAGCTGTGTACTGGACAAAATTTCTGCATATTGACACTTGTAGCACACTGCAAAGCAAAAAAAAAATCAATTGCCAAGTACTGAGGTCTGAGACACATAACCTTAGGCAGGACTCTGGGTTTGGTCACCCTGGAACCCTCAAATACAGATACAAATACAAATATGATTAGGAGATGCACTACTTTTTTTTTTCTTAGAAAGCTTGACAAAGATTCAGATGTGCATTGGAATTGTGATCAAGTGGGCCTTTGCATGAGCAGGAAGTTTTTAGTTTCATGCAGGTATGAACAAACAGTCAGACAAGACAAAGGCATTAACATGAACTTGTGGCTCTGTGCAATGCATTTCCAACCTGTTCAGCGTTGTGGTATTAGCTTAAGCTTGACTTATTACATTCTTTTTTGGGAAATAGAACCAACTAAATAAGTTAAAAGTATTGCAGATAGGTAGAAATAAAAGTAATAACTGCATGTGTGGGATTATAAAAATAGTCCTGCACTCATTACTAGTTGGTTATAAACTTGAGTGATGTAGCTGAGCTAGAGGAACTGTCAGTGCCAGAATTCACAGACCATGCTGACACTGCTTTGAGTTAAGTAAGTCTGAATACATATATAGTAGAAAGAAAATATTTGGAGCACTAAATGGACACAGATACAGATATAAATAGTGTAATTGCTTTAGATCTCTAATTTTCTTTTATGCTTCCCTACATATAAATCAGGAAAGGCCAGGTTCCTGGATCTGTCCAAGCTCATCTATGATTGTGATAGGTCCTACACTGTATGTTATTTCCCCTCACTACATAAAAATGATGACTGAGTTTGATTTGAGCCAACCTGAGCAAAGCTTTGAGATATACAGTTGCAATGAAAATTATTCAACCCCCATTGCAAAGCAAGTTTATTGTCAAAATTTACAGACTTTCAGCTGTTTGCAATGGACAAATCAAACAAAAGCAATTGAAATAGTTCAACACAACGAATGCTTCAAGTGGTTTCCCCAAATTCAACTGAAAATGCAACTTATATAGTGTTTCAAAATTATTCAATCCCTTCATGGCAAGCATCTTTAGTACTTAGTAGAGCACCCTTTTGCTGTTATGACCGGCTGCAAACGAGATGCATAGCCAGACACCAGCTTCTGGCAGCGTTCCTGAGGAATCTTAGCCCATTCCTCATGAGCAATGGCCTCCACTTCAGTTATATTCTTGGGTTTGCGTGCTACAACTGCCTTCTTCAAATTAAAAAGTCAGGTGACTGTGATGGCCCTGTGGAATCTTCCAGGACTTCATCTGCAACCAAGCCATGGTGGAATTTGAGGTATGCTTGTGATCATTCTCCTATTGGAAGGTCCAATGACGCCCAAGCTTCAGCTTCTGCACTGATGGTATGACATTTTTCCCTAGATAAATTATCTCCTGATAATTCAATGAATCCATCTTGCCTTCCACATGCTGCAGGTTTCCAGTGCCAGAGGTTGCAAAGCAGCCCCGGAGCATCACCGAGCCACTACCATGCTTGACTGTGGGCAGAGTGTTCTTTATTCATTCTTCTTTCTCCAGACATACTGCTGATCCATTGTGCCAGAAAGTTCCAGTTTTGTTTCATCACTCCACAGAACAGAATCCCAAAACTTCTTTGGCTTATTTATATGACTTTGAGCCGACTTTTCTTGTGCTTTTGGGTCAGTAGTGGTGTACATCTTGGAGTTCTGGCATGGAAACCTTCTGGGTTTAGTATGCGCCATACTGTGCTCACTGAAACCTCAGTGCCTGTTGCCACCAAGTCTTGCTGCAGGTCTTTTGCAGTCACTTGAGGGTTTTTCACAACCTGCCTTCTCAGAAAACTGGTTGCAGCCATTGATAGCTTTCTTTTTCTGCCCCGTCCAGGTATTTCATGTATTTTCTGCCCCTAGCCAGTTCAGGTATTTCTTCTGTTCCGGCTCAAGAAGTCTGTAAAGTCTGTAAATTTTGACAATAAACCTGATTTGCAGTGGGGGTTGAATAATTTTCATTGCAACTGTATATCTTATGAATATGGAGATAAACCCAGTAAGGCACTTGCACACCAGCTGAGACATGCTACATATTATCACAGCTAGCCATGTGATTGAACAGATTGACTCCAGGTTTACTATCAAGCCAACTGAATATTAATAGGCAGTTTAATGATTGACTGAAGTTTGATGAATAATTTTTAGCAGCATGCACATAAATTCCATTGATGAGGTTTCCAGGAGAGTTGTAGATAATCCTATCTCTGCAGAGGAAATAAGCTTTGTTAGAAAATGCACTCAAAATTGGAAATCTCTAGGCCCAGAAGTTTTTTTTTCTACAGAATTTTATCAGAAGTTCTCTGATAAACTATCTCCATTGTTTGAGGCCATGTTTGCTGAATGCCTGGACAAGGCAATTCTTTCTTAACCCAAGAAGGGTTACCTTTTTGTCATTGAGGGCCAGGTTAATATTTTGTATCTGAATGTGGGCCACTGACTACGTTGGACTAACATGGCCAACTAATGCAAGCCTAATAAATATGCGCTGTGCTGGTAGTACAAAAGATCAAAGGAAATATGATCTTAAACTCACTTCATCTCAATTTCAATGCAAAAGTTGAGAATGTTTGGTCTTCACCAGCTGTGGAATGTCTGGGGGCAATGACATTGTTTCAACATGCATCTTTCCAAGTTAATTTCTTTTTGTCTTGAAGAATGTTTTTGCAAGTAACAGATATTTGTGGTTCCAGAAGAATTCCAGCAGATACATATTGCTGTGTCTGACCTTTAGCTAACAGTTAATTTGAAGTTTATTGACTTCTAGCATGTACTCTGGAACAGCAACTGCATTCATGTTGAATGGTGCTGTTATGCCTCTTTTAAATGGGAACAATCCCTTGTATGTTCTACTGTCCCATCTTGTGCAGGATTGTGATTCCATTATTTTCCAGTAGGAAAATGTTGTACATTGTCCATTTCAAATTGCATTTACCACAGGTTTAACTTTGCTTCGAACGACTTTACATAAGAAAGGAATAAAACCAGGAGCTGGTTTTAGTGTACTGTAAAATTGAGCTCTGACAGATAGCTTGTGATATACACCATGAACATAAGATAATATACTGTATCTCCCTTTCATTTCCCTAAAATATTTATATGCATTACTGAGTTCATAATATTTTTCCAGCATGTTTGTCCTGCTTAGCCATTGTACCTCACAGTGGTAAACCAAATTTCCAATTCCCTGAACTGGTTGTTATTCAACTTTATTTTAAAAAAGTTAATGCTGGAAACACTATTCATCATCACACATTTCATACAAAGTGACAGTGACATTTTCTTGGTGAATAATACACTAATATGTAACTAAATTGCTCAGAGCCAGACCAACTCTTGTAATTTCCTTTTTGATAAGGGTGACTAATCCACTGTGTGATCCCACCATGGCTGTTGCAAAGTCTGCTGTCACTCCACTTAGTTTGTCCACTGATAAATCATAGGACTGCATTGTCATTATTAGCGTTTCATAAATAACCTCTGGTTATACTGTGCATGCTCACTACTGAAAGCAAATATTCTTGTGTCTTAAAACATGCTGGAGAAAAATTGCTGGCTGGCTATTTTTTGTTATGTCTGTTGTCTTGTCTTTAGCAAAGAAGTAATACTTAAAATTGGTGGCAAGAAGGAAACCTGCTGTGCAATCAAAAATATTATTAAATGCCTTCATTTTCTCCACTCATACCATTTCTTATAAGGAAGTATAATTTTTGTGTTTAGCAATGTGATGTCTTTCAGTGTTGTTTATTTTCAAATGCATAAAACTGCAATCACTGTTCTTAGTGGCAGAGAAGAGATAAACTAATGAATGGGGTAATGCAATGTTAGACACAAACAAACAAACAAACAATAAAAAAACCCACCTGTGTTTGAAAAACGTTTATTTAAAAATATACCATGCATGTTTGACCTCAAAATATTACTTATTGCATGCATTATTCTTTTTTCATTATTAATTTGATTTTCATTATGAGTAATAATAATTGTTGAGGGTACTGTAGTAATCAAGGTTTGTAAAGTGATCTTGTCAATAGTATGAACCTTGAACTGAATTAGGAAGCCCATACATCATTTACCAGACATATGGTTTCGTTTTGTAGTTTCAAAGTTTTGAACCAATTGTATTTTGGTTCATATGAAAAACAAAACAAAACAAACAAACAAACAAACAAACAAACAAAAAAAAAACCTATGATATAGATCCTGTCAAGATCAGCAAAATTTTTGCAAGATAGCATAAAAATGAGCAAAAATAAACAGCACCTCCCCATCTCACACAGATATACATGCAGTTAATCAAGGCATGGATTGTGCTTTTTCCTGTTGATACAGTCCCAGTTGCTGTTTTGTTACTAAGACACACATGCACACATGCACACACACACACACACACACACACACACACACACACACACACACACACACACACCTTTTCTCTTTGTCCTCTCCACTCTGTTCTCTTAATGATATGTGGTTTAAGCTGTATAAACTGTGGTTGTCTGGCAGGATCAATTTTAGTGCTGGTTTAGATCAATTATCTTTTCTCTGACCCCCTAGTCTGATTACAAGCCATTGTAACTTATCTTAGACCCCTTATTTTCATTTTGGGCATTAAGAGAAGCTGGGTGATAAATATAATTGTTATTTCACAAAACTGAAGTCTATTTTTTAATCTTTAAACATTTTTTTTCCAAACAGAATAAGAGACAGTTAAGAAATGCTATGTGTTGTTGTACAATTAACTTAAACACCAGCATAACATGATAAATCATGTAACCATCCATGTACTTCTATTTCTTCCTTTTACATTGCTATTGCAAAGGGCAGGTGATAATGCATGTTTTGCTTTAAAATATTTTGGATTGGACAATAGTGCATCGCCCTAAGATGGCATTTTCTGTTTGCATGTTCTCAATATGTTCCAAGATTTCAACAGAAAATTTAGTAATATATTTTTATTGCATTAAATTTGATAGTGGTATGTACAGAGGCTAAGGTCAGAAGCGATAGTTGTGTGTTACAGAGTAGTTATGGATCACTTCACTGGCTGACCACAGCAGTCTCCCCCCAAATGAATGCTGAGCTATGTTCAGACTGGCGGATACAAACAGACTGGTGGTGGTCTGAGCTCCTACAGCAATGAGTGGAAAAGGCAGCAACTGTGGCTATTTGCTACTGAAACCGCAAAAGGCTTTTCCACAACGCTGCTGGAAAGAAGATTGAAACACTATGCTCAGTATGCTTAGTCATCTCCCTGTCCTCAGTAACCCACTATGCCTTGTCTACTCCTTAAATGTAATATCTAGCTATTCAATGTGGCAATTGTCTTTTTCATATTTTTATGCTAGTGTGGGCTTTGTTACAGTATGACACCTGTTTGTTTCTGTTCTTACATTAAGTAACAGTGCATCAGGAAACAGTTGCTTTGTTGCTTCTAGAAAACTTCTCTCTAAAAACTCTCTCTCTTTCTCTCTCTCTCTCACACACACACACACACACACACACACACATACACACACACACACACACACACACACACACACACACACACACGCACACACACACAAATTACACGATGCACCTCAAATGTCTCCTACAAAAAAAGTGTGTGTTTTGGGTCTATGCACTGGCATCTTCAATATACAGTATATCCCACTTGTTGGGTTTGTGTGTAAGTTTAAACACCATTTTGTCCATGTCTGTTTTAAGTCTCCAGACTGCCCAATGATTATTTAGGTCAGAGAAACCCGATTTTAGACCAGAGGCTCAAGAGAGTGTTCACATTACAGTGTATAATGGCAGCAACTGATTATGTCAAGTCCTTAGAAACGCTCTTGCCCCATTTCAGACTATTTGTCATAGAAAGAATTGACACACACACACACACACACACACACACACACACACACACACACACACACACACACACACACACACACACACACACACACACACATTATATGAGAAGACTCTAGGAAGTAAGTGCAGTGTACTTCAATAATAATTGTAGATATAGTAAAATGAAACATAGTATACACTTATGTACAGTAGTTTGAACACCAAGTGGTTGATGCAATCATTCATCTTTAACTGAACTTTTACTGGTCAGGGTTATGGTGGATCAAATCATTTTAAAAGCAGTTTTGCATAATAATACTGCTACTTAAGATTTTTTATTTTTTTTGTTAGAATAAATATTGTGTAAAAATAAAACTACACAACGTCTCTGTCTTTAAGTGTTAAATATTGCTGCAGTGATCTATGTACACTATATGGCCAAAAGTATGTGGACACCATTTGGCATGGGCATTCTAAATATTAATTTAATTAATTTCCTACAAAGGATGTGTATTCAAATATTTTTAATGGATCTGTAACAAAAGATATTTTATATTATCATGAACAATAATTCCAAACAATGATTTGCTTCTGTAAAGCAAATGTATCTTTCTTATGACGTCACAAATACTTAATCTTTTGTGTGTAAAAACTTATGACACACGGTTTCACTATCTTTAATATAGTTTCATTTTTATTTACATTTACAGCATTTAGCACATGCCCTTATCCAGAGTGACTTATATAAGTGCTTTGTACTCTCTATCAAAAACACATCCTCGTGCTAGTTCCATATTTCAGGGACTAAGGGTATGATCAGTCTAAAGACCATGCTGGAGAGTAGAGTATGAAAAGAAAAAAACAACACAAGGATAAAAAAAAAAAAAAAAAAGTATATAAAGAAAGTACTAAATTAAGTGCTTGGTGAAGAGGTAGGACCAAGTATAATATTTTGTCTCATTTGTTTAGTTGGGTTCTCTTTATCTACTTTTAGGTCTTGTGTGAAAATCTGATGATGTTTTAGGTCACATTTGTGCAGAAAATTCTACATTCTATACTGTACATGGGGAGAGCGTAGCAATGGTTTCATGTGGGGAACTTGGGGAGGTTGAAAGCAAGTCATGAAGCTGCATTCTGGATCAGTTGCAGGAGTCAGATAATGCATAGGGAGAAACATGACAGCAGCAACTTTGATGGAGAGATGTGAGAGTTGTAAGTAATAGCCACAAGTCAGGTTCCGTGATGTACGCTGCTTTGAAGCCAGGTTGGTTAATATCTTGGTCATTTTGGGTAAAATAGAGAGACAGTTGATTGTTCACTGCATGTTCAAGAATTTTAGAAAGAAAAGAGAGAAATGATCGTGGTTGGTATTTGCTTATGTCTGAGGTATCTAGAATGGGTTTCCTTTGGATGGGAATAACCCTTGCCTTCTTGATTGCAGTTGCTACAGGACCAGATGGAATTGTTAATGATGGAAGAGATGAAGGGTAGGAGGTTCTGTGAGATTGTGGAGTTGTGGAAGGGATGGGATCCAGCAGGCAGGTGATGGGATTTCTGGACAAGATAATCTGCAGAGTATATTCTGTAGAATGAAGAGAAAAATCTGTTAAAGAAAGATGAGGGGAAGATATGAAAATATGTTGTGTAGGACTGGTAGATTTGACCAATCTTCTTTTCAAAGTAGGTAGCAAAGTCATCAGCAGTTGGGGAGGAGGGTGAAGGGGGAGATGGAGGGTTAAGAAGTGAAGAAAAGATGTTTTGGCATGTGAGCATCATGTGCAAAGGATGAGAACCACCACAGAATTTGCTTCACAAGTGTAATGATGCTAATCATACATTGAGATGGCAAAGTGACTAGCATTCTTAATGAATCTACCTCCATGCCAATGAATTGTGCAGCCTGTTTTGGTACTAGGGAGCTTCTCTTCCACTTTACTGTGTAGCGATGTGTTCTAAGAGAGTAGATGTCTCTCAGATTTCTTAATGGATGTACACACAAGCCAGTCATCCAGATATGGCAATATCTGTATGCCTTTTGCCATCAGTGGTGATAGGGCTATATGTAATATCCCTAGTGCTAGAGATAGAACAAACTTTAAATTGGAATGCCTGCTCTTGGCAGGAGATCCTCAAGAAACATCTGTGTTTCAGAGCAATAAAAACATGAAAGTATGCATTGTGCAGATCAACCATCATGCACCAATCCTGTACTGGCATGGCAACAAGAACATCCTTTTCAACATACCAAATGGAAGAGACCATTTAATTCATCTCATGTACAGAATGGTATGAAAACTTATATCCTTTTTCTGGATTAGGATTTGAAATCTAGGTGGCCCCAAACCATGAAAAAAGGGCCACTTTCATCCCTGTGACATCCCTGTGACATCCCTGTGACATCCCTGTGACATCCCTGTGACATCCCTGTGACATCCCTGTGACATCCCTGTGACATCCCTGTGACATCCCTGTGACATTCCTGTGACATCCCTGTGACATCCCTGTGCTCACTGGTCCAACATGGTCCAAGTGTACTGCCAGTACTGAAGGAGCACAGTTTCAATTAGTTTCATCACAGAAGAATCAATTGCTGCCAACTGGAGCAACCAATCCAATGTAAACATTGCCAAAATGCACTCAAAAACTTTTGTCAAAATTTCATGAGTGCCTGCGCTCTGTTCTTAGACATCATGCACCTGAGCACCAGCTTGAAGCCGATAACAGCTGGCATACAGATCAGGCTGATTTGCACATCATGAGCTATGTTGGCTAAGATGCATGCCAATGAACCTAAGTGTAGTCCTGTTGCCAAATTAGCACCTAATTTAACACTCTCAGTGTAGTTCTTGCACTTTGGCATAGCAAAACCTTTGTAGCCGGAATTGCACGAAACAGTTCATTTGTCATTTTGAGCTGCACATCTGTATCCATTTCAAAATGGGCATTTTGAGGGAGCTACTAATTCTGGATGTGTTTTTGTCCAGGGAGATAGATTTATTCATTTAGTATCATAAAGCACTGTTACTGCTTTAACCCTGGACAAAACTCCCAACTTTCATCAATACAGTTAAAAGTCAAGCCAAAATGTGTATAGCATTTCAAAGTTAACATTTAAGTTAAGTCATCAAATTATCCTGCTCATTTAACTGTATAAATAAATACTGTCATTATTAGTCATACCTGTCATGAAAGTATGCTATTCATGAAAGTATGCTATTCGTCAATTACTTTGAATAATGCAGTAAGGTGCACAAAAAAAGCGAATCCAGGGACTCTAATGGGTTAGTCCTTGTCAAATTTCCCTTGCCATTTTGCATTGGTTAAATTTCTGTCACCATTCTAGGGTTGTTCTATTGCTTTATTGCTCAAGTGAAATTTGTTATATGAGTCCTTGGAGACTGTCAAGTCAATTATCATTATCAATTATATGCAATAAATCACAGGATATCCTTCTATGAGAGTATCCTGGGTATTGTACTTCTGCAAGACTAAGCAGCTACATGTTACATAAAAGACTCTGATAAATTTTTAATAGCCCAGTAAGAAACTGGGATTCAGTCCCAAGGCAGCATCACTGCACTAACAGTAATCTCAATCCTAATAAAGGATTCCGAAAACTTCATGGTTCTAAACTGGACTCATTCTTCTTTCTGGGATGCTAAATTTCCATTGGTTTTCATTTTTACCATTAGGAAAGGATGTACAATAGATGTTTTAGTGTTCCTACTGCACAAGGAACCCCATGAAATGGAGGAGGCCCACCTAGCAAGAAGTTGCACCTCGTAAAATGTCCTTTCACAGTTTGAATTGGGGGTGGGATTTGCCCTGAGGGTGGCTCAAGTTTCACTGTGGCCTCGAAGAGCTAAGGGCCTGTGCACAGCCAACTCTCCTTCATCTTCTTTTTCACTTTCAGTAAATGTCTCTTTTTGCCTTTGACTGGATCACTGGTGAAAGTGGTATAGCTATAGGAGTTAAAATAAAGTAATATGCATTCTACATAAACTACAAATGTACTACTTTCAGAACATTCTCATTGCCAAATGGTCCAAATGGCATTCCCCTCTCTGCTTTGGGGCCGCTGAAGGGATGCTCAATTACATGTAGATGCGTTCACTCAGGTTTGTTGACGGTGGAGTGGCTGGCCGCTTTATGTGCCAGCGCGCCCTCATGTCTGTGTTACCTTCTGGCTCTCCCTTTAGTTGTGCTGTCATAGCTAGTCTTGCCGGAGTCTCTGCTTGCACTCTGCATGCAAAGTACATTGTCCTTAACCATTACGGGACAATAAGCATACATAATAATCTTTCCCTCTCGTTCCCTCCCTCTCTCTGTTGAGCTACACATGCTATACCTGAGATACCAGTGATCCTGACCTCTTCTGCTCTCCGGACTTGCCTGATCCATCCTGATGCCCTCCTTCTGGTTGGAGTTCTCACCAATTGGAAATCATTCACTGCTGCTGAGGATGGCCCCATATGGACAGCCTGAAGATAATTGAGATTACTGAGGATGGTACCACTTAAAAACCATGAAGATGGCTTTGGACCACAATTCATATGAACAGTTATGCTATGATGGCTTAGGACTACAATTGCTATGATACCTTTATGACTGCAATTGCCATGAATCAGTGAACAGTGGATAAGTTCAACAAAACAAACTTCATGTGAAAGCTGTAATGAATTTCCTTGTTGCACAATTGCACTTCTTGACCATGTAGTACATGATTATATAAGGGATTTATTTATAATTGCATCTGTTGTCACCCAGATGAGGATGGGTTCCCTTTTGAGTCTGGTTCCGCTCAAGGTTTCTTTCTCACATCATCTCAGGTAGTTTTTCCTTGCCACCATCACCTCTGGCTTGCTCATTAGGGATTAATTCATACATTTAAAATTTATATCTTGAATGTATTTATTTCTGTAAAGCTGCTTTGTGACAATGTCCATTGATAAAAGTGCTGTATAAACAAAATTGAATTGAATTGAATTAAACAACTTAGAAAATGACACCTTTTGTCTGAACCCCCCCAGTCAAGTGATCAAAAATATTTATTAAAAAAAAAATCAATATACTGAACAGGTCAGCCAAGGAAAACAATAGCACTTGATGACAGAAACAACAGTCAGTGACATCACCAAAACTTCCACAGGGTAGGGGGGAAGATATCACCATCCACCATTTGAAGAAATATAGAGGCCATACCACAAAATGCAAACCACTCATCAGCAGTAAGCACTGGAAGGCCAGATTGGAATTTGCAAAAAAAAAAAAAAATACAAAAGTTCTGGAACCAAGATTAACCTCTACTAAAGTGATGGAAATGCCAAAGTGTGGAGAAAGAAAGGATCTGCTCTTTATCCAAAACATATAAGCTCGTCGGACAAGCACAGTGGAGATAGTATCATGGCTTGGGCTTGCATGGCTGCTTCTGGAACAGGCTCACTAATCTTTATTGATGATGTAACTCATGACGGTAGCAGCAGAATGAATTGAGAAGTTTACAGGAACATTTTGTCTGCCAATTTAAAGAGAAATGCATCTAATTGAGAAGAACTTCATCATGCAGCAAGACAATGACCTAAAACACACTGCCAACACAACAAAGGACTTCATCAGGGGGGGAAAAGTGGAAGGTTTTAGCATGGCTAAGTCAATCACCAGACCTTAACCCAATTGAGCAGCATTTCACCTCTTGAGAGGAGACTGAAGGGAGAAACCCCCCAAAACAAACAACAACTAAAATTAGGGCGGTACAAGCCTGGAAAAGCATCACAAAAGAAGAATGCAACAGTTTAATGATGTCAGTGGGTGTTCCTCCAGGACCATGGTGCTACATAAAACAACACAGTAACCACATGAGACGACACAGAACGAAAGATCTACACATTCAACATAAAGTGCACCTGCAAACACCACATGACAGTACAGTAACTTCTAAAACAGGACAATGGGCACAGTAAGTAAGTAACAGTGTCACGCCGACCAGTACACAGTTCTAGTATGAAAGTGTCAAGTATACAGGTAGTGCAAAAAGATAGTGCAGAAGAATAACAATATAATTAAAAGATGCTATGAATCTAAACATAACATACTATGACATAGTATTCAGCAGACTAGCTTATACCATATATGGACATAGCAGTTTATTGTGGTAGCAGCCAGGTAAAAGTGTATGATAGTGACAAGAATTTAAACATAATATTTAGTTTAAAGTTTAGCAGCAAAAGTAAAGGTGGCTGTTACGAAATTTGCAAAAATTGCAAGGGGAGTGGGATGGTGTTCAATTCAGTATATGTGTGTGTGTGTGTGTGTGTGTGTGTGTGTGTGTGTGTGTGTGTGTGTGTGTGTGTGTGTGTGTGAGTGTGTGTGTGTGTGTGTGTGTGTGTGTGTGTGTGTGTGTCAGTCCAGTCTCTGAGTATTGAGGAGTATTGAGGGTCTGAATGCTTCAGTACCTTTTTCCAGATGGCAGTAGGGTGAAGAGTGTGTGTGAGGGGTGTGTGCGATCATCCACAATGCTGGTGGCTTTGCGAATGCAGCGTGTGATGTAAATGTCTGTGATGGTGGGAGAAGAGACCCCGATGATTTTCTCAGCTGTCCTCACTACCCGCTGCAGGGTCTTGCGATCCGATACTGTGCAATTACAGAACCAGGCAGTGATGCAGCTGCTCAGGATGCTCTCAATAGTTCCTTAGAATAGAATGTGGTGAGGATGGGGGGAGGGAGATGGGATTTTTTCAGCCTTCTCAGAAAGTATAGACGCTGCTGGGCTTTCTTAGTGATGGAGCTGGTGTTGAGGGACCAGGTGAGGTTCTCCGCCAGGTGGACACCAAGGAATTTGGTGCTCTTGACGATCTCCATGGAGGAGACGTCGATGTTCAGCAGAGAGTGGTCGCTCTGTGCTCTCCTGAAGTCAAAAACCATCTTTTTTGTTTTGTCCACATTTAGAGACAGGTTGTTGGCTCTGCACCAGTCCGGTAGCCACTGTACCTCCTCTCTGTATGCTGACTCGTCGTTTTTGCTGATGAGACCCACCACGGTCGTGTCATCGGTGAACTTGATGATGTGATTGGAGCTGTGCATTGCTGCACAATTGTGAGTCAGCAGAGTGAACAGCAGTGGACTGAGCACACAGCCCTGGGGAGCACTAGTGCTCAGTGTGGTGGTGCTGGAGATGCTGTTCCCGATCCCGACTGACTGAGGTCTCCCGTTCAGGAAATCAAGGATCCAGTTGCAGAGGGTGGTGGTCAAGCCCAGCAGGTTCAGCTTTCCAATTAGGTGCTGAGGAATTATTGTGTTGTATGCTGAACTGAAGTCTATGAACAGCATTCGACCATAGGTGTCCTTTTTGTCCAGGTGGGTGAGGGCCAGATGTAGGGTGGTGGAGATGGCATCGTCTGTTTAGCAGTTGGGACAATATGCAAATTGCAGAGAATCCAGTGAGGGTGGTAGCAGGGTCTTGATGTGCCTCATGCCGAGCCTCTCGAAGCACTTCATGATGATGGGTGTGAGTGCAACGGGATGGTAATCATTGAGGCAGGACAGAAATATTACAATATTAAATGTAATTTACTTTAAGACAATCTGTTCCAATACTCTTGTGCACCTAAAAATTGGTTTGCCACCAATGGTGCCATGTTATTTAGGTTAAACTTTAAGTTATTTAAATTGTTTAACACATCTAGATATAAATATAAGGAAATGAAAGCTGAAATTATGATATATTGTCTCATATTCAACTTTTGATCATGAACCCAAATGTTTGCAGTGTGTAGCAAAAACAAAACAACTGGCTTGCTGTCCAATACTTTTGAAGGGCACTGTATATAGATTCCCACCTTTACCACAAACTTTGAGATACTTGTCAAAATTTCTGAGGTCTGTACGAACACAATAATAATGGTCTATTTAACAGTTTGGTACATTTTTACATTGTAATACTAAGTTTACTTTTTAAAAACAGTACAACAGCACATTCTTGCCATTAATAAAGCAAATACCCTAACACATGATCTACATGTGAAGGAAAAAATGTATACCATATTCTAAAGAAGTATGGCTTGCCATTTTTCCAGACTAATTGAAAGCCATTTGTAATGACCTGCATGGTAATTTAGGACAGCATGTTTGGTAATTATACATTTAGGACATATAATATTGTAATAGGACATAGTAGACATGTAAAACATATTTATTTGTACAGCCATGGCCAAAAGTTTTGAGAATGACACAAATATTAATTTTTACAAAGTCTGCTGCCTCAGTTTTTATGATGGCAATTTGCATATACTCCAGAATGTTATGAAGAGTGATCAGATGAATTGCAATTAATTTCAAAGTCCCTCTTTGCCATGAAAATGAACTTAATCACAAAAAAACATGTCCACTACATTTCAGCCCTTCCACAAAAGGACCAGCTGACATCATGTCAGTGATTCTCTCATTAACACAGGTGAGAGTGTTAATGAGGACAAGGCTGGAGATCACTCTGTCATGCTGATTGAGTTAGAATAACAGACTGGAAGCTTTAAAAGGAGGGTGGTGCTTGAAATTATTGTTCTTCCTCTGTTAACTATGGTTACCTGCAAGGAAACATGTGCAGCCATCATTGCTTTGCACAAAAAGGGATTCACAGGCAAGGATATTGCTGCTAATAAGATTGCACCTAAATCAACCATTTATCGGATCATCAAGACCTTCAAGGAGAGAGGTTCAACTGTTGTGAAGAAGGCTTCAGGGTGCCCAAGAAAGTCCAGCAAGCGCCAGGACCGTCTCCTAAAGTTGATTCAGCTATGGGATCGGGGCACCACCAGTGCAGAGCTTGCTCAGGAATGGCAGCGGGCAGGTGTGAGTGCGTCTGCACGCACAGTAAGGCAAAGACTTTTGGAGGATGGCCTGGTGTCAAGAAGGGCAGAAAGAAGCCACTTCTCTCCAGGAAAAACATCAGGGACAGACTGCTATTCAGCAAAAAGTACAGGGATTGGACTGCTGAGGACTGGGGTAATGTCATTTTCTCTGATGAATCCCCTTTCCGATTGTTTGGGGCATCTGGAAAAAAGCTTGTCCGGAGAAGAAAAGGTGAGCGCTACCATCAGTCCTGTGTCATGCCAACAGTAAAGCATCCTGAGACCACTCATGTGTGGGGTTGCTTCTCAGCCAAGGGAGTGGGCTCACTCACAATTTTGCCTAAGAACGCAGCCATGAATAGAGAATGGTACAAAAACATCCTCAGAAAGCAACTTCTCCCAACCATCCAAGAACAGTTTGGTGACGAACAATGCCTTTTCCAGCATGATGGGGCACCTTGCCACAAGGCAAAAGTGATAACAAAGTGTCTAGGGAAACAAAACATCGACATTTTCGGTCCATGGCCAGGAAACTCCCCAGACCTTAATCCCATTGAGAATTTGTGGTCAATCCTCAAGAGGCGGGTGGACAAACAAAAACCCACAAACTGTGACAAACTCCAAGCATTGATTATGCAAGAATGGGCTGCCATCATTCAGGATGTGGCGCAGAAGTTGATTGACAGCATGCCAGGACAAATTGCAGAGGTCTTGAAAAAGAAGGGTTAACACTGCAAATATTGACTCTTTGCATAAACTTCATATAATTGCCAATAAAAGCCATTGACACTTATGACATGCTTGTGATTATACTTCAGTAACAGTTAGTAACATCTGACAAAAAGATCTAAAAACACTGAAGCAGTAGACTTTGTGAAAATTAATATTTGTGTCATTCTCAAAACTTTTGGCCACGGCTGTAGTATACTTATGCCATGAATAAATCAAATTTATATTAAAATCAACATATTTTAATATTACATGAATACAGAAGACTAAGTAAGATTGATTCCATAGTAAGATGCTGGCTGTTATGCAAAACGGAGGAAGGGCTGGTTGCATGCGCAGGGGAAAAATCACTTTAATGGGGAAAACTTCAAAAGTAACGGAACATGTACAAAACTATAGGAACATGGAAAAAAGGAACACAAACAATAATCCAAAGAAACTTAAATGAGTATAATCCAAAAGGTAACGTGAGAATAATCCATAGGAATAGAACATAAATCCACAAGGAGCAGGGCAGTAATCCAACAGGGAGCATGAACATCACAAAACGGCACGAAACGTAAATACAAAACAAAGATAAAGCAAACACATGAGACTTGGCTAGGTCTAGGAACTATGGACATTGATCTATGGTCTATGGGTGAGAGAACGCAAGAAGCGAGCAAGTGCACATCACATGCATAAACTTACTTTCTTAGTTAATACTCTGCGAGGAGACAGAGAAACACAGGGGTTTAAATAAACAGAATTAACCAGAATTAAGCAGCTGAAACTAATGATGAGACAATGAACGGAAAACCAATGAACGAACAGGGGCGGAGACATGACGTAATCCAAAAGCAAAGAGCCAATGAACAAACGGAGGCAGAGACATGACGTAAATGAAAACAAAAGCACATGGCAAAGGTAAACAAAGCGAGAGTCTATAAGTGATTCAGTCCAGTGGAGTTTGTGAATGGAGCTCATGCTACTCTCCGTAGCAGCGCGAAGTGTGGAATGCGGAAGTGTTTGCACAGCGAACGACTCCGGGAGTCAGCCTCTCGCTTAGCGAGTGACTCCGCGTGAGAGGGGTTCTCTAACAGAGCCCCCCCCCAAAGAACGCTGCTCCCAAAGTTCCAACCACTCTGGCGGACCTGGGCCCCTGGGCAGGATCCGAATGTCTGCCCCCCACGACCTGAGGCTGGTAATGTCCAGTGTTCCTTAGCCAGAGCGGAGCTTGTCTGATTGTCTCTTCGGCCATGGATGGGAACTTGGCTTGGAACTTGGCTTGGAACTTGGCTTGGAGCTTAAAGCTGTGCTTGACCTGGTGCTTGGTGTGGTGGTTGGCGTGGTGCTTGGCTTGGTGTTTGGCTTGGAGCTTGGAGCTGTGCTTGACCTGGTGCTTGGCATGGTGCTTGGCTTGGAGCTTGGAGTTGTGCTTGACCTGGTGCTTGACCTGGTGCTTGGCGTGGTGCTTGATTTGAAGCTTGACTTGGTGTGGTCCTTGATTTGAAGCTTGACTTGGTGCCTAGCTTGGAGCTTGACCTGGTGCTTGGTTTGAAGCTTGGACTGGAACCAGGACTGGAATCAGACTTGGCACCTGGATTCTAGACAGACATGGAGACAGACCTGGAGACAGACTTTGAGACAGACTTGGAGACAGGACAGGGAACAGGACAGGGAACAGGACAGGGAACTAGGCTAGAAACAGAACCGGAAACAAAATCAAAAACCTGACTGGGAACAGAACAGGAAACAGAACTGGAAACAAAGCTAGAACCTGAATTGGAAAGTGGACTTGCAACAAAACTAGAAACTTGACTGAAAGCTAAACTAGAAACAGAACTGGAATTGAAATTAGAAACCTGGCTGGAAACAGAGCTGGAAACAGAGATGGAAACAAGACTGTGACCTGGACTGGAAACTGGACTTGGAACTGGACTGGAAGCTAAGCTAGAAACTGGACTGGATTCTGGACTGGATTCAGGACTGAAAACTAGACTGGATACTGGATTGGAAACTGGCCTTCAAACAAAACCAGAAACTGGACTGGAAACTGAGCTAGAAACAGGATTGGGAACAGGATTGGGAACAGGATTGGGACTTGGACTGGAAACAGGATTGGGAACAGAACTGGGGACAGAACTGGGAACAAAGCTAGCAGCATGGCTGAAAACTGGACTTGAAACAAAACCAGAAACTGGACTGAAAGTGAAACTAGAAGCCTGACTGGAAACGAAACTAGAAACAGAATTGGAAAAGAGGACTAGAAACTGGACTGGAGACAGAGGTGGAGACAGAGGTGGAGACAGAGGTGGAAGCAGGACTGGGAACCAAACTGGAAACTGGACTGGAGTTAGGAATGGATTCTGGACTGGGACCTAGACAGGAAACTGGATTGGGAACTGGATCTGAACCTGAACTGGAAACTAAACTAGAAACTGGACTGGATTCTGAACTGGATTTTGGGCTGTGAAAGGACTCTGGGTTTGAACTGAGGCATGGACTAGAACAGGACTCTGGATTAGGGTATGGATCTGGACTGAGATATGGACTAGGACTTGGAATGGAGGTCATCCCGTGGACCTCTGACATGGACTTGGCCTCAGAGGAGGTCATCCTGTGGACCTCTGAGATGGACTTGGCTTCGGAGGAGGTCATCCCGTGGACCTCTAACATGCACTTGGCTTCGGAGGAGGTCATCCCGTGGACCTCTGACATGGACTTGGCTTCGGAGGAGGTCATTCCGTGGACCTCTGACATGGACTTGGCTTCGGAGGAGGTCATCCCGTGGACTTCTGACATGGATTTGGCTTCAGAGGAGGTCATCCCATGGACCTCTGATATGGACTTGGCTTCAGAGGAGGTCATCCCGTGGACCTCTGACATGGACTTGGCTTCGGAGGAGGTCATCCCGTGGACTTCTGACATGGATTTGGCTTCGGAGGAGGTCATCCCATGGACCTCTGATATGGACTTGGCTTCAGAGGAGGTCATCCCGTGGACCTCTGACATGGACTTGGCTTCGGAGGAGGTCATCCCGTGGACTTCTGACATGGACTTGGCTTCGGAGGAGGTCATCCCGTGGACCTCTGACATGGACAGGACAGGAGTGGAGGTCTCCTCGTGGACCCCCGACAGGAACAGGGTGGGAGCAGAGGTCTCCTCGTGGACCCCCGACAGGAACAGGACAGGAACGGAGGTCCCCTCGTGGACCTCCGGAGGGTGTTCCGCTGGGGAGACCTCCTGCTGGGTCTCCAGCTGGAGCTCAGGGCTGGAGGTTGCCATGTTAACCTCCAGGGGCAGCTCCACTGAGGAGACCTCCTGCTGGGCCTCCGGCTGGAGCTCGGGGCTGGAGGTTGCCACGTTAACCTCCAGGTGGAGCTCCGCTGAGGAGACCTCCTGCTGGGCCTCCTGCTGGAGCTCGGGACTGGAGGTTGCCACGTTAACCTCCAGAGGGCACTCCGCAGGGGAGACCTCCTGCTGGGCCTCCTGCTGGAGCTCGGGGCTGGAGGTTGCCATGTTAACCTCCAGGTGGAGCTCCGCTGAGGAGACCTCCTGCTGGGCCTCCTGCTGGAGCTTGGGGCTGGAGGTTGCCACGTTAACCTCCAGAGGGCACACCGCGGGGGAGACCTCCTGCTGGCGCTCCGCTGAGGACACCTCCTGCTGGGCCTCCGACTGGAGCTCGGGGCTGGAGGTTGCCACGTTAACCTCCAGGTGGCGCTCCGCTGGGGAGACCTCCTGCTGGGGCTCCAGCTTGGGGCTGGCTGGCCGGGTGCATCCCTTGGTTGTTCACTCCTGGGTCCGGGGCTGAGAGGTGCAGGCTGCCACATTTGCCCGCTCCCTCTCGTAGTGCTCCAGGAATGACTGGTCGGGGTCACCGGGCAGGCGCACATTGCCAAAGAGGGTGTTTAGGTCGGGATCGAATTCCGGGCGCCCGTATTCCTGGAGCAGAACCCGAGACAGTGTTCAGCTCCTGGTGTCCACTGTAGAGGTGGGCCTCCGCCCATCAGCGAGCCAAGCCGACTAAACGGGATTGGAGGAACCTCACCCATTGTTCCTCACTGGGTTTCGGCTCCTCCAAACTCACAAAATATCCCTGGGCCTGTAATAAAAAATACTGGGGGTAGCAGGAGACCCCATCATAGGCAGTAGGAGGAGGAAGATAGGCCCAAAAGGAAATTGAGTCCAGTGGGGGAACGAAAAATTTGGCCCGGTTAGCCAAAATTTTCCCTGCTGCATCCATGTTTGGTGGAGTATTCTGTTATGTAAAACGGAGGAAGGGCTGGATGCATTCGCAGGGGAAAAATCACTTTAATGGGGAAAACTTTAAAAGTAACAGAATATGTACAAAACTATAGGAACAGGGAAAAGAGGAACACAAACAATAATCCAAAGAAACTTAAATGAGTATAATCCAAAAGGTAACATGAGAATAATCCATAGGAATAGAACATAAATCCACAAAGAGCAGGGCAGTAATCCAACAGGGAGCATGAACATCACAAAACGGCACAAAACGTAAATTCAAAACAAAGACAAAGCAAACACATGAGACTTGGCTAAGGTCTAGGAACTATGGACATCTGTTCATCTTTATTTGTTACAGAAGTACATCTTATTGTAACATATTAGTCTCAGGGGAACCGTGAGGATCCATTTGCATGAGGTTTATTAACATGAATATCCACAATCCAAGACTCCAAACAGGCTATGGACATACTCAGAAATCTCAATACTTTCCAAAACCAAGGTGCAAATCCAAAGAGTAGTGAGAGTGCGAGGCAAGGGTCAAATGCAATAATCAAAGTATTTCTAGAACCAGGTACAAATCCAAAAGGGTCATCACAGACACAAGGCAGGGTCATATGCAATAAGGTTAACACAGGAATAATGGCTTAGAACTTACTTGAATGTGAACAGATCCAATTACCTGGTTGTGCACCAAATGTGGTGATATTCTGTAACTGGGGGGTAGTTATAAATGACACAAAACCAGATTGATTTGTGTAATAATCTTAATTGGACCAATAAATCAGAGATAGGACTTTCATAAAGATATCTTAAGTCTCAGATTGTGGGTGGAGAGCCAAACCATCGACCCAGGTTGCAGTTGTAGCTAAAGATGGCGATGTTTACCAGCCTGGATCTTTTGTTGGCAAATGGCCCTCTGGAGACCAATGTGTGCAGCCTCCCAGGTCTGTTTCATGCTATTTTGAATACATTCATTTACCACTGGGTCTTCTGAGGATTCTCAGGACCACGGAAACTGTGGGGGCTGGTAGCAGAAAACACACAGAAAGGGGTTGAGTCCTGTGGATGTTTAACACCTGTACAGATGTAAGTATCAAAAAATGAAAGCTAAAATTCTGAATTATTCTCTCATCTTCATCTTTTGACCGTAAACCCAAATATCTTCAGGGTATAGCAAAAACAAAATAATTGGCCTTGCTGTTCCAATACCTTTGGACGGGACTGGATATTAGTAATGATAAATTTAGAACCTTATGAAAAACAAAAATAGCCCATGCATGTCAATTTTCCTAACTCAAGATTTTGGGGTCAACTTTCTGTTTGATGCTTATTACATCACATCATTAATTTCTCTTATTTCTATCAAGCAGTTCCACTGCAAGGGCTTAATAAAGTTTTCACTTTCACTTATCAGACCAGAAAATAAATGCTGCTGTCTCAATTTACCTGAAATCACCCTATATTGAACCAATTCATATCCCTAAAATTTCTACTAAAGACCAGGAGAAAAAAGGCTACAGTGCATGTTCTAGGTTAGAGGGGTACCAACAGCACAGGACTGTTATCTTATATTATACTATACCAAAAATTAGCCAATATAATACATAGTGCTTAAGTTTGGATAACCATTGTGGAAGGAAGCAGGTACAAATACATGCAGACATTGCATGGAACAGTAAGGCATTTCATGCAGTCATTCTTTCTCCTGTATTATTTACTATTACTAACACATTTGAATAAGGTGGAAAGACTATGATAAATGTATTTTTTTCTGTCCCATAGCCCTGTGACTTCACTGGTTCAAAGTGCACAACCCTGCAATCTCTTGGGAGGAAAACAAAAGCCTGTTCTCATCAATGTCAAGGTTAATGCATCATGCATTCTGTTGTCACCATAACATGCCTCAAGGTGAACCTGACTGTTAGAGAACAACCTATTTGTGAAAGTAGAAAAGTGTGTTTTTTAGTTTATATAATTAGTAATGAAGGAGTCGGAAAAAGAGTCTTGAAAACTCATGTTCCCATTCGTTGGCGAAGTAGACACCACAGAGACTGGAGTCGGAGCCATTCTATCTCAATGCTAGGTAACTCCAGTGGAGCTATTCCCTATAGCATTCTCTTACAAACTCTCACCTGAAAAGACAAACTATGACATAGTTAATCAGGAGAGACTCACACCCAGACAAGCCTGGTGGGTTCTGTTTTTAATCCACTGTCACATGTCACATTTACTATCACAATAAACCCCAGGATCAAGAACACTAAAGCTGATGCTCTGTCTCACCCAGCCAATAAAAAAAACAGAAACCACACACACAATATTTCCTGAATTATGTTTTGTCGCAACCATGACTTTGGATTTGGACAGAGTAAGCACCCAGGCCTTGCATAACCACCCTGTTCTGTTTGAGTGTTCAGCAGATAAAACATATTTGTCCCTAATATTCATGACAAGCTCAACATTTATACATCATAAATGTTGAGCTTGTCATGAATATTAGGGACAAATACAAGTTCAACTCTATTTCACAACTTGTAATTACAGTACAAACCTCCAACCAGGACAACCCAAAGAAAATGCCCCCTCAACTTGAAATTCCTACTTGTCAACTTGGGGTAGTCTTTTCAACTGCGAGTTCCTTCCCAGTTTATGGAATGACATGGGTGTGCACATGGCTGTGCACAGCATCATAAGTATACAAAGTAGCACTTTTTAACTTTAAATGAGTTATACTGTATACAGTACAAGTATTTACTTTAATTCAATCAACATACAGACATATTCAATGTTACATCTATAACATTTACTATGCAGATAGTATATATTCAAGAAAATATACATCACTCATCACAGTTAGCTGGCTAGCTTGTTGCTAAAAAAAAGAAGGACATGGAGGTGTCCATGTTTCCCCCACTTCATATGTAGAGGTCAGAAATGACCCGCAAATTAACACCTATGAGGCAAGTTAAGCCTTTGAAACAGAAGAAATCTTATTTCAAAACATATTCACACATTTTGCCTGCCCAAGGATTATAGTGTCCAATAGAGGGCCCTAGTATACATCTCTATAATGGAAGTATTTTCATGGAAAAGTTGGTGGTACCAGCCTCATTTTTCAGGTTACCATCCACAAACAAATGGCCAAGTAGAAAGAGCCAAACAGGAAATTGACTGTGGATGTTCTGTTCAGACTTCC
The DNA here is from genome assembly GCA_023630585.1 of Cranoglanis bouderius. NCBI lineage: Eukaryota > Metazoa > Chordata > Actinopteri > Siluriformes > Cranoglanididae > Cranoglanis > Cranoglanis bouderius. The sequence continues at coordinate 12,870,765 of CM042538.1, read as the reverse complement.
CAGAGGAATAGTTATACTTCTTACCATTTGCAGTGTATGAGCAAAACTCACTTTGGCATTCAGCCACTGAACTCACTCTATGCCAATGTGTTCTAGAATTCCAGCATCTTTTGTTTCCTTGGAACCACACCCACTGATGCCTCACCTGTCACAGAGTGGTTTCAAGAGAGCAGGAGAGTTTGAAAAGCTGCCCATAAATGTCTACAACAGACATTAGCAGTCACAAGGAGTTTGAGGACTGAAATTCTAGTATATGAAGAGATCAGAAGAGATTGAGTATGGATGTCCACCAGAGACCTTTGTCTCCGTGGACTTGGTCAGAAATGTATGCCCTCATATACACTATCAGATTTTCCATAGTCATTTACTGCATTAACAAGCTCATCTACAAGCTGCAGTTACACAGATGAGACCTCACTGTTTCCAATGTCTCATACAGTTTCTGTGAAAACCCTAGTTTCCGGTTTTACCCACCCACCATTTTATTACAGATGGCATAAGGAATAACAGCCTACTCATCCACAGAAACCTCCAAGAAGAATCTGGTTAAAGTTGTTTTTTTGCTTCTATTTTGATTATGAATCACTCACTAGTTTCAGGCACATATTTTAGGCAGTGATAGTTCATTGGTTAAGATGTTGGACTACTGATCAGAAGGTCATGAGTTTAAATCTCAGCACTGCCAAGCTGCCACTGTGGGCCCTTGAGCAAGGCCCTTAACCCTCAACTGCTCAGTTGTATAAATGACATAAATGTAAGTTGTTCTGGATAAGGGTGTCTGCCAAATGCTGTAAATGTAAATTTTATAAAAATTTATTAGCCATGGATTTGTTAAATAAGAATTGGAATTTTTAAGAAAGTAGCCACTGTATTAAAATTGGGGAAAGAAGCACAAAAGTGAATGCAGTGTTCTATTGTATTGTATTATTGAATTGCTACGGTATATCCTCCTTTACATAATTTAAGTATTGTGATTGAAAGAAAAATGTTACAGCAAAAAATTTTTACTTTGCATTATTATCTCCTGCACCATGATGCATGTACTTCCTCTACTATCTTTGGCAAATGGAGCGCCCCATATTTCTTCTTCTTTGTTGTAATGTACTCTTCATCATCAGTGCTCATCTCATCATCACTGGCTACCTTGTCAACCTGTTGACCTCGACCACCCTGTGCCTGAGCAATCATTTCTTCACCCAACAGCAGCTTGAAGTCAAAATACTGCAGCCTCTCCTTCTCTGGTCTCCCAGAGACCTGTTGGTCTGACTTGTACTTGATCCAGCTGTTTGTGGCCGCCAGGTCAAAGAAATGCAGGACCATTTGGACGGATGGTCCATTTTGTGCAGCTTGACACCGGGTTAAAGCTGATCATGTGGTCACGCAAATCAACTCCACCCATGTTTTTGTTGTACTCAGCCACAACAGCAGGCTTCTCTTTCGCTGACCATCTCAGGCAGCTGTCCTGGGACTCTATCCCACGGACACTGGAGGCCATCAGAACTGCCTTATTGTCCTGCCACTTAGTCACTGCAACCTCTGATGGTCTTCTGACAACCATTTCGGATGCACCTTTTCTTGATTTTGTAGTTTGTTGTCATCTGACATCTTTGACTTGCACAGTGCAGGGACTTTATTTTTATAATGGTCCCTGTTCCCTGGAGACCATTTGCTTTCAACATATCCAGTACTTTGACAGAGGTGAAATACCTGTCAAAGTACACGTGTGTTCCTCTAGGAAGAGACTGTGCCATCCGAGCGACTGCATTCCCTCCAATTCCAGCCCTTGTAAACTTCAAAATCCAGCACCAGACCAATGGGACTGGCAAGCACAAATGCTTACAGTCCTGTGGGATTTGGTTTCCCTGGCACAAACTGCTGTACAGGACACCGACCTGTGAAGGGATCATGTGCTCATCTACACAGGCCTTCCCTGGTCTCGGCAGATTGAGGCAGCCTTGTTGCACTCTGTTTAAGAGAGGTCTCACCTTCCAGAGGGGATCATTCTTTTTCTCCTCATCAGAGACATCAAGATCGTTTGTGACTTTGCTGGATTGCCTAATCTTAAATCTGTCTCGACTCATTGAATTGGCTATAACTGGGACCCTCATCTTCACTGCCCAGTACATCTGGATCCTAGGGCAAATGCCATGTACATAGATATGCCAAAGAAGGTTTTCAGCTCCTCTGGAGTAGTTTTAAGGCTGCCTCCAGAGATGAGAACCTCCCGTTGGTTTGTGTGCTCTGACAAAAACCTGGTCTTCTATGTACTGTCTTGGTGGTTGTGGCCAGCATTGTCTTGCAAGGTGTTCTCATCCACAACAGGGTTGAAACTTAATTGATAAAGAAAGGAGAGGTATAGTTTAATGCACTTTTAGCAAATGTATTATTCATTATATACTAACCCCATTTAGATAAAAGTTGGGATTTTTTCTAAAAACAAAAATCTGTGATTTGTTAAGTCTCTTGAAACTTTAATTCTTGCTTGCAAAGACTGAGCTTTTGGTGGATGCTCCTTTTATGCTCAATCCTGATACCCTCTCCTGTTACCAATTAACCTGATCCTCCAAAATGGTGTTACTTGAATATTCTATAAACTTTTCAGTCTTATTTTGCCTCTGTCCCAACTTTTTTATAGTGTGTTGAAGGCATCAAATTCTAAATTTTTTATATTTAAAAAATACAAATAAGTTGGTCAGTGAAAACATTGAATCTCTTTTCTTTGTACTTTTGTCAGTTAATTAAAGTTTCAAGAGACTTGACAAATCACAAATTTTTGTTTTTATTGCATTTTTAGAAAAAATCCCAACTTTTCTGGAAATGGGGTTAATAAATCAACAAGGTCAATAGTTTGTCAAATCAAGCTTTTAACTGATACTGTACTGTACGTGTGTGTGTGTGTGTGTGTGTGTGTGTGTGTGTGTGTGTGTGTGTGTGTGTGTGTGTGTGTGTGTGTGTGTGTGTAAATTCAATTAAAAGTGCTCTCATTTTCCTTTCTAGACATTGTAATACCAATAAACTTCAGAGCCCTAGCTTACACATTGCTTCTTATCCAAAATGGACAGTGGGTGTCGTCATTTTGTCCCTGCTCAGGCTTCTCAAAAGCTGATAGGTCCCCCTCTGAACTTTCATTTTCCTGCTGTACTGTCTGGCCCTCCTCCACCTCATCTCCTGACAGCTCTAAATCTGAATCGCCTTCCACAATTCTAAGTAAAATCATTTCTGCCTCATTTAGCCCTCTGCTTCCTGAATAATGGAAATTGATTTAAAACAGGAGTTAGTAAGTCCTGGTGTCAACTACAAAGGACATTGAATAAAAGTTGTTTTGAAAGGGTTAAAATGACTGTACATTTCTGAAATCTTACTAAATTGAAGCCAAGACTCTCATGTTGAAGAAACAATTTGATTATTAGCAAGAGAAACATAGTATCTGCAAAAAAAAGAAAAAAGATCACTTACCTCCCTTGTTGCCATAAAATGTGTGATCTGTTTCTTTAATAAAGTACTCTTTTTGTGGCATGATATAAATAGTGTACATCCATAACCCGAAATTCAAGAAAATACCATTTTCCTGACTGTGCAAGAAGGGGGTCTTGTCAGGAGGACAGTGAGTGAGAGAAAGAAGATAACCAAAGGTCACAGTTCAAAACTGAACAAGTTACAATTTTCAAAATCAGCTATTAGATGCCACCTCCATAACAACCATTTTTCGGAAGGGCTGCCTGAAGAAACCCACAAAATGTGGTGTCTGCACATCTGTCAGCATTAATGGAATTTCAGTTGAGTACCATTATGTGTTGGGGTCAGATGAGACCAAAATTGCACATTTTGGCCATACACACCATCTCTACAGCATATGAGTAAAAGCACCAACACCTATATATGATGGGTGGATTGTTGATAACTGTTTTAGCACTGTTTCTGGTTTGAGGACATTTTGAGCAATAGAAAGGTGTTTAGAAAATGCAAGAATAAGTCCAAGACCCTCTATAAGTGATCCATACCTTGTTATATAATACAGGATAGTGGCATAGTGCTGTTACTTTCTCCAGGTGAGCTTTCAGTAAAAATAATCATGGAGGAGCTGGTAATTTTGAATGATTTGCAGAAAGAAATCACTTGGGATAGAAAATACTACATTGTTTTATCTTAAGCATATTTTTAGAGACAAAAATAGCCTCAGGTTAAAACTTATGGGAGAAAAGGCTTTAAAAAACTATATGACATTTCCATTTATTTAATTCCGAAAAAGTTGGGACAGTATGGAAAATGCTAATAAAAACAAAGAGGAGTGATTTGTAAATGTACTTTGACTTGTATTTAAACAGAAAACATATAAGGACAAGGTATGTTTTACCTAATCAAATGCATAGTGTTTTGAAGAGAAACGTTTATTTTGAAATTGATGCATGCAACATGTTCCAAAAAAGTAGGGACAGGGGCAATTTAGGACTAATAGCGATGTGACCAGTTGAAATAAGAAGGTGATGTGAAACAGGTGAGGCAATCGTCTAATCATAGTATATAAGGAGCCTCCAAAAAAGGCCTAGTCCTTCAAGAGCAAGGATGGGTCGAGGCTCACCAATCTGCCAACAGATGCATCAGCGAATAATCCACTTTGAGAACAACATTCCCCAAAGACAAATCGGTAGGATTTTGGGCAGTTCACCTTCGACAGTGCACAATATAATGAAAAGATTCAAGGAATCCGGTCAAATCTCTGTGCATAAAGGGCAAGGCCCAAAACCACTTCTGAATACCTGTGATCTCCGATCCCTCAGATGTTACTGTCTTAAAAAGCGTCATGAGTCTGTAATGGATATCCTGACATGGGCTTGGGAATACTTTGGTAAACCTTTGTCAGTCAACACCATTCGCCGCTGCATCCACAGATGCAAGTTAAGGTTTTACTATGCAAAGCAGAAGCCATACATCAACACTGTCTAGAAGTGCCGCCAACTCCTCTGGGCTTGGTCTCATCTGAGATGCACAGTAGCACAGTGGAATCGTGTTTTGTGGTCCGACAAATCAACATTTCAATAGTTTTTGGACAAAACAGCCGTTGTGTTCTCCAGGGGAAAGAGGAAAAGGACCATCTAAGCTGTTATCAGCATCAGATCCAAAATCCAGCGTCTGTCATAGTATGGAGGTGTGTCAGTGCCCATGGCATGGGTGACTTGCACATCTGTGAGGGCACCATTAATGCAGAAAGATATGTACATATTTTGGAGCAACATATGCCTCCATCCAGAGCAAGACAATGCCAAACCACACTCTGCCCAGATTACAAGCGCATGGTTGCCTAAGCAGGGAGTGTGGGTGCTAGCATGGCCTGCCTGCAGTCCTGGCCTGTCTCTGATTGAGAATAAGTAGCGCATTATGAAGCGCAAAATAAGGCAGTGAAGGCCCCGTGCAGTTGCACAGCTGAAGAAATGCATAATGGATGAATGGGGGAAAATTCCGCTTGCTAAACATAACCAACTGGTGTCTTCAGTGCCCAAACGCTTAATAAGTGTTATTAAAAGAAAAGGTGATGTTACCCCGTGGTAAACAGTTGACTGTCCCAACTTTTGTGGAGTGTGTTGCAGTCATCAGATTTGAAATGAGTGTATATTTTCAAAAATAATTTAATTTCACAAAGTAAAACATCAAATAATGTGTTATTAATATGTTTCCAATATAGTACAGGGTGAATTGAATTTTCAAATGACTCTTTTTGTTTGTTTGTTGTTTTGCATTTTCCATACTGCTCCAACTTTTTTGGAATTGGGGTTGTATACATGACAGCACTCAGTCAGGCTTGTACAGGATTACAGGCTTTAATAACTTTCCTGACTGGTGTCAGTTAAGCAAGTATGGACACAAGTGCAGGTTGACAGTTTTTCAATAATTGTGGCAATTAAAACAAAAACCAGATTCAATAACAGGGTTGAGGTGCAGGCAAAGGTCAGGCCATCAAAAAACAGCATAAAAAGGTCATAGAAGAGCAAGTCAAGGAAACCTGAGCACCCCCTCTGGCCCAATGATGTATCCTAGGAATGCTACCTTATGCACATGAAATTCACATTTCTCTCCCACACAGTTGATTAACAAGGACATTATTGATGTGCTGGATATGGGTAGCTTGGACATACCCATATATCGAAATATATATGTAGGCATGTCCCACAACATGTCATTGACGACGCACTGAAACAATACTCTTTACATTTGGCAGATGCCCTTATCCAGCACGACATACATTTATCTCATTTGATGAGAATATTTGATTGGTACTGAAGGTCGTTTTCCACTTGTCCCCTTCTTGTATGCGGAACAGCTTGTAAGCACTACGTAGGTCAAGTCTGGTGAAAACTTTGGCTTCTCGTAGTTGTTCAAGGGCTGCTGGTACCAGGGGCAGGGGATAACGGTACTTGACTGTGACTTGATTTAAACCTCTGTAGTCTATGCATGGGAATAGGGTACCCCCTATCTTCTCCACTAAGAAGAAGCCCATAGATGCCGGATACATGGAAGGGCATATGTACCCTTGTCTGAGGGCTTCCCCGATGTACTCCATGGATTGGGTTTCTTTGGAAGACAAGGGGTAGATATGATAGTGAGGGGGTGTGGCTCCCACTAGGAGCTTGATGGCACAATCATAGGGATGATGCGGTGGGAGCCCACTGGCTTTGGTTTTACTAAAGACATTGCTGAATTCTCTCTCTGAGGAGGCTCACTCAGATGTGGCCTGGGGAACTTTGCTCTGTGACATGATGCACACTGTGCCACTTGGTGCTGGGAACTGCCACAGTAGAAGCACATCCTCTCTTGATGTCACCTCTGGCATTCCATGCCGTTCAGCTTTACTCATCCCAGTTGCATGGGTTCTATGGTCTGTGGGTGAGGCATAGGGGAGACATTCATTCTTGTTTCCACACCCCAATCTCTGTACGTTTGGGAGAATGGTCAAACACACATTGGAACAGCTGGAGGAAGTGATAGGAACCCATGTTCTTGCCTCCTTGTGACCCTACAGTAATGGCCCAGATCAGGACTTTGTTGGTGAGCAGATTAATGAACTGAGCAATCTTTGTGCACTCCAGGACCCAGGAAGTAGAGCGAACATTGCTGCATGAACTCCTTGTATCCAGCTGGGTCACCAGAGTACTTCTTGGGCCATACTATGAGCACCGTGGAAGGTTAGGAAGTTACCATCAGTGGAGCTGATGGAGCTGGAATAGTGGCTCAGAGCTGTGCCATTTGCAAGGTAAGCTGGTCAATCTGCTGCTGTTGTTCTGATGATTGTGGCCCTGTGCCGCAAGCACTTCCTGCTGCACCCATGAGTTGGTGAAGTATTCTGTCAGGTAAGCAGACGAGGACAAAAGTGCATCTTGACAGTTTTTTTAATGATCGTGGCAATCAAAACAAAGATGATATTCAATAACAGGGTCAAGGTGCAGGCAAAGGTCAGGCGATCAACAAAAAGGACAGACATTAGCAAGTCAAGGAAACCAGAAACAAGATCAAAACCAGGATAGCAATCAATAATCAAAGGCTTGGTAATGACTGGTGAAAATGAACACAGAGCATATACTTCGCAAAGTGAGTGTGAACTGAGAGTGCTTAAATACTTTGAACGTGGCTGCGATTGTAATTGAGTCCAGGTGTGTGCGAAGTGTTTTGTAGTCCTTGGCAGCCCTGTTTGTAGACTGCGCTGTGTTCTGGGAACTGTAGTTCAATGCCGATTCTGGCGTAGACATGATAAATGGAAAGGGACACTGGCCCATGATAGGGCCAGAGTGCTTGAATTAGGTAACATTCCAGATGTAAAAAATATCTGCATTATGCTATTATGCTAATATAATCTCACCATGGCAAGTTTGTATGATTTTGCATGAGCTAACTTTTATACGAAGTTACAAATATTTAAAGTTAGGGTGAGATGTGGGCTTTTTTGCTCTTTTTGTTATTTTTATTTATATGAAATCTCCCTAGCTTATTCCTAACCCATAAGCAAGATGTTTTGTATTGTGGGACATAACTGTGGCTATGCAGCACTATTGAAATATAAAATACATCACACAGAGTGGATTGAGAAAGTAGGAAACCAGTATTTTTAAATGCAGTGTTTTCACATAATGTCAGTATATCTGGTAGACTTTATCAATTATCTGACCTATACTGACTGTTGTAAAGTAAAACAGAATGAGACTAAAATAACTAATGAAATATAAAAGGCATGTGATATATAGAAACGTGTTTTTGTGTGTGTGTATTTGAATACATTTCACAATCAATGATGCAATAGCAGTGATGCAGCCATTGTCTCAAAAACTCATCTTAGATTTAATCATTGCAGGTTCACTTCCTTTGCTAAACAGAACGTGTTTTGTATCACAAAATGTTAAACTTATACTTATATTTAAGTAATTTTAGACACATATTTTAATGAGGATGTGGTGATATGTATGAAGTTGTGGGTCATCCAATTAGAATGAATATAAACTCCAGAATGTCAGTTCTTCTCCCAAACAAACTTCTTCTTTTTATTTATATTTATGTTTCTGCATGGATACATTTATGGGTGTGTAATTTTATTAAATGCATGCACAGGTTTGTTAAATGCATGCATTAACTCCAATTAATGTTTTCTAAAGTGAACTAAATGTTGTTGGCTGTAACAACTTCTTGCTAATAGAAACGAAGTTAGAATGTAAGAAGTTTGTGGTGTGATGTCAGCTCATGACTGCACGCACCAGTTAATGTACTGTCATTTTCAACATCCTTTTCACTATACTATTATAGTTTTATTTATGGTATACTATTAATATATTATAATATATTATTATTATTATAGTTTATATTTATAGCATTTATAGTATAATAGTATAGTGAAAAGTATAAAACAGGTCTAGATAGACTCCTCTTGTAGTCATGCATTTGAAGATGATTCCCTATCTGTTCTCTGTGTATCTGGCCACTCTTACATGAAACAGTCTGAAGCAATCAATGCCTGTGGGATGAAAGGCTTGAATAGTTGAAGACAGTATAAAGGTAAATCTGCCATTCATGGCACTTCTGGCTCTCCACGCCACTTCTTGCATTCAACACAAATGCTCTGGTGCTGCTTTATTGCCTCACAGATACTCAGGATCCAATATCTTCTCCTCACTTCTGCAAAATCTTTTTCAGTGCTGGCATGATGTAATTCCTCATCATAATGCTTTATTAGGCTGAGGGTGTGTTTGGGGTCTAGTGCAATAGGCCATACTGTCTCCTGGTCCTGAACTTCACTATGTTGCAGACAGCCTCCAATTCTAATGGACCCCTCAGGGGCAAGCTCTGGTGCAAGGACAAGGAGGCTACTTGGATGGCACTGGGCTCCCAGCAGACAAAACTTTCCTCATCTGGAAAACAAGTAGATTGGGCATGTTTGAAAAACAAAAAAAGAAGACTAACCTCAGCTTCATGGTATGTTTCTGCTGATGGGTCACCTGTTTGAGGCCATGTTGAGGTTACCACAAGAATAGTGTACCTATAATATCCAACCTAGGCACTCCCACTCCAGACCACCAGAGCACACCCTCCCACGAGTTTTGAACCTCTTCTTTTTATGGTTATTCTCATTTCTTTTTGTGTATGATCTGTTTGGCCTCTCTGTATATTGTGCCTTTTGCCTAGCCCTTCCTGATCTTTTGATATTGATCTAATTGCCTGGTTTCTGAACACTGCTCTGAGCATATAGCTCCAAAAGGACTGCATGAAGTTCCAAAGGGACGTCCCATTGGTAGATACTGACTGGTGATTCACAATTCATGTGCCACCAAAGAAACCTAAGAAGAGTCCTATCTTTCCTGGTAGAAAACAAACTTAATGAAACATGTCACTAGTATGTTTGCTAAATCTCAATATCATCCCTAACAATGTATCACCCAAAGTTTGTCCAGCCACTAGGTACTCATTCAGGTTGCCCTCCTGGTAATAAAAAAGAGTAGTTAAAACTATTCTGTTTCCCATTTTGGGTCACCATGTGGTCTCAGGAGACTGGGCAGCAGTACCTGGGAGTAACTTGATGACATATCCAGCCATTTCCAGCTTTTGGAGCTCATAACCAGTTCAGGAACCTTATACACTATTCTGATTCTCTTTGCTGAAGCTTCCTTATCACAGCCTCAATAGGAAATATCTTTTTAGGCTGTGGTGCAGGAGAAAGTGACTGTAACCTTTGCTCCAGAAATGACCTAGGAGTCATTCATGACAGTCCCTGTGAGAAATTTTCTTGGTCACTCAACAATCCCAGCTGTCGTGTAGAAGCTTGAAGGAGAATTGTCCTTTCTGACCCATCATCAAGGATGGCATATGCCAGCAGAGAATGTGTTCCATGCTAAAGGAGGACCTTTGCAATCTTAAGAATACCATTGCATGCATTATTGGATCTCTGTAGATACAGAGGCTTATTAGGGGTATTATCCACTGCAGTACCTTTCTCACTCTGTTTGAGAGGCCTGGTGTTAAGGTCATGAAGAGCAGTCAAATATTTGCCTTTGCACATCTGGCAAATGGTGGTCTTCAATCTGCACTGCCTGCTGTTTACAGCCTCATTTCCAGCATCTAGATTTAATCCAGGAGGATTTCTGCTCACATGTAAATTGAGTGAAATTAGCACACTGATTGAGATAGTAGCTGCTGCTATCACAGTATGCACAATAAATCTTGACTGGACCTGGAGCCTCTAACATTAAATGCACAGTAGTAGTGCATAGGAGGTTGATCAGCACTAAGCAAAATTGTTGCTGTCTTTGGGGCCTGTCGACAGTATCTTTTTTTCTCCTTTCAGTTGCAACATTTTCCCCACAGTGGACTTTTGTAACTGTGCACATCTAGCTCAAACTCAAGCCAGTCTGAAAGTCCAGCAGAGTTGGTATGGGCTGTCTGCATGGGTGGATGTACCTTTTAAAATTAATTGTAAGTCATATGGCAGCTTTGTTAAGAGTCTTGCAACATGTGACCCATAAAGGCTCCCTCTTCTCCCATCTGGTTGAGCAGAATGACCTCCACCAAGGTCCTAGCATTCTTATTTGATGTCATGTGATTGCAAACACCAATTAATGTAGTTCTCAACACCTCACAAATGCAATGTGACATAGATTCAGTATCGGTGACCAAAAAGTTATTTAAACTTGTAACTGCTAAGTGGCCGGTGCTACGGAGGCAAGGTCGGATGCAAGTGCAGATTAAAGTTTAATAAAAATGAAAACAAAACACAAAACAGGAACTCTAGAACACCAAGGCTAGGAAACAAACATGGAACAAAGACCTAAACGTGGCAACAGAAGACAATGGTAAAATAAGACAAACGAAAGACAATGAGTGCAGGGCAAAACGTGACTTTTATACAAGTGCTCATTAACCCCAAACATGAATCAGGTGCAGACAGTCATGTGACGTGATCAGGTGAGGTGCAGTGGCTGATGGGAATTGTAGTCTCTAGTCTTTTACCAGTATTTACATGATACTACATGTATATAAACTGTAAAAAAAGATACACATATAAAAACACATAAAAACATAAACTACCAAAATTAATACTCTGAGTTTTTTTAAAAAATAACACACAAAAACTATGGCAGTGCAAAGTAAGCTTATTTAATCAATCAATCAATTAATCAATGAAGAAATAAAAGTACAGAAAATACACAGTGTACAGTGTACAGTGAGGGAAAAAAGTGTTTGATCGCTTGCTGATTTTGTACGTTTGCCCACTGACAAAGAAATGATCAATCTATAATTTTAATGGTAGGTGTATTTTAACAGTGAGAGACAGAATAACAACAAAAAAAATCCAGAAAAACGCATTTCAAAAAAGTTATAAATTGATTTGCATTTTAATGAGTATAAGTATTTGATTCCCTATTAATCAGCAAGATTTCTGGCTCCCAGGTGTCTTTTACACAGGTAATGAGCTGAGATTAGGAGCACTCTCTTAAAGGGAGTGCTCCTAATCTCAGTTTGTTACCTGTATAAAAGACACCTGTCCACAGAAGCAATCAATCAATCAGATTCCAAACTCTCCACCATGGCCAAGACCAAAGAGCTGTCCAAGGATATCAGTGATGTCACAAGATTGTAGACCTACACAAGGCTGGAATGGGCTACAAGACCATCGCAAAGCAGCTTGGTGAGAAGGTGAAAACAGTTGGTGTGATTATTCACAAATGTAAGAAACACAAAATAACTGTCAGTCTCCCTCAGTCTGGGGCTCCATGCAAGATCTCACCTTGTGGAGTTTCAATGATCATGAGAACGGTGAGGAATCAGCCCAGAACTACACGGGAGGATCTTGTTAATAATCTCAAGGCAGCTGGGACCATAGTCACCAAGAAAACAATTGGTAACACACTACGCCGTGAAGGACTGAAATCCTGCAGCGCCCGCAAGGTCCCCCTGCTCAAGAAAGCACATGTACAGGCCCGTCTGAAGTTTGCTTGAATGATTCAGAGGAGAACTGGGTGAAAGTGTTGTGGTCAGATGAGACCAAAATCAAGCTCTTTGGCATCAACTCAACTCGCCGTGTTTGGAGGAGGAGGAATGCTGCCTATGACCCTAAGAACACCATCCCCACCGTCAAACATGGAGGTGGAAACATTATGCTTTGGGGGTGTTTTTCTGCTAAGGGGACAGGACAACTGCTCCGCATCAAAGGGACGATGGACGGGGCCATGTACCGTCAAATCTTGGGTGAGAACCTCCTTCCCTCAGCCAGGGCATTGAAAATGGGTCGTGGATGGGTATTCCAGCATGACAATGACCCAAAACACACAGCCAAGGCAACAAAGGAGTGGCTCAAGAAGAAGCACATTAAGGCCCTGGAGTGGCCTAGTCAGTCTCCAGACCATTATCCCATAGAAAATCTGTGGAGGGAGCTGAAGGTTCGAGTTGCGAAACATCAGCCTCGAGACCTTAATGACTTGGAGAGGATCTACAAAGAGGAGTGGGACAAAATCCGTACTGAGATGTGTGCAAAGCTGGTGGCCAACTACAAGAAACGTCTGACCTCTGTGATTGCCAACAAGGGTTTTTCCACCAAGTACTAAGTAGAAGGGGTCAAATACTTATTTCACTCATTAAAATGCAAATCAATTTATAACTTTTTTGAAATGCATTTTTCTGGATTTTTTTGTTGTTATTCTGTCTCTCACTGTTAAAATACACCTACCATTAAAATTATAGACTGATCATTTCTTTGTCAGTGGGCAAACGTACAAAATCAGCAGGGGATCAAATACTTTTTTCCCTCACTGTATATGTACAACCTCATTTCCATAAAAGTTGGGATTTTTCTAAAATATCTGTGATTTGTCAAGTCTCTTGGAACTTTAATTAACTGACAAAGGTACAAAGAAAAGATATTCAATGTTTTCACTGACCAACTTAATTGTATTTTGTAAATATAAACAAATTTAGAATTTGATGCCTTCAACACACTCAAAAATAGTTGGGATAGAGGCATGTCTACCACTGTGTTACATCACCCTTCCTTTTAATTACACTTTTTAATCGTTTGGGAATTGATTATACTAATTGTTGCAGTTTTGCAAATGGAATTTTTGCCCATTCTTGCTTGATACAAGACTTCATATATATAATATAAACCCTCACTACATACTGTATTACCAATGTTTAAGGCAAATAAAAATCACCTGTTGAAAGGGTTATGGTGCCTTTTCAGAATGTTACAGCTCTCTTCTTGGACATGAAATATTTTCAGTGTGAGTATGTGGTGTAAGTTTCATTATGGTTTGGCACCCTACCCCTGCTCAAAACAGCCATATCCATAAACTGTCTTTCAAGTGACATATGGTTTAGCTTGCTACATTGAAAGACATGCTACATTGAAAGACATGCTACATTGAAAATAGTGCTCAAACGCATGTCATATGTTTATATGTGATCTGTGTTGCCTGCAGTGGGTCCTTTAAATGTACAGTGTTTCTACACTGTCAGTGGAATTCCCTTTCACTGGAGTGTCTTTGACTCCTGCTCTGTAAGACACATGGCTACAACCACCACAAGCCTAATTTGTCAACTTCCCTATGCAGAGCAGAGGCAGCTAAGGGTGAAACTGGACATCACTGTTGACTCAGTTTGAACAATTAACTAACGATTTTTTAAAATTCTGTTGGTATATTGTACATAAGCAAAATATGTGTTTTGCTTGTTCAAACTGAAATTCATTGTTAAGTTAATCATTAGCTTCATCATTTAACTTGATTTTGTTCTGTACACTGGTATGGTGCAAAATACAACAATGGTCCTCACAAACAAATACAGTAGGTATAGAAAAGAATAACCACCCTTAAAATAATCACATTTTGTTGCTTTTCAGCCTGAAATGAAGACGGACACAGTTTTTGTTTTATCCGGCTGTATTTACTCAGTGCAACTTATAACATCCAAACGAAAGATATAACACCAACATGTCAGAAAATAAATAAATAAATAAATAAACAGAATCACTGAGTTGGAAAAAAGATCACCCCCCTCATAAAAATGACTTGTAAACTCAATAAGGTGTAGCTAATCACCTTCTCAATGGCACACAAAGCCATTTGACTTTAAACTGTGATCACCTGTGGTCATTTGGATTAGCTCAGCATGAAAAGAGCTTTCCTGGAGCATTTTCCATTCCTTGGTAGTGCAACTGAAGCAAACAATCAATTATGGGTGGCAAGGCACTGTCAAAAGATCTCCGGGATAAAGTTGTGGACAGGCACAAGTCAGGAGATGGATACAAAAAAAATTCAAAGGCTTTATCAATGCCTAGAAGCACAGTGAAGTCTATTATTAAGAAGTGGAAGGTATTTTGTACAACACAGACCCTCCCTGGATCAGGAAGTCGCTCCTGGATGAAAGAGCCAGGAGGAAACTGGTCAGAGAGGCTACCAGGAGGCCTACAGCAACTCTGAAGCAGTTGCAGGAATTTATGACAAAGAGTGGTCATTGTGTGCATGTGACAACAATATCACAAATTCTCCACAAATGTGGCTTATATGGGAGGGTTGCAAGAAAAAAGCCACTCCTCAAGAAAGTCCACATAAATGCAGCTTGAAGATTCTGAGGCCACATGGAAAAAGGTGTTATGGTCAGATGAGACTAAAATTAAATTATTTGGCCTCAACACCAAATGATATGTCTGGCTGAAATCCAATACAGCTCACCATCCAAATAACACCATTCCCACAGTAAAGCATGGAGGTGGTAATATCCTGTTATGGAGGTGTTTCTCTCAAGCAGGGACTGGAGCACTTGTCAGTATAGAAGGAAAATATATGGGGCAAAATACCATCAAATTCTTGAGGAAAATCTGCTTCCCTCTGCCAGAAAGTTGTCAATGGGAAGAAGGTTTACCTTCCAACATGACAATGACCCAAAGCACACAGCAAAATTGACCACACAGCGGTTGAAGAAGAAAAAGGTGAATGTCCTTGCATGGCCTAGTCAGAGCCCAGACTTAAACCCCATTGAAAATCTGTGGAATGACTTGAAGACTGTAGTCCACAAACAGTCACCAGTAAATTTAACTGAACTTGAGCAGTTCTCCAAAGAAGAGTGGGCAAATATTGCAAAGTCTAGATGTGCAAAGTTAGTAGAGATATCCCAATAAACTAAATGCTGTAATTAAAAAATTAAGGCAAATTTAAAGCAAGGGGTGATCCTTTTTCCAACTCAGTGATTGTTTTTTACATTTTTTTTCTGACATGTGGTGTTATATCTTTCACTTGGATATTATAAGTTGCACTGAGTAAATACAGCTGGATAAAACAAAAACTGTGTCCGTCTTCATTTCAGGCTTAAAAGCAACAAAATGTGATTATTTTAAAGGGGGGTGATTCTTTTCTATACCCACTGTATTTGTTTGTTTAGGGCACTCTAATAAAAATATTAAAATAAAATAAAAAATAATTGGTATGACTTCATGTTTGCAATCTTAAATAATCTGCAGTCCAATAAATAGCTATGAAGGGTTAGTCAAGCTCTTTTAAATGGGAAGAAAATATGTGCATACAGTATATACCACCTTGTTGGGTATGGGGGAAAGAAACCCTAACTCTAAAGGGGATTTAGTGCCTTTGTTAAGGTTGTGGATGTACTTGACATAGATGTAATATTAACTACTTGACCTACTGTATGACCCACACTGAGGTTGAGTTACAACCAAACTTGCGTGCATTGTTGAGATATTTACCAGTAAAACCCTGTTATATTATATCATAGCCACATGGCACATGAAAATGATCACATCTCAGAGCAAATATGTTGTGGGAAAATTGTTAAAATATTTTTCACCCAAAACACTTAAAATACTAAAGACACAACTGAAATATTCTGGTATCAGGAACAAATTTTTAGGTTTACATCATAAATGTAGTTTTATCAGCTTTTTTGATGCCATCTACTTCGCATCACAAATTGTCATGGAAATGCCTGCTCTTCTGTAGCCATTTCACTGACCTGTCATGAACATTATCAGTCATCTTATTTTTCAGCATCTCCACTGATTTGTATAAATAGGTGTATATAAGGATCTATTATTTATGATGTGTTTGGGGGGGTTGATTGCATTTGTATAAATCCAGGGCTTTTTTCTAATTCTGGCATACTGATGAAGATGTATACTAAATTGATTCTGCACGCACTACACAGCTGGAGGGATTAAAGGTCACATGTTCCACTTCTGAAATGGCAGTGATTTATTGGTTGATTAACTTTAAGGACTGAATTCATCTGCTTTGAGTTCTGTCCAAGAATCTTCCAGAATTTCCTGTGAAACGCAGGTCCGTAGCGAGAGATGAGCAGCATGCTAGTTATCCCAAGAAATGTCCAGCAGTGAACTTATGTGCTTGAGAAGATCTATTATTGTCATGGGGCTTGGTGTGGTAATATGGGTCACCAGTTTTCTCTGCAACATTAGAGAGATGGCAGTAGTGTGAAAGAGCAGAACAGGTATCTTGAGTTACATAACACTGCAGGTTTACCTTTCACGGAAGTTTTGTTTAAATACATATTACTATAAAAACTGGATTGTTCCTATACAGAACCCTTAATTATGGTTTAAGAGGCTGCTACCTGATTTGAAATGCTTAGGTTTTATTTTTCTTTCTTTTTCTAGAGCTGGGGGTGAATTGGGGAAGTCTGAGCTACACAATTAACTAAATTGAAATATTGTAGAAAGCATATTATTTAGAAGAAAGTTTGCATTCTTATAACTGGCATTCAGTTCTTCAAACCATAAAGCAGTGTTCCTCTATACTAATCCTCAGATACCTCAATAATGCACATTGTGGCGTTTTCTCTGCCCACCTGGCTCAACTTGTCAAGTTATTAGCAATTCTTTCATGAAATTAAGAAGGAGGTGGCAGTAAAACACTAACATGTGTTCTGTGAGTGCACCTCGGAACCACTGGGGAAACACTGCTGTTAAACACTTAGTTAATTCTAAAGCAACCAATGAGGGGTAATACTGGTTTAAATGGTTATATCCGAGGGCCTCACATCAAGAAGTCTGTAAAAATCTCTTCCCTTTTGAGGAATTACTAGTGAGGTAATGAGATTAAGTCTGATTTAGGTAAGATGTGTGCTCATATAAACCAATTATTTGTGTGTTTTTGGCCTACAGTTTGTTGTGACATATACTGTAAAATCCAGAAGACTAAAGACAAATCCACATACAGTGCATACAGAAGCAAGAAATGTACATTATTTTTGACTGTACTTTTAATGTCATGCACACACTGTTTAGGCATGTTTGCATGTGATCATACCAAGGGTTTACAACATAACAGTGATCACTGTTTGATTACTCTGCAAGAACTGTGTTCAGGTTGGTTGTTATATGCAGGGGTGTTTTTACTTTGGAATACACCATGCAGGACAGGTACTGTGTGTGTGTGTGTGTGTGTGTGTGTGTGTGTGTGTGTGTGTGTGTGTGTGTGTGTGACTTTTTGTGTGTGTGGAAGGGGGGATGTCCTAAGTAGAAATGCAATGGGAGTGTAAAGCTCATTAGCTCTGTCCGTGCAGTCATTTTAACCGAGTCAGCAGTAACATGAGTCCAAACTTTCTCTGTTATTTTTCAATTAAATTTTGATGTGCAACACACTAACAAACATGCAAACACCTCTCCAGTCCAGACACTTGGCTGTTTCTCTTTCTGGTGTGTTATCGCATATTGTTTCTTCTCCTCTCTCAGCCTATTTCACACAGTACACCAGTCCAAGGCTGCACCTGTAACACAGACTAAATAGTATTAACAGAGGTGTGTGTACACTGCCTTTATTTCACACAAGCACACACACACACACACACACACACACACACACACACACACACACACACGAGAGAGAGAGAGAGAGAGAGAGAGAGAGAGAGAGAGAGAGAGAGAGAGAGAGAGAGAGAGAGAGAGAGAGAGAGGCATCAATCATTATTTGACAGAACGAGATAAATATGGTAAGAGGTAAATATGGGAGCTAAAGCAACTGACTTTGACAGTGACAAATCAGTGCTGTATAATTAAAATAAATGTTAGAAAGTAATTCATGGGAATTCTCCTAGCAACAAGTAACACTGAAATGCACAATTAACTTCTTCTACAGAAATAGAAATATGGAAATACTTCTGCCAATTATTCAACTACCATTCTTTCTCACAGTATTTCGTATACTGGACAGTTAGTTTTTTTTTGTATCTCTGACATGCCTCATTCAAATTAAGAAGGACTTGATTTTTAGTTAATGTATTAATCAGGACACTGACCCAGGACTACGTATGATTCATAAACTCATGAAATAATATACATTATGCGACAGGCAGAGGGCGCCACTTCGACTTTATGAATAGAGGAAAATGTATGAATGACTTCAGAATGCATGGGAGGCTTGTGACTTTATGAAACAGTGGCACTCAGCCCAGCATGAAATAACTACACCGTTTTGCCGCACGACAAGCGTGAGCACTGGTATAAGGGGAAAACAGTTATTTATAAATGTTTAACCTGTAGAACACATTAGTCATAATCCTACTTGAAATAGCTCTTCATTCGAAAATGAACTTTGAGATATGGAAAAGCCCAAGAAATCACTAGTTTTCAATTCATTCTAATTTTTTTCGGGGGTGATGTACTCGGCAGCATGCTGTGATTCACTTAGGCTATTTAGGGTATAACTCTAAAATAACAGTGGGATAGTTACAGGGAACCGGCAACTTTATTCATATGCTCAAAAAGGGGATGGCTACGTCCAAAAGCGCATACTTTCTTACTAATTAGTAGCCTGGGTCTGTGGACATACTACTGGTTACTATTTTAGTACATTATTAAATACGGTAGCGTGCAGTTTGGGGTCGCAGCCATTCAGTTGGAAAATGAATGATTCCGTTTCAGATCACGTGCACAGCGCGCGCTAGATCCGGTCTCTCGGCACGAACGCACGCACGCACACGCACGCACGCACACACACCTGTACGTGGCGGCAGACACACACATACACGATGACGAATATGATATGATTACACCCTAATTTTCCGATTGTGGCAGACCGGCCCCGAAAAAGGCGACGGCGCTTGCGGCCATGTGGTTACTGTAACACTCCGGCTCAGTTTGCGCATAACTCCTTACACAGTCGGTAGCCTACTGCTGTTTCAGCCAGAGGACATATGTGTATGACTTGAAACTTGAAAAGGATGTAATTTATTAAAGTACCTATAACACAGTGGTATAACTGATGCATGTTATTATAGACGGTGGCAAAGTCTAATAAGAATCACAATAGCTATTTATATATATATATATATATATATATATATATATATATATATATATATATATATATATATATATCATATTGCCGCATCATCATCCTCTTTTTTTTAAAGTCCACATAAAAGTTAACGTGAAGCGTGTATGTTTAATCTGACTACTGCGTTATGCCGCGCTGCACATCAACGTTGACTCGATTTTACAAAAGGAAAATGTTGTAGACACGCCCACCGCGGTGCAGTCCAATCAGATGCGCTCATATGGATTTTCAACCTCGGTGCGCTGCCCGAGTGACCGACAGTTGAAACCCCTCGAGCGCACCGCTTTAGGTTGGCGGTGGCACGTCTCCGACTCAAAGATTCAACGACTCAAAAAAAAAAAAAAAAAAAAAAAAAAAAAACCGAAGAAAAAGAAAAGAAATAATTGGTAGTAAAAAACTGCTGGGAACCCACCACGAAGCGGATATCGAAGTTCATTTTTTTTTAGTCAGCAGCAGAAGGTAGAGACCTACCCGGGTATTTACGAATTTTGCGCGAGGGACTGCCAGGTTGTGATTCACTGAGCCACCACAGCTGAAAGTTACATCAGAGCCCGACTTTCCCCTCAAACTCGTTAAAAAATAATTAACAGCCGAGTGACAAGTCAAGTCATGGGATTATTAGTCTACTGTGATGTGGATTGTAAAGACGTTTGAGCAAAAGCTCAGTCTGCGTCGGGACCATGTGAGTGGATTCGCGTCGTGGCTTCTGACGTTTCTGGATATTTTGAAAATCATCGGCAACAGTTGAACCCGACGTCCTTTCCTTTCCTTTTCATCAGGTGTCTTGTCTCGTGGGACCAAAATGGGACTTTAGCCTGATTAGTTCTCCTGACCCCCATCTTTAGGAAGCTCCATCAATGTCTGCCCTGTTTTCTGAGACTCTCTCTGATGCTTTTGAACAAGTTCGCCTATCATACGATAGGATTTTAAACAGACTTTCGCGTTGCGCCATGTCAGTCATGAACTTGGCCGTGCGTTTGTTGCAGTTGTTTTGCGTGACGCTCCTCTATTTCTCAGCTGTCAAGGTAAGTTATGCGTGTGCGCGCACACACTGTGTACTTTTGTCATGCGTTTGGGATCACACCAGCCGCGCGTTTGACAAGGACGTCCTTGTCACTGAGGTCATTGACCGTGTTCTTGTCTACACCTCCCAAAATGTGTAGTATCCTAATCCAAATTAAGTCTGCTTATTCTGATCACGCGTTTCCTTAGCGATAACGATCGAGTACTTGAAGGTTGGACGGTAATTACTACCACCTTGTGTGTGTGTGTGTGTGTGTGTGTGTGTGAGTGTTCGACCGAAGGGGAGAGTGTGATTTTTGTGAAGGCCTCGTCAGAGCCACCATGGTAATATTAAAGGCGCAGTGTGCTTATGGAGCTGTGCCAGTCCAGACTAAACCCAGGGTGCGCGAACACTACATTTGGGGACTTTTGTCCCCAAACACATAAACAATGCCTAGTGTCCGAAATAACACCTACAATCGTGAATAAACGCCTGTGCATTTGTCTAGAGGAAGCATATAAACACTTTTGTTGTAAATTCAGCAAAGATTTTGTAGTAGGCTGGTAGCCAAACTTTTAAAAACTGAAACCTATTGCAGCAGCATGTTGAAAACTTTTAGACATGCTTTCATGTACTGATAACATATAAATGGGGACATCATTAAGGCAATTTCATTGGTCAGCAGATTGATCTAAATTAAATCTTGATCAGAGTTTAGAGAAGTGTGTGTGTGTTTGTGTGTGTGTGTGTGTGTGTCAGTGTTATAACAATATCAGTGTTTTAACAATGTGGTGTGTTGGGCACAATGTAACAGTTGATTCGCCATTGTAGGTGTTCAGCACTGGGGGTATCAATTCAACACTGGGGATTTCTGTTGTGCGAATATAAATTTGAT
The DNA here is from genome assembly GCA_023630585.1 of Cranoglanis bouderius. NCBI lineage: Eukaryota > Metazoa > Chordata > Actinopteri > Siluriformes > Cranoglanididae > Cranoglanis > Cranoglanis bouderius. The sequence goes on along the minus strand of CM042538.1, from coordinate 12,849,038 downwards.
ATGCCAATTATGATACTTAAAAGACATGGAGCATGTTTGGTGAATGATGGCATTAGCAGGGAGGCAAAAGTTTTACAGGGATAGCATTGAATTAGTAATATTAATTCTATAATATTAACAGAATTAAGTAATCAGTTGCTTCTGGTTCAGTTGGAGTAATACCAGTAATAAGTTGGTTGATAAGTAACTATATAGTAGTTTATGTTGTATCTTAACATATGTAAAACAAGGTATGCACCTTATCAGTAGCAGCTATTTCTGCTATTGATTGCAATATGAAACTGCTTGACAGCATGAGAAACGTGACTCCAAACCTGTATAACATCCGGTTTTGAATCCTATACTTTGCCAAATCACATGACTTAATTGTGTTAGAAACATAATTCTTATGCCATTATACATTAGATGAAGCTGAAAAGTGACATTGTCATACAGTCTAAGCTGCATTAATTTGCATACAGGATAGTATGGTTTTTGCAAGTGAACTTGCATACAACACAGTCTCATGAATAGGAGTAATTCTTTAACAGCTTTACATAGACCATACTTATGTCCTTTCATGGATTAGTGTGTATTTCCATTCTCAACTGATGTGCAGCACAGTACTAATCTGTCCCATGCCTGTAGATTATTATAATTTAAGATTCACATTCAGGTTTGCCCCTGCTCATTGCATATGACAAAAAATAGAGTTCCTGAGTGAAACATATTTTTTCAGGGTTTTACTGTTAAGTTTCACAAACTTCACATTAAATGTCATTTAATAAATGGTTCTTAGGTAATGCTCTTTAAACATCCACCAAGTCTGTGGGTTGAGGCTGGATCGTTTGGTTTACCTTGCTTTGGCAACTATCCCAAAATTACGTCATTGTAGGAACTGACATGCAATGTATGACAGAGGTTGCATCAAGCAGTGATATTTGCATGACAAGTGTAATTGAAACAGGAATAACCACACCGAGAGAAAATTACATCTATATAATAGTGTGTTTGAAATTAAGCCACATTATTGTTTCCTTATTCTGCATCAATTGATTTCCTTTTCCTGAATGTAATACCAGTGAAGAATTTTAATTCAATTTCTGACTACATTAACTTCTTTTCCACAGAGTGCCTATATCCCCAAAGAGAATGGAGGCAGCACAAATGAGAGTAAGTTAAAATGGTGCTTAAGGGATAAAATACAATAATTCTTCCTTAAGCAATAATTCTTCCTAAGTTTTATTACACGTCTATAGTCACATGAATAGAGTACCCTCTACTGGACAAATAGTGCCTAGAGGATCTCTGCCTTAGTTAATATATAATAGAGGACCAAGGACAAACGTGTGGTCCAGTATATCATCGCAGTACTCTAACTTTAAAAAATTGTCACAATGACATTGAATTGTGAAGGAACATGATTGTTGAGTCAAATCTGGTAAAATAAAATGATTGCCTTTGTCCATGTTGGGTCCCCAGTCAGATTAATTATCAGATTTCATTGATCATGTACACTGGTCCTTGCATAGAGTAGATTCAGGACTGATAAATAGCAAATGGCTACAGATTTATGTCCATGTAATGGAAAAAAGAAGTTAACAAAAATCAGGATATTCAGCACTGACACTTCTGTTTGTCACTGCATTTCAAAAATATAACAGCTTACATGAAAAGAGAACAGTTTATGTCCCTACCTGCAGTATACTGCTGACAGTATGCTGACATATACTTCTAATTCAGATGACATTTAGATTACAGTGTACAAACTAGACTTTCACACTAACATCTACTTGCAAAGAAGACAATATTATCATCAACTTTCTAACACGACTGGATTTATAATATGGCTTTATATCCCTCTGCAGTCATGGCCTTTACAGATGTCTACAATAAGTCGATGTGCCGGCCACGGGAGATGCTGGTGGAGGTCCATCAGGAGTATCCTGATGACATTGAGCACATTTTCATTCCATCCTGTGTGGTGCTCATGCGCTGTGCTGGCTGCTGCAATGACGAGATGTTGGAGTGCACACCCACTGCCACACGCAACATCACCATGGAGGTCAGAAAGCTACTCACTGAAAATCTTATGGAGAATCTCATTGCTAATGGAGAGTGTTTGTCTGCTTTGTTTTTGCCAACTTGTCTCCTTCTCACTTTCAACTTGATGTTTAATGTGTACAGCTTGTATCTTTTTGTTTTTGCGTGTTGTCACCTCTGTATATTTGTTTTGTGCAAGCAGAGTGCTCTTTGTAAGGTTTTGCTGTAGAAACCTTCAGCCATCTATTTAATTTAGCTAGTGATGTACCAAGAGTAAATATTCTGAGCAAAAAGTATGCTGTTTCCATTTTTTTTAAAGATTAGCTTGATACTAAATATAACAACATATTAATTATAAATATACTGTATATGGACACTGACAAAATTATTGTTATTTTAGCTGTCTACCACAGTATATTGGAGTTAAGCTCAAGTATGAATATGACTTCAAAGTGCAGATACTCAGCTTTAATTTAAGGATAATTACATCCACACTGAACAGTGTAGAAATTATAGCACTTTTTATGTGTGGTTATAAGGGAATAAAAGTAATTGAACAAACTAACATAATTATAAATTAATTTGTAATTTTTAACACTTAAGTGCAAACGCTTTGCAGTCAATGACTGCTTGAAGTCTGCAACCCATAGACATCACCAGATGCTGGGTTTCTTCCCTGGTGATGTTCTGCCAGGTCTTTACTGTTTCTGTCTTCAGTTCCTGCTTTTTCTTCGTGTCAGGTCATTGTCCATCTGCACTGTGAAGTACCGTCCAATGAGTTTTTCTCACCAGAGAACATCCGCCACAGTTGTTTTCTGTTGTGTTCCTGGCCTTTTGGTGTTCCTGAACTCACCAGTGCATTCTTAAGAATGTACCAAATAGTTGATTTGTCCACACCTAATGTTTTTGCTATTTCTCTGATGGGTTTGTTTTGATTTTTCAACTTTATTGATGGCTTACTTCACTGGCACTAACAGTTGTTTGGATTTATTGAGATTTAACAGCAACTGATTCCAAATACAAATGTAGTAATTGACATCAGCTCTAGTCCATTTATCTGCTAACTTCTGAGTCAAAGAATAACACACAACTGGCCATGGAACAACTGAGCAGCCAACTGCCGGATTGCTTTTGGTTGCTCAAAAGGGGAGTGGGCGTGGTGGCACATATATTAAGTGCAGTAATTCCTACACTGTTTACCCAATTTGAATGTAAATACCCTCAAATTAAAGCTGAAAGTTTGTACATTGAGGTCATATTCATTATTTAATTTAAACTCCAATATCCTGTGTGGTAGACAGCTAAAATTATGGTCTGTATACAGTCTCCTTTGAAAATACTGTAAAGGCAAGGCCAGTTCTTTTGTTTTTGCTATAAACTGAAGACATTTCGGTGTGAGATCAAAAGATGAATATGAGACGATAGATCAGAATTTCAGCTTTCATTTCCTGATATTTACATCTAGATGTGTTAAACAACTTAGAACATGGCACCTTTGGTGGCAGACCACCCAATGTTTGGATGAGCAAAAGTATTGAATCAGATAGTAAATGAAGTAAATAACACTTAATATTTGGTTGCATAACCCTTGCTTGCATCAAGCCAGTGACCCACTGACAACACCAAGCTGTTGCATTCTTCTTTTGTGATGCTTTTCCAGGCTTTTACCACAGCTTCTTTCAGCTATTGTTTGTTTTAGGGTGGGGGTCTCCCTTCAGTCTCCTCTTCAGGAGGTGAAACACATACTCAACTGGGTTAAGGTGTGGTTATTGACAGGTTATTGTTTTGGCAGTGTGTTTTGGATCATTGTCTTGCTGCATGATGAAGTTCCTCCCAATTAGATTTCTCTGTAAATTGGCAGACATGATGTTTCTGTAGCTGTCTGAATTCCTACTGCTGCTACCATCATGAGCAACATCATCAATAAAGATTAGAGCCCATTCCAGAAGCAGCTATGCAAGCCCAAGCCATGACACTACCTCCACCAAGCTTGACTGGTGAGCTTATATGTTTTGGATCATGAGCAGATCCTTTCTTTCTCTACACTTTGGCCTTTTCATCACTTTGGTAGAGGCTAATTTTGATTTCAGTACTTTTGTGGCTCATCTCTGTATTTCTTTGCGAATTTCAATCTGGCCTTCTGATTCTTAATGCTGATGAGTGGTTTGCATGTTATGGTATGGCCGACCTGTTTAATGTCTGGTTGTTAGTTGTTAGCAAAATGTAACACCAGTAGTTTCTTTCTTCTTCAGGGCATTCCAAGTTGTTGTATTGGCTATGTCCAATGCTTGTGCAATGGCTCTGATAGATTTTCCCTCTTTTCTCAGCTTCAGAATGGCTTGCTTTTCTCCCATAGACAGCTCTCTGGACTTCATGTTGGTTTATCATTTTTAACAGCACATGCAGTCTTCACAGGCAAAACCCAGGGCTCAAACAGAGATTAGACATTTATTATTAGACTATTAATTGTTTAAACAATGAATGTAACAGGGCACACCTGGGCAACAAGAAACACCTGTCAGTCACATATTCCAATATTTTTGATCACGTGAAAAATGAGTGGGTTCAAATAAAAGGTGTCATATTCTAAATTATTTAACATGTCTAAATGTAAATATCAGGAAATGAAAGCTGAAATTCTGATCTATCCTCTTCATCTTCATCAAGTCATCTTTTGATCTTAAACCCAAATGTCTTCAGTGTATATTTAAAAAAAAGAATTAGCCTTTCTGTTCCAATACTTTCAGAGGGGCCTGTATATAACATATAGCATATAAAATATAAATATACAATACTTTTCAGTATTATACTTTTGCTCCAATGAATGAGCATTCAAATGGTGCTTACAAATGGCGCTAGGAGGTTTGAGCCCCTGGATTCTTAAGGTTTCTCTGCTCCAAAAATGCCTGATCCTACTTATGGAGGTTATCATAAGAGCATGGTCTGGTGTGTTTGGAGCAGGGAATGAAATGAAACTCTGCAGGACAGTGGCCCCAGCATTGGAGTTGGTAACTTGATCTGTGTATCCTGGCCAAATTGCACCTTGAATACCGTCAGCTCCAGAATTATTGAAAGCCCTGGTAAAGATAAAGGGTAAAGAAGGTATGTCTTTGTGGTTTGTTAGTTTAATCTCACACTGAACATATGAGATAAATCTAACCTTTAATTCATTTACATTATTCTAAGAAAAAAAACATATAATTGTTTAACATACATGTTTAGCAAAATGTAAGTTTTTGGCAGTTCATCTGAGAGTTTAGGACTTTTTAAGAGGTCATCCATGACTTCCTGTTTTACTGGGGTATAAATATGAGGTGACACAAATGCCACATACCCTTAGTAATTCAATAACATTGGGAATATTACAGAATGCATAAATAAAATGGGACAAAATTGTGCTGAATGTAATAAATCAGACAATGGGCATAAAAATAGCTACATGCCTGAAAATGCCTGTATCCACTCAGGGCATTAATTAAGAAGATGAAAACAACCGACGCTTTATCATTACAAAATACATGTATTAAAATGTAATATTTTATTTGTGTCAATATCATCTCCTGAAGCCTGTATCAGGATATGTCTCGTATTATGACATCGTATGACAGGATACGTATCTCGTATTTATGTTTTAGTGTTGTTTCATACCTACCTATTTACACCCAGTAGTCCTTTATTTACATGTCATATGCATGCAACACACCCTAATTTACCCTAATATACTGTAACTGCAAATCAAGCCAGTTAAAATATTATCCTTAAAATTACATACGCTCCAACCAGATGCGAGTTTGATGCTACAGATATCCCAAAGATGAAATTGATGAATAAGCAAACTGTCAGTGGAGTTTGTTTAATAGTTTGGGGCTTTGTCTGTCCGGAAACATTGCTAGAAAAATCCTGCACATTTTTGGTTTTTATGTCAGTGAATCCTTACTTTCAGTTTTGCTCAAAATGTTTCATCTTGGTACATCACTACCATTTACTGTAAATCTTTCTCTGTTTCATTGTTGCTCACACTCACTTTATATGATCTGATTCCACTTTCATATTATCTAATTAATGTACTTTTTTAAGTAACACTTTGATCACACAAACACTGTGTCATTATGAAGTTTCACTTATTGTACTTTTATAATGTCGAATGTTTTAATCAATTGAAAATGATTGCTTGTAAAAAAACTAAACTGAAAAAACCTGAGGCACTTAATCAGGCAATGCCTATTTTTATTGTACCGAACAAGTAACATCAAATTTGAATTCTGTGTATTGTTACAATCCTAATACGTTAAGTAACTAGGGCCTTACCTACATAAACACAATCATTATCATTGCATTAAAAAAATAAAATAAAACATTGCCTACGATTTTATGAAAGGCAATATTGTAAGAGGACATTAGATGTTTTGTGTGACTTTGTATGCAAGAGTGAACAGAGAACAACCCTCAGTTATAATTGTGGGTTGACTGACTGATTACTGTGAAAAATGTTTTTCTTATCTTGCATTTTGTTAGTATGTTTTGACGTATAACATTTAGAAAGCAAAATGTAAACATCATGCATCATAAATGCAAATTTGATTACCACTTAAGTTTCAGGGCATTAAAATACTTTGCCTGACATAAGGGCTTGTTGACAAGGCCTTGACATGATATGTCAAGTTTATTGGAATGGTGTTTTATAGTACAGCGGTTCATAATATTTCATAATACGGAGTTGCCAACATCTGCGTTTTAGCCATAACATTTACAGCTTTAGACATCTTTCTACTGTGATACCATGTCTGCTTTTTCAGCTAAAGCATCAGTCAGCAAATCAAAGCAAATAAAGTTTGCCAGTTTACATGAAGGGAAAGTTACTTTCACTTTGCACCAATTTTATCTAGGTGAACCTTGACCTCGGTTTTATGAGCCAATAGAAATCAAGAGGGTGTGGCTGTAGTCTCTGGTTGGTAAAAGTACAGTGCTGTTTAATTTATGCTGTTAGCATGGAGGCTTCTCATTCACCCACATACAGTATTTATTTATTTATTTATTCTGGTGGTAAAGAAAAATAAGAATCCCTAGGAATTTTTTGTTAGCAATTTTGGCACCTCTGCTCCACTAACACTTTTTACTTAAAGAGCATGTAATTTCATGCTCCTGTAAGTAGTAGATAACTACACTCCCCAAAGGAACAATGACAGATGGACACTTTAGAGAACGTTTCTTCTTGAACAACATGATGAAAAGAAAAAAACATTTGAAAATCATTTGACTTAAATGATAACCAAGGGTCCTTTTTGTTCTTTCTTTCATGTAAAACACAGCAATTTTTGTCATCTCACCAGTTTTGACATTAGGCTTACAATAATCCTATTGCTTATGAAATGCTAATGAATGTGTTATAAAGCCCCGGTGTACAGCCGTGGCCAAAAGTTTTGAGAATGACACAAATATTAATTTTCACAAAGTCTACTGCTTCAGCGTTTTTAGATCTTTTTGTCAGATGTTACTAACTGTTACTGAAGTATAATCACAAGCATTTCATAAGTGTCAATGGCTTTTATTGATAATTACATGAAGTTTATGCAAAGAGTCAATATTTGCAGTGTTGACCCTTCTTTTTCAAGACCTCTGCAAAGACCCAAAATGTTGATGTTTTGTTCCCCGAGCCACTTCGTTATCACTTTTGCCTTGTGGCAAGGTGCCCCATCATGCTGGAAAAGGCATTGTTCATCACCAAACTGTTCTTGGATGGTTGGGAGAAGTTGCTCTCTGAGGATGTTTTTGTGCCATTCTTTATTCATGGCTGTGTTCTTAGGCAAAATTGTGAGTGAGCCCACTCCCTTGGCTGAGAAGCAACCCCACACCCCTGAGTGTTCTCAGGATGCTTTACTGTTGGCATGACACAGGACTGATGGTAGCGCTCACCTTTTCTTCTCCGGATAAGCTTTTTTCCAGATGCCCCAAACAATCAGAAAGGGGATTCATCAGAGAAAATGACATTACCCCAGTTCTCAGCAGTCCAATCACTGTACTTTTTCCAGAATAGCAGTCTGTCCCTGATGTTTTTCCTGGAGAGAAGTGGCTTCTTTGCTGCCCTTCTTGACACCAGGCCATCCTCCAAAAGTCTTCAACTTACTGTGCGTGCGGACGCACTCACACCTGCCTGCTGCCATTCCTGAGCAAGCTCTGCACTGGTGGTGCCCCGATCCCGCAGCTGAATCAACTTTAGGAGACGGTCCTGGCGCTTGCTGGACTTTCTTGGGCTCCCTGAAGCCTTCTTCACAACAGTTGAACCTCTCTCCTTGAAGGTTTTGATGATCCGATAAATGGTTGATTTAGGTGCAGTCTTACTAGCAGCAATATCCTTGCCTGTGAATCCCTTTTTGGGCAAAGCAATGATGGCTGCCCGTGTTTCCTTGCAGGTAACCATAGTTAACAGAGGAAGAATAATAATTTCAAGCACCACCCTCCTTTTAAAGCTTCCAGTCTGTTATTATAACTCAATCAGCATGACAGAGTGATCTCCAGCCTTGTCCTCATTAACACTCTCACCTGTGTTAATGAGAGAATCACTGACATGATGTCAGCTGGTCCTTTTGTGGAAGGGCTGAAATGCAGTGGACATGTTTTTTTGGGATTAAGTTCATTTTCATGGCAAAGAGGGACTTTGAAATTAATTGCAATTCATCTGATCACTCTTCATAACATTCTGGAGTATATGCAAATTTCCATCATAAAAACTGAAGCAGTAGACTTTGTGAAAATTAATATTTGTGTCATTCTGAAAACTTTTGGCCACGGCTGTAGGTACCCTTCAAATAGATTTTTCCTACTATTTTAAACATACACAGAATATTACAATAAATCACACAATACTTGGGTTATCACTTATCATTTCTGTTTTTAGGACAAAATTCTCATGGAAATGAAATGTCAAAGCTTTTGTACATACCATTTTAGCTGTGTCATGTGTGTGTGTGTTTTTTTTTTTTATAGGTACAAAAATTAAAACCCCTGCGCATCAAACGCAACTATCCAATGAGTTTTGCAGAACACACTGATTGTGAATGCAGGTACAAAATTTCCCTGTAAAAATTGTACACAATCACAGCAAGTTGAATTTTTTGTTGAAGAAACTGCGCTTTCTGTAACTTTTCCCTTTGTCTTTACTGTTTATTGTGGGCATTAAAATCTAGGGGTCTGCTCTGTGATGGGCTTCCTAACCTAAACTAGCACAGAGTTAAGAGGCACCAAAGGGCTTCTTAGCTGAAGTGATTTTGAACTTTCAGTTCAGTCCAAAGCAGTAAGCATAACATTAATTGTCTCTTACTCTCTCTTTTTTTTTAGAGTAAAGAAAGACATACAGGATAAGATAGAGAAGTAAGTACACACATTTTAAAGTCATGATTGTCTCTGTGTTTGGCAAAACAGTGTCTGATATCAGTAGCTCCTTTTCTTTTCCTTTCTCATTCTTTTTTGACTATAATATTAATTATATCTAGAGCTTTCATGTCTTTCTCTCCTTTTATGTAACATTTTTTGCCATGCAGTATGTGGTAATGTTTATCATCATCATCATCATCATCGCCATCATCATCCTTAGAGGTTAGCTTTATTTAGTATAAATGTTAATGTTTAGCGCCACAATGTAGTTTATGATTCATTAGTAAAGGTCGATTTACCAAGCATCAGTCAACATTATGACCTCAGATATCTCACAGGTAGGTGAGTTTTTGGACTGCTAATACAGAGGTCAGTGGATTAACTCCAATATTTAGTGAGGTTTTTCCTCCATTTCTCAGTGTGTGTTAATGTTAACATGGTATAGGTGAGAGCGACCTGCAAAGTCAGTGACTTTTTTATGATCTGAAGTAAACCGTTGATGGGGAGTTCATAGTCTCTGATATCTTTAGTGGTCTCAGATAAGAGTGAGCTTTTGAGTCTGGCTTCAACATTTTATGATTTTCTTCTAAGGCACTGACCTGCCTTATCTCAGTGTTGGGCATAGGAAGACCTACATCTGCTTTTGTGTCCCTAAATTATTGGTTTGTGGTACCTTTGTCCTTTGTGGAGTGCACAGAGAAATGTGTTCTGGGTCAGGAATATCTAAATGGTGTAGACGGTGTTTCTGAGTGCTATATCTCTAAAGCCAAAGGTTATACTGGAGAATACTTTGCCACATTTTCTGGTAAACAACTTTGCACTAGGCATGTGCCGATATAGTTCAAGTTCAGTTTCAGTTTATTTGTATAGCGCTTTTAACAATGGACATTGTCCAAAAGCAGCTTTACAGAAATATATAAAATTGGCATAAATTTATAAATTTAAAATGTATATCTGAAATTTATATATTTCTGTAAAACTGCTTTGTGACAATGTCCATTGTTAAACACGCTACACAAATGAAATTTAATTGAATTGATATATGGTCACAAAACATACTATGACATTTAACTGCACAATATTATGAATGGATATCATTACTATTCCCATATATAATATGCCAGTTGCCAAGGTTGGGAAATGGACATATGGAATTGGAGAGTCCATATGTGCAAAACTAAGAATATAAAGTAGCTTGATATATCCTGTATGAAGACGTTCAAGATCCCTCTTCAAGTTGTAGTATTATAAGGTTATATCTGGATAAAGAGTTATATGAGGTTTGGGACATTTTGACATTCCAGTCTCTGACATTTTGACATTCCAAACTGTAAAGTACTGTTATCTACATTTACAGCTCAAAAAGGTCTATACTGCACCACTAATTTTGGATTCAGACTTCCGAGACATTTAGAAAGTACATTTCTGAACACTGGCTAAACACATATAGAACATTATTATTTTGTAATCTCAAATACTGTTTGGTGTTATATGTTTCTATCTGACTGTTTTTCATTTAGCAATCCCTTAGTCTCAATAAATAACTAATAAATTGTACTAAATTCAGAGAAAGACATTTAAGCCTATTAAGACTACATTATGATCATATGTTTTTGACCGAGTTTTGTTTTTTTAAATGTTATCTCCAAAATATAACCTGAAATCTATTTCAATTTCAAAATCGGAAGTTGTTCCTAAACAAGATAGTTTAACTTAAAATTTCATTTTAAAACATTTAACAATATAGTCATATCAAAATACTAACCCCATTTCCATAAAAGTTGGGATTTTTTCTAAAATGTAATAAAAAATTAAATATATTCAATGTTTTCACTGACCAACTTAATTGTATTTTGTAAATATAAACACATTTAGAATTTGATGCCTTCAACACACTCCAAAAGAGGTTAGGACAGAGGCATGTTTACCACTGTGTTACATCACCCTTCCTTTTAATTACACTTTTTAATTGTTTGGGAACTGATGATACTAATTGTTGCAGTTTTGCAAGTGGAATTTTTGCCCATTCTTGCTTGATACAAGACTTCAGCTGCTCAACAGTCCTTGGTCATCATTGTCTGCTTCTCCTCTTCATAATGCACCATAGCAGACAGATCTGGACTGCTGGCAGGCCAGTCAAGCACACGCACTCTGTGTCTATGAAGCCACGCTGTTATGTGCAGAATGAGGCCTGGCGTTGTCCTCCTGAATCCTGGGAAATGTCGTTGCCTTGATGGCAGCATATGTCTCTCTAAAATCCCAATATATGCCTCCACATCAGTGGTACCTTCACACATATGCAAGTCACCCATGCCATGGGCACTGATGCACCCCCATACCATCACAGATACTGGCTTTTGCACCTTTCGCTTATAGCAGGCTGGTTGGTCTTTTTCCTCTTTGGCACGGAGAACTCAACGTCAATTTTTCCCGAAAACAAGCTGAAACGTGGACTCATCTGACCACAGCACACATTTCCACTGCCTTTCAGTCCATCTGAGATGAGCTCAGGCCCAGAGAACTCGGCGGCGTTTCTGCATAGAGTTGATGTGTGGCTTCCTCCTTGTGTAATAGAGTTTCGGGTTGTGTTTCTAGATGCAGCGACGGACTCTGTTAAGTGACAGTGGTTTTCCGAAGGACTCCTGAGCCCATGTGGTTATATTTATCACAGTAGCATGATGATTTCTCAGGCAACGGCGCCTGAGGGCTCGAAGGTCATGCACATTCAACAGTGGTTTCCGGACTTGCCCTTTACGCAGTGAGATTTCTCTGGATTCCCTGAATCTTTTCACAATATTATGCACAGTAGATGGTGGAAGACCTAAATTCTTTGCAATCTTGCGTTGAGCAATGCTCTTTTTGAACTGACTGACAATTCTCTCACGAAGTCTGGCACAAAGTGGTGAGCCACGACCCATCCTTGCTTGCAAAGACTGAGCTTTTGGTGGATGCTCCCTTTATGCCCAATCCTGATACCCTCCCCTGTTACCAATTAACCTGATCCTCCAAAATAGTGTTACTTGAATATTCTATAAACCTTTCAGTCTTATTTAGCCTCTGTCAAAACTTTTTTTGAGTGTGTTGAAGGTATCAAATTCTAAATTTGTTTATATTAGAAAAATACAATTAAGTTGGTCAGTGAAAACATTGAATATCTTTTCTGAGTTAATTAAAGTTTTAAGAGACTTGACAAATCACAGATTTTTGTTTTTAACCTTTCCAAACCCAAAATGTGCTAGCTTGAAATTTTAGTTTATTAAGCATGTAACTAAGTTAAGTAAAATATTAGATTTATGCTGTTTACACATCAAAAGACCAGCAAGTACAATAGCCTAATCCTGTTTTGTCCAGTCACTATTACTGAGCATACAGCTATTTCCAGCTCTGTATATAAGGCTTTAAGTTTGTTTGTTTTTTTGTTTTTTGTCAGAGTGTAAATACAATGTGAATAATAATTGTCTAAGGCTGCTTATGTTGCGTTCATCCTATGTTCATCCTGGATGATGATTGACTGGCACAAGGAAACATATATAACCAAGTTCCTACATCAGAACTTTGCAAAATAAACAAACTAATACCACAGAAATGTAAAGTATGCCAGTGATGAAGTTTAGATGGTTAACTAATTTTAGACCAAAATACCAGAAAAAACCTTATAATACTGAGGTCACAAAGTGTCTCCAAAGTTGTGCTTATTCTTAACAGTGGTCTCTTCACATAAAAACTGTGATAAATTTAAAATCACTGTTTTGATTGTATTAGAACTACATAAACATAATAAATGAATATAAAACATTGATCGGCACATGTATACTGTGAACACAGTTTAAGTATGGGTCTGGCAAAGGAATATCTGGCTTTAGATGTGTCCACACTGTGTTAGTAGACTGGAATGTAAAGTCCTTCTGAGTTACTTTGTTTATTTACTTGACTTGCCACAGGAAGGCGCTCCAAAAAGAAATCTTAAGAAATTTTTGGTTGTTTGTTCATTAAACAAAACACATGTAACTTTCATTGGTTAAAATAGCCCTCCTTACCATCAAATAACAGGTTGGCATCAGGTCAACATTTTGAGCTATGCCTTGCTGTGTATGAAATATTTTGCTTTATTTGTTGTTTTGGATTATTTGCATTTCTACTTTCATCTGCCATGTCATCCATAATGCACATTTTAAAAATCTCATTACTAGTGTTGTGTGGTATTGTCTCTGCATTTATTTGTCCTTTGTTACAAATGACACCTAATAATATAAGAAAACCATAGAAATTAGTCTTTATATAGCATGCTCTGAGCTGGTTGATGCTTTTTAGATTCTTTTCCCCCTACTTTTTCCTCTGCATTGGCTGTTTGGCTTACCTGTTGCATCATTTGCTCAAATTCAGTTGTTCTACTTCGCTGTTTTTTGTTCCTTTTCCAGAAAACCCCGGAAAGGCAAGGGGAAAGGTCAAAAGGGAAAGCGAAAGAAAAAACGTGACAAAATGCGGGATTTGTATGTTACCTCAGCCTTCTCCTCCACCCACCTGCACCTGAGTGTTATGCTCTTGGTCATCAAATTAATTTGGGAGGAGATATGTTGTCTCCTTTAATTAACCAAAATCACAATTAATTAGCATTAATCCTTGGCAAATACATACTGCGAACTTACCTTCGTTTTTGTTTAAAGAACCAAATCAAAATCGCAACTCAACTGAAACCCCCAGCCTAACCTTCTTCACACTAAGGGCCTGATTTGCTAATTGACAAGTGCAGTGTTATTCAGTGGTGTAAACCTCAGACGTCTACATGATTCTTAAGGCAACAATTCAATATTTGACAATACCACTGAATCTCCTACAATTCAATTTGACATGATTTAGTACTGTCTGATCAATGTGTGAGCAGCTTTGTTCAGTATTAAGGGTAGGGCTACCATTACTTTGTATTTGATTGATGATGACATAGAGAAGGACTATTTTTAAAGTATCAAAGTTGTGGATAAATCACTTCACTAGCCTATTTACACATCAGTTTAAAAATATATTTTTACACACCACTGATCTGTCCTTTTTTGATAATAATTGATCTATAATCATTTATAATCCATAAAAATAAATTTATAATTGTTACCTCGATTAATTTCAATCATTGCCTTTTAAATCGATGCACCAATTCAGATCATTTGACCATTACAACCATAGTATTGATAGCTTGCAGAAATTGGCTGAAGTATTCTTTACTGACCAAAACCTAATTCTGTTGGTACAGAAAGTCAGTAAAGTCCTCAGTAAATCCATCTCTATGATTCATAAAAAAGGGACAAGATGTACACAGTAATAGAGCACCCTTCTGCTTTCTCCAGCTGCATGGCTTACAGATAATGATACTAATCTTTTAAGATCTTAAGATCTCTCTAAGATATCTCTTAATATCTTTGCCTTCTAATGGCCATCTTTTCTCTGTCTTTAAAAATATGACTGCTGAGTCTGTCCTGTGTATTATGTCTTGAATATTATTTTTCTTGTCTTTTTAAGTGGGTCTTACCCACGCTACTCTGTTGTTGAGATTTGATCAGAAGTGAGATCATTTCTTGCTCTGGTTTCACCCCTGTGATTTATGTAAACAGACAGTTTGGTCTGAGACATCACTGTGTATTTTCTTGTTTATGAATATGCGAAACATTGTTTTTATTATGATGAAAGAGAGAGGGAATGCATTCTTCCTGTTAGGTTGGAGTGTCCCTAGTAAAATTGTGATGGCAGTGCATTTTATATTGAAGGCAGGGTTAGATAGCCATGAAAAAATAAAAGAACAGTTATAGGGTAAAGAAGTAAAAGTAGCATTTTGTGTACTATTTTTTATCGTATACCACAGATTTCTGCTCTGCATATATCCATGTGTTTTGTCAAAACATTGAAATGTATAATAATGACTAAATCCCATACCAAGAATAGACCGCTGTAAGCTTTAGCATCTATTCTTTTTGCTAAGTCCATTTAAGTGACAGTGTATTCAGGCCCATGAGAGATTCTCACTGATGTTCTTGTTATAACTGAATCTTGAATGAACACCACTGGCATTTCAGAGTTGTTAAGACTGTAACAGGTTGTATAAAGTTCTATAATACATACAGTACTGTGCAAAACTCTTAGGGACCCTAAATTCGTTTTTTTATATAACATTTGTCTTATGAGTCTTATAAGAAATATATTTTTTATTTTGCATTATTGTATCAGTACAAAAAACAGAAACAAGTGAGAATCAAAGTCTGGAGTTATTGCAGTTTTATAGGCAAAGGGTGGACACATTTCAGATATTTAGAAACTTCTGAATATAACCACACATTTCACTAATTGTCATATAAAGTTAAATACATACAACTTGTAATATATATGAGTACCACAGATAAAAGGTGATATCACTTACAGAAAAACCCTACAGGAATCCTGCAGGAATATTATGCAGATATCCTATAGGATTTTCAGCTAATTTCCTTTCAGTAATGACTGATGCAATCTGTATAGTTTCCAAGCCAGAGTGCAATTCACACCTAAAAAAAAAAACAATTAAAAAAAGGTAAGAAATTGTTTTGGAAATAATAAAATTAGCAGGATTTGCTAGTAAGTGAGCTAACCTTTGCTAACTGCTGTGTGTAAATAATAAAATTAGTCATGTTTGATAGTAAGCGAGCTAAAGTTACGCTAACTGCTGTGTCACAAATACATAACAGAACATTAATTTAGTACAGCATAATGATTACACCAGTACATGTGAAAAGTGAAAATCTTTTTTGTGTTGTGACTCATTGAATCATTTACTTTTCATCATTTACTACTTTTTTTTTAAACATTCTTTTTTTTGACTACATAACCTGCAGAATTTTTTTTTTCATTTACAGGAGATAAGACGTTGTCCTGCAGGATAGATTAAGTACTTGGGAACTTTATTTTATTTCTGCAGGAGGTGTGCAGCAGTCCTTCAGGAATTATATAATCCTGCAGGATTTTTCCCCTTGTGCAGCGAGTATGCTGGCCATTCCTGCATGTTTCTGTTACACTGAAGGCTTCATTCTAAAACCTATAGGAATTTCCTGCACAGTTTGTCAATGTGTCCTGCAGGATTTCATCATTCCTGCAAAATACCAGCAAACGTCCTGCAGAAAAATGAAAATCCTGAAGGATTCCAGTATTTTTTTTTTATTTTTTTTTTTATTTATTTTTTTGTAAGGGATTGGTTTTATATCATAAGGAATTATGATATGCCATTATCAACAGTAAATAGTGTAATAAATCATATAATATTAACTGTAATATATAGGCGATTAACTGTAATATATGTGTATTAACTTATAATATAGTAGGTATTGCATCCAGCATTTATTTGTTCCTCTGTCCAAATGTACAGAACACATCATATTTCTGCAGCACTACAGCTCTCTCCTTTGGCTAAGTTGCGCCCCATGTTTCAGTTTCTCAGCAGCTCAAATCTACAGAAAAAATGTTGCCCAAAGCCAAACTGCTTTCTCACTAAAATCTAACCATACTAGAGATTGCATGGAACCTCAGGTGATCTCAGACAGGTTGCTTTAGCCCACACCCAGATGCGGCTGCTGTGTTCTCACTGGCCTAAACAAACTGCACCAAGGGGAAAATGCACCCTAATAGGTGTGAAAGTGCCCTAGGTGTTTTATTCATTGGAATGTTTTCGCAGAGCGGAAAGTATCATGATCAGTTTAGTTAGGCAACCAGTCAGTTTATATTCTCAGAACATATTTCAGTCAATTGTATGGCAGGTAGGTGCTAAATAGAGTATAGATTACATCTAAAGAATTTTTTACTTTTTAATTTCTTTGTGTTTAAAAACTCTTAAGCAGTAATCCATAAATATGAGGTGACACTGAGGCAAAATTCCCTTAGTTATTCAATAACAGAATACATCAATGAAAATTGTTTTGACCTTCATAAATTAGAAAATGCTATAAAAATAGCTCTATGCCTGAAAATTCCCATATCCACTCGGGGCAATAATTAAGAAGATTAAAACAACCAGAGCTGTATTGAACCTGCCTGGAACAGGACACAAGTGTATTTTACCCCCACGTACAGTAAGGAGGATGGTTAGAGAGCCAAAAAAGTTCTCCAAGGATCATGGTTAGAGAAGATTTGCTGAAGATGGTAGAATTTTGGGGTCAACAAGACTCCTAATCTACACTAAGACAGCACCTCATGCCAACAAACTGTTTGGAAGGTGTGCCAGAAGAAACCCTTTCTTTCATCTACTGACAAACGTAAGCACCTAGACACAACTGGAATGTTGCGTGGAACTGGGTCTATGGTCAGATGAGACAAAAATAGAGCTTTTTGGCAACAAACACAAAAGGTTGGTTTGGTCTGCTAACTATGGTGGAGGCTTTGTGATGTTGTGGGGCTTTTTATCCCCCCAAAGGCCCAGGGAAGCTTGTTAGTTTAAATGTCACCATGAAGCCCATGAAGTATCAGGGGATTTTAAATGAAAATCTGTCTGCATCTACCAAGAAGCTACTGGGTTGTGGTTGGATCTTTCAGCATGACAGTGATCCAAAACATGTGTCCAAATGCACGCAAAAAATGGTTCAGTGACCACAGAATCACATTTTGAAATGGCCATGCCAGTACCCTGATGTAAACTGCACTGAAATCATGTGAGGTGAGCTGAAAATGAGATAGGACTTAGGACCCTGGAAAATCTGGAGAGATGCTGCCTTGAGGAGTGGTCTCAGATTCCTTGCTTTGTATTCTTCAGTGTCATCAAGCATTATAGAAGACTCGGTGCTGTTATGGTGCCAAAGGGAGGTTGTACAAAGTGCTGAATTCAGGAGTACCAATAACTATGACACATGGTTTTGTTAAAAGTGTAATGTGTTTTGTTTTTCTTAGAATAAATTTACAATTAATGGTTAGATTTATCTCATTTTTACTTTAGATAATTAACCATAAAATACATTTCTCACAGCCCAATTTACAAAGGGTGCCAATAATTCTGGAGCTGATTGTATGAAATTCAGGCCAAATTAGCAAGAATAATAATACGTTGTAAGACACCTTTTAACCATTGTTCTATTTCACTTGTTTCAACCGCCAGGAGTGGTGTTTTCATTCTCTATTTAGCAAAATTATTATTTGCTATAAATATCTCCAGCCCATGCCAGTTTTTTGCTTTGTGTCAACTTGCTGAGCCTATGATGGGATGCATATTAGCCATTGCTGTAGTCATGACAGCCACCATTAAAATGGCACTGGCTCAAATAAGGTTGGTCATCCAACCCATGACAATGAATGTGCTCCCCCATTCACTGGTTACCACAGAATTTATGTACCTTAATGCAAGGATTACATCAACAGCTATGTGGCAGGGCATTAGCTAAATGCTGAGGCCATAATGCAGAGACTTCTGCATTGCCTTGCTGGCAGTTTCACCAGGCAAAATATTATGCCACCCCAATGGTGAGTGCAGATGTACTGGCAACTTGCTGATGAAAGCTTATATTGCCACACATCTGATATACATGGGTAATCTTTTGGTGACTTTCTAGCTGAATTTCGGGTGGCTGTGTCTCAGGTGGTAGAGCAGGTTGTCCACTAATCACAGGGTTGGCAGTTCGGTCCCTGGCCCCTTCACATGCCGAAGTGTCCTTGGGCAAGGCTCTGAACCCCAAGTTGCTCCTGACGGCAGGCTCAGACTCAGGTGTGTGGGTTTATGTGTGAATGGGTGAATTAGAAACAGTGTAAAGCACTTTGTAGAACCACTAAGGTTAAAAGGTGCTATATAAGTGCAGACCATTTACCATTGGAGTGGCTACTCTAGTTAGGTAGATTAGCCACATGGCACCAATAGGTGGCCAAGGGCCAAACTCCAGGGTTCTCAGGCATCAGAGCCTCAAGCATATAAAACCATGCACCCAAGACCCTTGGGCACCTACACACTGTGAGTTGGGCACTAAGTGGCACCACTCCACCTCAAAAGCAAATCCATGCAGGCCACTAATGAAGAATTCCAATAATAGGCCACACCATTCATAACAAGGGGTTGTACTCAACATATTTTCTTGTACAGAAATGGACAGCAGCTCCTGTGTTATTCTAGAATTGAGAAGACCTAAATGGTTCCTGGAAATCCTCCCCTTATGCATACTAAAGTTGTCATATGTTGTTCATGCCATACACCAACAAATGGGTTCACATCAGTGAATCTGCTTGATTCCAGTTCCAACATGGGCCTATTGGAACTAAGGGGCTATCAGTGATGGGTCATCAGTCTGTGGATAACCCCCAAAGATGCGTTCTTGTCTCAGAGAAAGGGGCATGGTCCCTGATGTGAAGCATTTCTCATGAAAAGGGTATGCCCATGTGCGGTTCTCCTTCAGAGAGAGATGGTCACCACAGACACCTCCCCCACCAGATAGCAGTGTGATGTCACCATGGCCGACAAACAGGTTGGACACTGCAGCCCCCTACTGTGACATGCCGTTCCATTCCACAAGGAGTGTTTCATCCTCTTGGGCACTACTTATAGGCATGCCACTCCAGGAGGTCTGCATTGTAGCTACCTGGACATCACTGTGTACCCCTCCAGATTCTTTAAGGTCAACATCACATGTCATCTCCAAACACCTTTCCAATTGGCCAGGTGAGTTGGTTCCCTGTGGCAGGGATTATCTAGATGTTAAACACCACACCTGGTGTTTAGAAAGGGTGAAATGGGAAGCTAAGTGCAAATATAACTGTGGTTCTATGAACACTGAATAGGCTTGTGTGAAAAAATTATTTAATTATCTTTACACATTTAATTATCTCTACACTATTATCCAGTGATGTTTACTTTGATTATATTATATTATCAGAGCTGCCTGTTTAAGAGCTCTTGCGTACACTATATACATAATTACATATGACTTATCACTTATTACTGTTATTTTACTGTTTACTGCTCATTACTGTGGAATCACCTAAAAATCCACCATCAAGCTGAGTTTTTGTCATTGCCACTGCCAGCAAGTAGTTCTCAACTGCACAGTGGGTAATATTACTATGCCCTCTCCAACATTCCTTAAACTAGAAATGGTGGAAATGTTTCTTTTCTTGTTTTTTGGGCTATTGGTTCTGGGTGATAATTTATTTATTTTTTTTTTCAATGGTAAATCTCAAGCAGGGAAAAATAAATATTGCACAAGCCTACCGCATGGTAGGCATTTGCATGAGACCACATTCAGGTGTTTGTCATGCATTGAAGTCAAATGCAGGTTAGTCTTATAATTTAAAAAAGACACTTCCTAAATGTGAAGCAAGGATCATGAACTTGGAACAAGCAGAAGGTCAGGCGATCAGCAAACAGAACAATGTAGGCAAAACCAAAATCCAAAAAAAAGGCAATGAGGCAAGATAAAAACCAGAGTAGATACAAATACAGGGCTTGGTAAGTCAGGTAAAGGGCCACTGAGTGTTACTTCATAACTGGGTAAGTGCCCAAAGTCTGCTTATATAGGTTGTGGGTGTAACTGGGAGCAGGTGTATGTGATTAGAACTCTGGAGACTGTGAGCTTTGACAGTGGATTGTTGTGCTGGGGATTGTACTCCATGGTGGCCATGTTTGTAGGTCACAGTGTGTTCTGGGAAGGATGGATTCTGATGCTTTTGTGACCACTATCCACCCAAGATTCTGAGGCATCTTTTACAATGAATGGTTTCGATGGTCTGGTTGCTTCAAAATGGGAGCAGTGGTGAGATCGGTCATGAGTTTCTAGAAATCTGGGTGCTTCAAAATGAGAGCAGTGGTGAATACGGTCTTGTGTTTCTCAAAGTCTTTATCACCACCATGCTTGACTGTGGACAGAGTGTTCTTTTCAGTGTATGCTTCATATCTTCTTCCTCCAGACATACCGCTGATCCATCGTGCCGAAAAGTTCCACAGAACAGAATCCCAAAACTTCTGTAGCTTATTTAAATGATTTTGAGCATACTGGAGCCAACTTTTCTTGTGCTTTTGGGTGAGTAGTGGTGTACGTCTTGGAGTTCTGGCATGGAAACCTTCTGCATTTAGTATGCACCTTACTGTGTTCACTGAAACCTCAGTGCCTGTTGACACCAAGTCTTGCTGCAGGTCTTTTTTCCAGTCACTCGAGAGTTTTTCACAACCTGCCTTCTCAGAAATCTGGTTGCAGCCATTGATAGCTTCCTTTTTCTGCCCCGTCCAGGTAGTGTAACCACTGTTCTCTTAACTTTAACTTGCGAACTATGCTTCCAACGGTGTTTCTAGGAACATTCAGTGCCTTCGCTATCTTTTTTGTATCCTGTTCCTTGTTTGTGAAGGGCAATGATCGCTTCTCTTAACTCTTTGGACCATTCTTTTGACCTAACCATATTTCTAACATGCAGTCAAACGTGACACTCAACAAACCCCTAGCCAGTTCAGGTATTTCATGTGTTCCAGCTCAGTCACACCTGGTGCAACTGATGAAGTCCTTGATTAGTTGCATCAGGTGTGCTTGAGACAACTCCTGTTTTGCATATTTGTGCTGTTGTGAGGGATTATGTTCAGGGGGTTGAATAATTTTGAGATTATAAGTTGCATTTTCAGTTGAATTTGGGGAAACCACTTGAAGCATTCGTTGTGTTGAACTATGTCAGTTGCTTTTGTTTGATTTGTTCATTGTAAACAGCTGAAAGTCTGTAAATTTTGACAATAAACCTGATTTGAAATGGGTGTTGAATAATTTTGATTGCAACTGCATCTGTAACTAATGTTTTGTCATATTCAATCAAATGAGTGTCTGAGGTTGATTCATCTTAAATTATATATAATAGATGCATGGAATTTAGAAGCCTCAAATTATTGGTAAAAGTACAAAAACACATTGTTTTTCCACTAACTTTATCATTTAAAATGAGAGAAATCTGAAAAAGAAAGAAATTTCATCAAGATTTTCAAGATTTTTGTGTGTCATGCATAAAAGTCTTGGAAAATAATGGCAACATTCAATACATGTATAAACTAGCCAGACATAGTTGCTTAACATAAACATACAGGCTTAAAATTAGCAAATAATTAAATAAGCACTGCTGTGACTGTGTCAGCAAAAACTGCACATCCAGATTAAACCACATAAAATTTGGCACATGCGAAATTTAAAAAAAAGAAAGAAAGAAAGATCAATGAGCCAGTAGAGAAAAAGTAAATAATGGCAAGTCACCCTAGAAAGCTTAACCGACGTTCAATTATGAAGTGATTGTCAATACCTGTTGGGTTTGATTTGGCATGAGTTGGTTATTTTGTGGGGGCCCTACCTCCCCTAAATTAACTTTAATAAGATGTGTATATTTTGTATATTTTATGTATATTTTACTAGCTTACATTTACAAGGTACATTTACATGGTTTGGTCACAGCTGGAGAACTGCATCATGTCCAAAATCTAAAAAAGATTAGCTACATGTGAGTGTTATTAATGAAACTACAGGTTTTTGAGTATTATTAATGTAAATAATATAATCCCTGCAATAATGTATATTGGTGAGGATGTGATAACATTATTATTATTATTATTATTATTATTATTATTATTATTATTATTATTATTATTTCTCCATAGAGCTTGAGAACTTTGTTAGGATGCATGGCATCACATCAGTCAAGTCAAGTTTTATTTTAAATGCATGTTAGTAATTATGGATAATGCTTGTATTTTGTGTTTGCCTCTAGCAAAACTCAGAATCTTGTTTTATAAACAGGTCCACTTTGACAAATACTATTTGGTCTTTGCAGTTGTGTTTATAACGATGCAAGTGAAATTTAGGGCTGTACCTGGATCTATTTACCCGACAATGAGGTTAACAGCAAAATGTGTCAATTTTTTTGTAAATCGAGAGCACTTATGCAAAAGATCTCAATCAATTTCACATTTTGTATGTAAATCTAAAAATACCCAGTGAACCAGTGGCATAGCTAGGGAGTGAAGTTTGGTTTCATACTCCCTGTGAAATATTCCAAATGCTTATTCGTGAGGGGTTAGTATAGATACATGCAGTGCAGCTTATTACATGCTGTAAAGATGTTCATAAATGACCCAGACCTCAAATGAATGCATCTGTCAGTTTGTTTTATCATAATGTATTGGCTACCAGCTACTATGGTAAGAAACAGGATTAACCAGTAGGTAATCATGCATATTTCCCATTTCTGTTTGAAAATAAGATACAGAGCATAGTGATATCAAGATGGCAGCCTGTGAAGTAGGTTTATTGCAGGAGAAGAATTCCAGATCTGGTTTTATAAGATAAAATATCATTTCCCCTTATTACTAGTGTCTAATTTCATTCATTTGTAGTGGACATGTCATAAATGTATTTCATGGCAATGCTGTATAAGGCCATCACCACTCCTCCTACTGTCATCCACACAAAATGCATGAGCACCTCAGGCTTATCAGTGTAATTGTACAGATCATGTGGTGTTTTTATTTAGTATATGCACTGCAGTGCATCATGACCGCCTATAAGACAAAATAATGAACCCCACTGTGGATTAAAATCAGTTATTTTTTATGTCAAACATCACCTGACTTTACTAGAGATAAAAGGGGCATGTCCAGTGTTAATGTGTGTCTGGTGATATCTGGTTACTGTGGTTACATGTCTCACACCTCAGCAGAGCTTGCAGGTGCATGCCATGCTGTGCCTAACATCTCCCAATCCCCCTATGCACACTCAGGTGGGCTGTCCCTATGGCTACAGGCTAAGCCTGAGACTTGGCTCAATATAATCCACCGCTTGCTGATTTTTGCTGTCCACAAAAACTCACCCAAGCATCTCTGTTTGGAAGTCAGAATGTGTATCTCATTGATTGATTCTGATTACTTTACTATTACTTAAATAATTTACTTCTCTATTATTACTCTTCCTGTCCCTCCCCTGTGCCTGTCTTCAGTACTCATTGTAAACCATGCTGCAGTACATGTTCTGAGAGGAGAAAAAGGCTATACATTCAGGACCCTGAAACATGCCAGTGCACCTGCAAACACTCAGAGGCTGACTGTAAGCAAAAGCAGCTCGAACTCAATGAGAGGACTTGCAAGTGAGTATGTGGATCTGTGCGAGTGTGTGTTTTGTTGCAGTATAAGTGTGCATTTGGGTGTCATCTGTTTTCTAATCATATTCCATCCTCCCTCTGTCCTAGATGTGACAAGCCAAGAAGATGAGCAGTGATCAGCCTATATAGGATTTTTCTGAAAAAAGGCATAAACACTAATAATTAATAGCACCGCACTTTGAACCTTCAATATAGATCTGTCAACCCTGGACTCTTGAAGCATTCCCCTTGACTGACAGAGAGTGAGTGAGCAAGTGTGAGTGAGCAAGTTTTCCCCTTGTAAATTTCACAATAAATGTGTATATTGAGTAAAGATTTGAGCGAAGACTGAAAAGGACAGAACAAGTAGAATTGCTGCTAAATTGCTGCCTAAGAGGATTGGCCATGTCAGTGCTTTTGGCTACACATATGAATATGTGTCAAAATCACTCACTGATGCAGCATATCACTGGATTAGCCGTGTTTTTTTTTTTTTTTTTTTTTTTTCCCATATCAACATCAACAAACAACACCGGATATACAGACAATTAATGGGATTGAAAATGAACCATAGATGAAAGAATACTGGAGTTTGTCATGACTGGCCTCTTCAAAGATTATCAACCTGTTCTGTCAGATTTCAATATCCAGCACATCTCATCTTGTTGATGAATGGCATGAGAAACATTTAAAACAAACAACAGAAGTTCCTGTTTTATCTGCTTTTATTAAGGCATGCCACTTATTCTATATGGAAATCACTTTGCCTAAATTCTGTGACTTGACTTCATTCTCTACTGAACGACAGATGACTACTTGAGATTTATGGTCACTTATTTCTGTAAAATTGTGTATATCTTTTTTCTGTCATTCAACCTACAGTGTATCACAAAATGGAGAATGCAAACACACAAGGTCATTTGAATGTTTATTAATATCCATTTGAGCATATGACCCCTTAAGTCCATAATTTATATTTTCAGTATTCTTACTGTCCATATTTAATAGGTTTTATTTATGTGCAGTGTTATATTCTGATCTCTTCTAATAATTTTTTATCATCAATCTGATGGTCTGAAGAAAGTGAGTACATTCCCATAGCTGATCGTTTCTGTTTTCTCTGTATATATAAGGGTAGTGCAGTTTCTAAAAAGCTGTGTGTGTGTGTGTGTGTGTGTGTGTGTGTGTGTGTGTGTGTGTGTGTGTGTGTGTGTGTGTGTGTGTGTGTGTGTGTGTGTGTTTGTGTGTGTGTGTGTGTGTGTGTGTGTGTGTGAGAGAGAGAGAGAGAGAGAGAGAGAGGCAGTATGCAGTATGAGAGACAGGGAAACTAAACTAGACTTGTGGGTGTGTTTTGAAGGCTCCATACCTATAACAATAAAATATAGCCAAAAGAAATATTAGGCTACAAAACACCTGCTACCTTTTTATTTTATTGTTGTCAAATAGAAGAGGCTGCGTGAGTTTAGTTTATTTACATTCTCAGTTATTTATTTACTCGCTGTAAATATGTCTAGATTTAAGGTCTTTTTGTGTTTGTGTAATGTAGTAAAGTATATTTATTTTCAAATTATATTACGTTTTTCTTTTCTATAAAATTGTTTGAAAATCTATACTTTTCTCTGATCATTTTGATTTCTGATACAATTACATAAAAAAGTACTTCATACTGTATGTAAATAAATTTAACAATAGTCTGAGGCACTTTTCAAATATTAACTTCAAGTTAATATGTAAAATAAACTTTGGCTATTGGTAGACTTTTAGAATCATACGTCTTTCAAAGAAACTAAGAAAACCAAATATCATTCTAGTTTTACCACAGATGAGTATGACTATGAGCATGACAGTAATTAATTGGTTTGTGCTCTATTAGAAAAAAACATTCTTCAAAGGTTCTTTAAAGATTCATTGGGTGAATACAGGTTCTTAGCTTTCTGAAAGGGTTCTGCTTTGATCAATCTGTTGCAGGGTTCTATAGTAAGAATATAATAAATCCATAATCATGGAGCCATGAAGAAAACAATAATGAAGTAAACAAGATGATTCATTGACAATCACTATATTCAATTGGAGAATTGAACCAAAACTGAAGAAATTATCCTCTTTCATCTTTAGATGGAAAAAAACAAACAAACAACCACACATACATGTCTGAAACAGTTGGAAATTGACTCATTAACATACTGTCCCCCCCACACAGCAGGAAGGCTGGTGAAGGAGGCAAAAATAAATAAAAATCTGCCAGGAGGTTTAGACGTGGCTTCGACGGCTTGTGGCCACCATAGTTAGAGATTTCAACAAGATGATGATCCAAAGATAATTCCAATTCAACACAAAAAAAAAACTTTAACAAAATACAAAATCATTGTTTTGAAATGTCCATCTCAGCCTCTGCATTTTAATCCTACTGAAAACCTGAGGTCTGAATTCAAGTGGACAGTCCACAAACCTAAGGACATTAGGGTGCTTTTACATATACAGCTTTTAGTGCATTTGAATCGAACCTTGGTCTGCTTTCCTTTTTGGTACAATTTGTTTAGGCAGGTCAGAACACAGCAATTGCACTTGGTTACAGACCGAAACAACTGGACCTCGTCCATCTGCGGGAGGTAGCCTCGCTCTGGTTTCAAGTGAACTCTAGTGCGGTTCAACTGCAGTGTGAAAAGCAATTCGATCCTGAATCGACCCAATTGCAGGAAGTGAACCAAACATGTTGTGTATTTTGGGTTGCAGGTAGCATTTTTTTGTATATACAAGCTGCTAAACTGAGCCGTGAGGTGTGAACTGAGCCAAAGTCAGAGCTGAAGTTATAAAGAAATGTCATATGTTCTGGATATTTGGACCGATGAACAAAAATAGCCTTCTTCAACAAGATGATGCATGCAAAAAGGTTTTAAGCTTAGTTATTTATATAATTATCTAGTAATTTATTGAGTGCTGGTTCTATGTTCTCCATGCTTGGGTAATATTTGTGATTTCTACATGCACATTTGTATGCTTTTTCCACTAAATAAACAAGTTTTATAAGTATGTTTTCAGCCCTACATGCCTCTCAGCCAATGTTGTTTTTTGCTTTTTGGTTTGTTTAATTATGTGCAGTGTGAAAATAAACCAAACCAAGGAGCAAATGAACCAAAAGTTCAAGTTTCGCTGTCATTCAGACAGGACAAACAAACCAATAGGTGTGAAAGCACCCTAAATGGAGGAGCCACTGTGCTGTAGAGGAGTTGATTGGGATCCCTTGATAAGTGCCTCGGACCTTGTGAGACTTTTTATAAAATGTTTAAATAAAACATGCTTGAGCTCAAACTTTCACTTATTGCAGGTGTTATACTTTTTTGTAAATTTTCATGGAGTGCCAATAATTCTGTACTGCACTGCATGTAAAGCACTGTACACGGATTATACTGAGAACTGTTCTGATCTTTCATATCTAAGTGTAAGTCAATATTTTGGTAATCATATCTTAAACAAACATAATCTATTGCATGTATTCTCAACTCCAGTCCTGGAGGTCTGTTGCCCTGTACAGTTCAAAGTTTTCCATGCTCTTACATCTGATCCAATATACAGAGAGCTTGGCAATACTTTTATGAGCTGTATCAGGTGTTCTTAAAGCAGGGAAAACCTGAAACTCAGACAGTTCACTCAGTGATGAACAACAAGGCTCAGAACCTTTACCTGCTTTTATATGTTGCTATTAGGTCAAATTATCAATAAGCATAGGGTCAATTACAAAATTTGTGTAGATGACTATACATATCTGTGTCATCTGAAATATGTAGTTCTTTAAGCCTGATGGTAAACTAGTTTTTCTTGTCTATTTAATATTAACAATTGAATAAAATATACAAAATAATAAAATGCAGACTATGAATTCTGTCTCTCCAGACACTACCTAACATTACAAGATGCTACTAATCAGACACCTGTTCTTATTTACATTTACATTTACGGCATTTGGCAGACGCCCTTATCCAGAGCGACTTACATTTACAGTATCTCACAAAAGTGAGTACACCCCTCACATTTTTGTAAATATTTTATTATATCTTTTCATGGGACAACACTGAAGAAATGACACTTTGCTACAATGTAAAGTAGTGAGTGTACAGCTTGTATAGCAGTGTAAATTTGCTGTCCCCTCAAAATAACTCAACACACAGCCATTAATATCTAAACCGCTGGCAACAAAAGTGAGTACACCCGTAAGTGAAAATGTCCAAATTGGGCCCAAAGTGTCAATATTTTGTGTGGCCACAATTATTTTCCAGCACTGCCTTAACCCTGTTGGGTATGGAGTTCACCAGAGCTTCACAGGTTGCCACTGGAGTCCTCTTCCACTCCCCCATGACGACATCACAGAGCTGGTGGATGTTAGAGACCTTGCGCTCCTCCACCTTCCGTTTGAGGATGCCCCACAGATGCTCAGTAGGGTTTAGGTCTGGAGACATGCTTGGCCAGTCCATCACCTTTACCCTCAGCTTCTTTAGCAAGGCAGTGGTCATCATGGAGGTGTGTTTGGGGTTGTTATCATGTTGGAATACTGCCCTGCGGCCCAGTTTCCGAAGGGAGGGGATCATGCTCTGCTTCAGTATGTCACAGTACATGTTGGCATTAGCTCCCCAGTGCTGGCAGCACTCATGCAGCCCCAAACCATGACACTCCCACCACCATGCTTGACTGTAGGCAAGATGCACTTGTCTCATCAGATCACAGGACATGGTTCCAGTAATCCATGTCCTTAGTCTGCTTGTCTTCAGCAAACTATTTGCGGGCTTTCTTGTGCATCATCTTTAGAAGAGGCTTCCTTCTGGGACAACACCCATGCAGACCAATTTGATATAGTGTGCGGTGTATGGTCTGAGCACTGACAGGCTGACCTCCCACCCTTTCAACCTCTGCAGCAATGCTGGCAGCAATCATACGTCTATTCTGCAAAGCCAACCTCTGGATATGATGCTGAGCACGTGTACAACTTCTTTGGTCGACCATGGTGAGGCCTGTTCTGAGTGGAAACTGTCCTGTTAAACTGCTGTATGGTCTTGGCCACCGTGCTGCAGCTCAGTTTCAGGGTGTTGGCAATCTTCTTATAGCCTAGGGCATCTTTATGTAGAGCAACAATTCTTTTTTTCAGATCCTCAGAGAGTTCTTTGCCATGAGGTGCCATGTTGAACTTCCAGTGACCAGTATGAGAAAGTGTGAGAGCGATAACACCAAACTTAACACACCTGCTCCCCATTCACACCTGAGACCTTGTAACACTAACGAGTCACATGACACCGGGGAGGGAAAATGGCTAATTGGACCCAATTTGGACATTTACACTTAGGTGTAAATGAAGGGGTGTACTCACTTTTGTTGCCAGCGGTTTATACAGTAATGGCTGTGTGTTGAGTTATTTTGAGGGGACAGCAAATTTACACTGTTATACAAGCTGTACACTCACTACTTTACATTGTAGCAAAGTGTCATTTCGTCAGTGTTGTCCCATGAAAAGATATAATAAAATATTTACAAAAATGTGAGGGGTGTATTCACTTTCGTGAGATACCGTATCTTATTTATACATCTGAGCAGTTGAGGGCCTTGCTCAGGGGCCCAACAATGGCAGCTTGGCAGCACTGGGGTTTGAACTCATGACCTTCTGTTCAGTAGCCCAATGTCTTAACAACTGAGCTACCACCAGACATCTTAGCTATTCTCACCCTGACTATTGCAAAGCTTTGTTCACTGAAGTACTGAAAAGAAGGCTACACGTTATTTTTTTATTATTTAAAAAGCTGCAATTAGAGTACTAACACGCCACAGAAAGACGGTCCATACAATATCTGTTGTTTTTTTAGGTTCTGCTTAGTTTTAGATTTTAATTGGCTTCAAAATTGTTTTGTTTAAGCTCTTAATAGCTTTGCACCTGCATATACAGTATCTTTGAAATTCTGCCTGAGTTGGATTGGAGTTTAGCCTTATTGAATATCCTGAGGGTGATCAATAATCACCTGTGTGTCTACCAACAATAAGATTGTGTTTAGGAAAGAAAGCATTTAGAGAATTTTTAGCCTTTTTATAAGTCCACTGACTGTGGATTTGACCATGTGAACCATTTAACAGCAGTAACTTTCCCCTACCTGTGCTATAAAATGTAATCCAGCCTCTCTTCCTCCATCCCCAGAAAAAAGCCCTGGCTGAAAGACATGCTCACTCTCAGGTTAAATACATGAGGAATGCTGTAAGTGATTTAATCTGAGATTAGGGGAGGAATTTGTGGGAGGCTGATATGTGCATTCTCAATGAGCTAATGCAAGTCTAATGTCTCCTCATTCATTTGTTGCTTTGAGTTTATTTTAATTCTCCAAGTGTATTTTTGAAGATAACCATTTGCATGAATTGGAAGTGTTTTTTGAGTTTGAGTTTTTTGAGTTTTTTGTTCTTGCTTTTACTGAGAATTACAGTATCACACATGCAATTGCAAAAACAAACAAAAAAAAACAATTCTTCACATTTTCTTCATAGAGCAGCATGGTGGTGTAGTGCATAGCATTGCTGCCTCACAGCTCATTGGACCCCAGTTCAACCTTGAGCTTGGGGTACTGCCTGTGCAGAGATTTACATATTCTGCTAAATAAAATACAGAAAGCTAAAATCTGTTATATTTTACCCCTCCTATTTGTTCAATTTCACTCCTCCTTTTTCTCTACCTACTGACACCTATTGCCATAACCATTTGTAGAGTTCAATGCTATCCTGTGCAGCGCGTGTCTTCGGTTGGAGATACAGTTTTTACTGTCCTCCAAAGCTGTGATAGCTGTGGATAATTGTGCTTTTTCTCTTCTGTTTTTCTTCTGATTTTTCTCTCACCTCAGCGAGTATATCCATTACTCTTTCTGTCAAGCGTTGGTTGTAACTGCTAGCTAGAAATGCTACTGCTAGCTTAGCTTGTTAGTATACACTGCACTGTGTCCAAGCTAAGTTGTTGTTGCTAGCTTGCGGTAGCTAACAGTATCAGAGCTATTGGCATTAGCAGGACCAGAGTGTGTACTTCCCAACTGGACATCCACTGACCTCCCCACTTGGCCACACCTTTACACAGAATTGGAGTGGAGGTTTGTCCAGCACTAATGGCTACAGAAGTTTTGGGATTCTGTTCTGTGGAATGATGAAACAACTTTTCGGCACAATGGATCAGCAGTATGTCTGGAGGAAGAAGAATGAAGCATACACTGAAAAGAACACTCTGCCCACAGTCAAGCACGGTGGTAGCTTGGTGATCCTCTGACACTGGAAACCTGCAGTGTGTGGAAGGCAAGATGGATTCATTGAAGTATCAGGAAATCCTAGGAGAAAAAGTCATGCCATCTGTGAGGAAGCTGAAGCTTGGGCATCACTGGACCTTCCAACAGGACAATGATCCCAAGCATACCTCAAATTCCACCAAGCCTTGGTTGCAGAAGAAGTCTTGGAAGATTCTACAGTGGCCATCACAGTCACCTGGCTTGAACCCCATAGAAAATCTCTGGTGGCATTTGAAGAAGGTGGTTGCAGCACGCAAACCCAAGAATATTACTGGACTGGAGGCCACTGCTCATGAGGAATGGGCTAAGATTCCTCAAGAACCCTGCCAGAAGCTGGTGTCTGACTATGCATCTCATTTGCAGCAGGTCATAACAGCAAAAGGGTGCTCTACAGAAGTACTAAAGATGCTTGCCATAAAGGTGTTGAATAATTTTGAGACTGGAGATGTCATTATAAGTTGAATAAGCATTTTCAGTTGAATTTGGGGAAACCACTTGAAGCATTCTTTGTGTTGAATTATTTCAACTGCTTTTGTTTGATTTGTTCATTTCAAACAGCTGAAAGTCTGTAAATTTTGACAATTAACCTGATTTGCAATGGGGTTTTAATAATTTTGATTGCAACTGTATATTGCACAAACAACTGCACATATCTGCACCTTATTCAAAATACAGTCGTACAGTTTCTGTCAACATTCTTTGTATCCCTTAAATAATATTTTTATATTTTTATAGTTTTCCTTTCCTACATAGTTTTCCGTTCCTGTATAGAAGTAAATTCTGTTTATGTACATTCTATTTTTATGTCACTAACAGTCATTAAAAGCATGGCCATCAGCTCTGTACCAAGTGCCTTGGTATTAGCCATCTACAGGATGCAGTGTTTGGCTCAGAGGCCCCCTGCACTGAATGTGAAGCTAAGTCTATGCTAACTTGATGGTTAGCAGGCCTAGACCTCAATTCTGAGGCCAGGCCATGAATTATAAACCCTTCTTGGGCTTGATGCTGGTCAATATGTGCATTGACTAGAGACATGACTCACCTCTCCCCTGGAATAGGCTCCAGGCTCCCCGTGACCCTATGTAGGATAAGCAGTACAGAAAATGAATGGATGGATGATTTAGCTTTTCACAGACACAACCAGTATGACCACCCTTAAAATGGTGGCAGGTTTGGACACAGCAACTCAAACCACAGCACTGAATGTGCTGTTTTGCTTTCCAGTCGCCAAAGCATTCTGTGAACCTCAATATAAGGATTACATGGACAAATACGTGGCATATTTCTAGCAACCTACTTCCACATGCTAAAACTCTGTGGTGGGAGCCTTGGCTAACATATTGGGTGCTGGTGGGTTTGGTCTGAACTGCATGCCCTCTGTGAACCCCTGCACTGCATTGCTATTGGTTTCACCAGATGAAGCATTACACTCTGATGTATGCTGTTGTTCTCTTGGCACCATCTGAAGTGGACCTCCAGCATGGACTTGACCGTTTTGCTGCAGAGTGTGAAGCAGCTAGGATGAAAACCTCCAAGTCTAAGGACATACTTCCTTGAGGAAGGGGAGAGACTTTAGTCCTGGTGGAGGAGTTTAAGTATCTTGGGATCATATTCATGAGTGACGGAAAAATAGAGCATGCCCTATGGTTTGTATCAGTGGCAGTAGTGTTACCAGTCGGTGGGGTTGAAGCAGGAGCTCAGTTTGTAAATTAAACTCTCTGTATACTGGTCTATCAACATCATATACAATCTGCATCCCTTGCAAATGGCAAACACTTTTCAAACATTGATCTGTTACACACCTACCTGTAAATGGAAAATATATAACCTTTCACATGCATATAATACCAAATAATTGCATTGTTTTGGGAATTGCCTCGGCCACCACCATGCTTGACCGTAGGTATGATGTTCTGTTTTTGGAATTCTTCATTTGGTTTACACCAGATGTAATGGGACCACTGTCTTCCAAACAGTTCCACATTCGACTCATCAATCCACAGAACATTCTCCCAAAAGGTTTGAGGATCCTCATGGTGTATTTTGGCATAATTCAGACGAGCCTTAATGTTCTTCTGGGTTAACAGTGGTTTTCACCTTGCCACGCTTCCATGGATGCAATTTTTGCCCAGTGTCCCTCTGATAGTGGAGTCATAGACAGTGAACTTTACTGATGTAAGAGAAGCCTGTAGTTCCTTTGATGTTGTCCTTGGCTCTTTTGTGACTTCCTGGATGAGTTGTTGCTGTGCTCTTGGAGGAATTTTGTAAAGTCGGCTACTTCTGGGAAGGTTCACTATTTTGCCGAGTTTTTTCCATTTGGAAATAATGGCTCTCACTGTGGTTCTTTGGATACCCAGAGCATTTGAAATAGCTTTGTAACCCTTCCCAGACTGATGTATTTCAATCACCTTCTTCCTCACAATTTCTGGAATTTCTTTCAATTTTGGTGTGTTACTGGGTAAGACCTTTTAACCAACTTCATGCTGTTGAAAAAGTTCAATTTAAGTGTTGATTTGATTGAACAGAGCTGGCAGTAATCAGGCCTGGTTGCGTCTAGTCCAGATGAACCCCATTATGAATGCAGTTTCATAGATTTGGGCAATTAGTAACTACGGGGGCAAACACATTTTCACACAGTCCCAGTTGGTATTGGATATCTTTTTTGCTTCAATAAATAATATTATCATTTAAAACTGTATTTTGTGTTTACCCAGGTTGCCTTTGTTTCATCTTAGATTTTGTTTTCATTTCTGAAACAATTTAGTATGAGATGTACACAAAAACAGAAGAAATCAGGATGGGGCAAATACTTTTTCACAGCACTGTATAAGTTGCAACTATCAAGACACATCACCAACTTCTGTTGAAACCTCTAGTCCCTGGACCACTAGATGAGGGTTCACCAGCCAATGCTCCACCACAACCTCTAGACCTGGAATGATTGCTTACACTGTCAAGGATTCTTGATTCCAAACCTCATGGTGGTAAGATACAGTATTTGGTCGATTGAGACAGAAATGTTCCAGAGGAAAGATGCTGGGTCTCATGTCTTATGACATTTCACATGACACATGTCCCATTCACAATCTCCAGACTTCTCATTTGACACACATGTTTAACATCACACATTTAAATAACCTGGTCTTTCATCAGATCAATGCAAAGTACAAGTATTGTTACAAGGGCTTGCATTCCAGTGTTTCATCTTTCAGGTTTTTAGTTTGTTCAACCAATTTGTATATTGCCTGACCATTTGCCTGATAATTACCTTGCCCTTTTGGTTTGTCTGCTGTGGTTGATCTAATAAAATCCCACACTTGCATCTGAACCTGCTCTTGTCTGACTAAGGGCTGTTAGTCTCTCCAGAGGAGTCTTCAAATGATAATTATGCCAAACCTTTTGAGATCACTGTTTTGCAGAAATATTATGTCAAATGAAAACAATACAATATCTACATATGTTTAAGCCTATATATATATATATATATATATATATATATATATATATATATATATATATACAGTTGCAATCAAAATTATTCAACCCCCATTGCAAATCAGGTTTATTGTCAAAATTTACAGACTTTCAGCTGTTTGCAATGAACAAATCAAACAAAAGCAATTGAAATAGTTCAACATAACAAATGCTTCAAGTGGTTTCCCCAAATTCGACTGAAAATGCAACTAAGATTCAACTGAAAATGCAACCAAGAATCCATCTTACCTTCCACACGCTGCAAGTTTCCAGTGCCAGAGTATGCAAAGCAGCCCCAGAGCATCACTGAGCCACCACCATGC
This sequence comes from Cranoglanis bouderius, assembly GCA_023630585.1. Classification (NCBI taxonomy): domain Eukaryota; kingdom Metazoa; phylum Chordata; class Actinopteri; order Siluriformes; family Cranoglanididae; genus Cranoglanis; species Cranoglanis bouderius. The sequence goes on along the minus strand of CM042538.1, from coordinate 12,813,481 downwards.
TTGACTGTGGACAGAGTGTTCTTTCTTCATTCTTCTTTATCCAGACATACCACTGATCCATTGTGCTGAAAAGTTCCAAGTTTTGTTACATCGCTCGGAACAGAATCCCAAAATTTCTGTGGCTTATTTATATGATTTTGAGCCGAATTTTCTTGTGCTTTTTGGTCAGTAGTGGTGTACATCTTGGAGTTCTGGCATGGAAACCTCCTGCGTTAAGTATGTGCCATACTGTGCTCACTGAAACCTGTTGCCACCAAATCTTGCTGCAGGTGTTTTGCAGTCATTCGAGGGTTTTTCACAACCTGCCTTCTCAGAAATCTGGTTGCAGCCGTTGATAGCCTCCTTTTTCTGCCCCGTCCAGGTATTTCATGTATTTTCTGTCCCTAGCCAGTTCAGGTATTTCATGAGTTCCAGCTCAAGCACACCTGGTGCAACTAATGGAGCCAAGGACAATGGTGTGCTTGAGACAACACTTGTTTTGCATATTTGTTGTTGTGAGGGATTCTATTCAGGGGGTTGAATAATTTTGAGACTGGAGAAGTCATTATGTTACATTTTCAGTTGAATTTGGGGAAATCACTTGAAACATTCATTGGGTTGAACTATTTCAGTTGCTTTTGTTTGATTTGTTCATTGCAATCTGTAAATTTTGACAATAAACCTGATTTGCAATGGGGGTTGAATAATTTTGATTGCAACTATATATATATATATATATATATATATATATATATATATATATATATATATATATATATATATATATATTTTTTTTTTTTCACAAACTTTCAAGCAACACTGTACATACACACACACACACACACACACACACACACACACACACACACACACACACACACATATATATATACAGGACATGGGAGGCGGTGCTGTCGGCCTCTGCCAAGAGCAGGACTTGGGAGGCCATGCCGTCAGATGCTAGCTGGAACAGGATGTGGGAGGCTATACCATCAGCCACTGGCAGGAGCAGTACATGGGAGGCCATGCCATCGGCCTCAGGCATGAATAGGACATGGGAGGCCACGCTGTTGGTCTCTGGCCTGAGCAGGTTGTGGAAGGCCGCTCCATCAGCCTCAAGCAGAAGCATGGAGTGAGGCCATTGGCCTCAGGCTGGAGCTTGGCAGGGGAGGTTGCCATGTCAACCTTGGCTGGAACTGTGCTGTAGAGGCCAGCCTTCCCCAAAAAAATTTCTAAGTTGAGGTTAGAATCTGCCGTCCCATACACCATTCTCAGAAAGCCTTCAGCCTCAGGCATGAGCAGGTCATGGGAGGCCACGCTGTTGGCCTCAGGCAGGAGCAGGACTTGGGAGGCCATCCCATTGGTCTCTGGCAAGAGCAGGGCATGGGAGGCCATGCCATCAGCTGCTGGCAGGATCAGGACATGGAAGGTCACGCTGTCTGCCTCTGGCAAGAGCATGGCATGGGAGGCCATCCCATTGGCCTCTGGAGGGAGCTCTGCAGGGGAGACCACCATGTCAACCTCTGGCTGGAGCTCGGCAGCAGAGGCCATCTAGTCGGACTCAGGCTGGAGCTTGAGGGTAGCTGTGGCTCAGGTGGTAGAGCAGGTTGTCCACCAATTGCAGGCTTGGCAGTTTGATCCCCGGCCTCCACATGCTTCCACATGCCAGAGTGTCCTTTGCCAAGACACAGAACCCCAAGTTGCTCCCAATGGTAGGCTAGCACCTTGTGTGTGTTTGTGTGTGAATGAGAAACAGTGTAGAACCACTAAGTTTAAAAGGTACTCTATAAGTGCAGACCATTTAGCTGGGGAGGATGCCTCGTTGGCCTCTGGAGGGAGCTCTGCAGGGTAAGCTGCCATGACGAACTTGGGCTGGAGCTCTGCTGTAGGGGCTTCCTCTTTGTCTCCAGCGTTCCTCTCCTCGTAGTAACCTGTCACGCTGGACCTCCCCAAAAGATCTTCAAGTTGAGGCTACAATCAGCCTTCCCATACACCACTCTCAGGAGGCATACGAATTTGGCTATGCTTTCAAGGCCCATGATTCCCCTGGTTATGAGGAGCTCGGCCAGTCAACACAAACCTCAACCACTGCTTCTCCTTGGGCTTGGGGTTCAATAGGCTCTCAAAATATATTTGGCACTGCAGCAGGTAGCTTTCTGGAGCAACTTCAAAGCTATCAAACAGTGCAGGGGGATATAAATACACAAACTAATTAAAGGGCAAACTGAAAACAGGTGCGAGTAATTAAGACACATGAGGGAAATAACCAATGACGGGACATATGTGGAGACAGGATATGAACCAAAACAAAAACACAAGTGGCAATACAAACAAACACATGTCAACATGAAAGAGCAGGAAAGAGAGGGAAATTCCTGACACATTAGTCTATTGCATCAGACAATCAAGCTCATTTTCTTATGCTTTTTCACACAGCCATAACTGAGCAATGACACTAAAGCTATGATATCAAAGAGAGGTGGGAAGAAATCAAGAAGAAATTGTGTAGTTACCCTGATTGTTACAAAAAAAAAAAGTAATCAATGTGGGAAATATCAAATTTAGCTATAAACCAATATTCTGTAATAAATAGCATTAAATCCCACTAGAAATTCTGAGAGAGAAAGTAAAAAGTGGCATTTTTAAAAGAAGTATAATCATTTAATCTCTAGGTAATTTGAAGCTGACTGTCCTGAATAGAGATGAAAATGGCAATGCTACTCTTAAAATTGCAACAAGATTATAGACTGCACTATTGGTGGGTGTTAGAATATAGCCTTAGAAACAGACTGTAGCGCTTTCCATTACAGTCTAGACATCACAATCACAAGGCTTCTCACTATATTTTCTTGTACAGACTCCTGAAACTCAAGCATCTGACTTAATTTACTTAAAAGCTGAGCAGAATGCAATGCTGAGCAGAATGCAGAACATGCAACTATGTTGTACCAAAACGGAACTTCCTGGTCAGAGTCACAGTGAATTTGATGTCTACAAATACAAATGACAGTTCTCAAGAACAGTAAAAAAAATAAAAAAAAAGAAAAAAAGAAAAAGAAACCAAACATCAGTACATAAATAATAAAATAAACATCAATAAATAAAAAGCAAAATGCACAATAGCACAGTACATAGAATATATACCATGCATAAAAGGGTTAAGTAAGGAACACCTGGGACTCTTAATGACAAGGGGCAACTCAACACATACAGGCGATAGGGTGGAGAGCATATTAGATGTAGACACGTAAACAAATAAGGAAAGAAGAGGGTTAGGGGAAGAGTACTAACTAACAAGTAAGTGACTAAGACAGAGTTAGGGAAACTGTGGAAAGCAAACTAAATATTCATGATAATACAAACTAAGAACAGCTCACTAACCAATACAGGAAGTGGTTCTTACAGAGTTAAGGAGACTGTGACAGTAACAATGATTTGTATCTGAACTGGTTGAAAGGCATTGTGAAAGTTATTGTCAATAAGATAAAACTACCTATTCAGTATGTTGCCATCTATTGACCATATTAATTAACATAAGTAATCCCTAACCCTGACTGAAAGAAATCTGAGCTGGCTGAAAGCAATAAAATGTGTGGTTGTGGGGGCCCAAAAATAATTGACTATTCTCTTCTTAGTAATAACAATATATTTCCACTTTTACAATGTTTAAGAAGTATACAAGTAAAATGAAAGAAATGAAATTCCAAAAGCTCATATCTCCCAAGTTGATAGGGTGACATTCTAGCACTAATCCCACAAGGCACAGGTGTTGTTGTGTTGAATGCTTCCATGGTTCAATAGATTTAAAATTTAATACTACTGAAGTTTTAGTGTTAATAACAAATTTTGGATGTACTAAAAAGTTTAAACAATAACCCAAATCTAGCAACATGAGACTATATATGCAACCAAGTAAGGGCTCTCTTGCTTGAGTGAATAAATGCAGATCACTCTCCCCTCCCCTGGAGCCAGAGTGTAATTTGAACACTGCTTCCAGTATCAGATCTTCTATTTCTTTTGAATGTTTTTGTATTTGTGACCTGTGGTCCATAACCATGACTGTAATTTTAAACTGTTGCACCACCACTGAGTCTGCAAAGGTGAAGTCTACAGTGTATTTAAGCTATTTGTATGAAAATTAGGGCATAGTGTACTGTATGCCTACCCCTTTTCTTTACTCTAAAACCAGCTGGTGCAAAAAAAAACAAAAAAACAACAACAACAAAAGAAAACGTAACCTTTGCCCCTTTCAACTCAGACCACTGTCTCCTCTCTGCCACATAACTAAGATATTTCTGAAGCTGTATGAAAGGCATTCCAGCTGAAGGAAACATTTCATGATGTCCTTCATGAATACATGTCAACAGTAAATATTCTTTCAAGTTTTTCACTGTTCAAACACTTTCTAGGAAATACAGCCCCGGATACGTAGAACCTTTGTATCTTTTCACAAAATCATGCAAATTCTTAATCATTGTAGGCCTGACACAATTTTTATTTCACTAGAGCTAATGAAATATTGACATTATGAATTAAATATACTATAATGCTACTATAATACTTTATGCTACTATAATACTTCATAAAAACAGCATTAGAACCAGACTAAATGTCATGGATCATTTTCTATAGACTACTTTAGTAATATTTGTGTGGTCACAGCAGTAAATGTGTGAACATATGGAATGAAAAGGACCAGTGCAGTGGTTTTGATATTTAAACCATTGGAAATTCCTGAAATATTTAGTGTGAAATGAGAACCAGATCAGACCAAACCACTGGTTTAAAATTTGTTGCATCCCCTCCCTCGCCTTTTATGCCTGAAAGTAAAAGGCGAACCCCCAATCATAGATATATAATGATGTGCAATAATAATTTCTGAAGAAATATGGTTGTTATGTACTCTTATGTTTGATTTTTATATAGTGATGACACCAAAATTGCACACATTAGTATTATTTAGACCTCAAATGTAACTTCCTTCCTGATTTAGCGTTACATTAATTTAACTCAAGAATTACGCAGGAAGGATGGAGTTAACTTATTTTAAAAAATCTATGGGATACCATAAATATGAGACAATTACTGTAATTAATAGTATTGTCCCTTTACATTGCAAGGTTTTTATGTATGGAGGACATTGGAGGAGAGGACTGATTTTGTTTATTTAACTACACTTGTAGTAAGCTGTCAGCTTAGCAGATGAGTATGCTCTTGATTATCCTGTGATTAATGTGATCATTTCAACTAAGTCTAGGTGGAGAAAGAGAGACCAAGGGCTGAGTAGGAGAGAGAGCCTCAAGCAGAGCAGGAAAACTCTTGGAGGTGCAGCACTAGAGGCTAATAATATAGGCAAACAGGATTATCGCAGTAATATACATGATCTGTAACAAGACAAACAGGCACAAACACATGGAATATGCAGGGTTTAACTACTCAAACTAATCAAGGGGTAACAAGAAACGGGTACATACACTGGGGGGAAACAAATACAGTCATGTGAAAAAATAAATACACCCAATGGAAATTGTTAGCTTTTTTGACATATTCAAACATTTGATCATCTTTGAAACAGTGGCTATCAATAAAGTTGAAAATTAGCTTTTTCAATCATTTATTCAATAGAAATATCAATAGATGTGATATTCCTCTCTGGAAAAAGTAAGTACACCCTTGGCCTCAGAAGCTAGTATTGCCCCCTTTAGCAGAAATAACTTCTTGTAGGCATTTTGCATAATTGTCCACCAGTCTCTGACATCGGCTTGCTGGAATTTTTCACTACTCATTCATGCAATATTCTTTCAGTTGCAAGATGTTTGAGGGTTTTCTTGCATATACTGCCCATTTCAAATCCCCCCAAAACATTGCAATGGGATTCAAATTGGGCTTTGATTAGGCCATTCCATAACCCTCCATTTCTTCTTTTTGAGCCATTCCTTGGTGGATTTGCTAGTGTGCTTAGGATCATTATCCTATTGAAAGGTCCACTTTTGGTTCAACTTCAACTTTCAGTCAGATGGCCTCATATTATCTTCAAACACTCTTTGATATGATGCAGAATTCATAGTTGAATCAATGATTGCAAGCTGTCCAGTCCCTGAGGCAGTGAAGCAACCCCAAACCATAACATTTCCACCACCATGCTTCACAGTTGGTATGATGTGCTTCTCCTGAAAACCTGTCTATGGTGAGCGCCAAACATGTCTGCTGTTACTGTGGCCAAACAACTCTATCTTTGATTCGTCCAATTATTCCATTATTATTACCATTATTCCAAAAGGCCTGGTCTTTGCCTATATACTCACTGGCAAACTGTAGTCTTGCTCTAATGTTCATTTTAGACAGCAAAGGCTTGCTCTTGGGCTGAATTTGCTGGGACAGCCAGTCCTGGACTAATTGGCAGTCATTTGAAATCTGTGCCACTTGTAGATGATTTTCCTTACAGTGGAATGATGCATTTCAAATAATTTGGATATCTTTTTAAATCCCTTGCCAGACTCAAAGGAATCCACAACCTTTTTTTCTGAAGGCCTTGTTAGTTCTTTAGATCTTGGCATGATGACACCACACAGCTCAATAACAAAGGGAACACCAGACACTAGATATGAGAGGAATATAAATAAGACAGGTTCCACCTGCACTCCCTAAGCAGGTTCTAATCACTGGCACCCAATCAAACACCTGATTCTAATTTTATGGAAGGTGTTATAAATGTACGGGTGTACTTACTATTTCCAAGTGTGACTGATCTGTTTTTTGGTTAATTTAAATTGTTAAATTACTCCAAAATGTCAATTTTATGTGTCATTTGATAGAGTGTATGAACTTTATTAATAGGCACTGTTTCAAAGAGGATCAAATGTTTGCTTGTTCAAATATGTCAAAAAAACAAAAAAAAACAATTTCCATGGGGTGTACTTATTTTTTCACATGGCTGTAGGTGAAACAATAACATGAAAAAGGTGGTAATAGGACCAAAACAGAATATTTTGCATATTTAAACATGAGAAAAGGGCTACTCAGTTCATATCAGGTCATCATTCTTATGTGGAAGTAAAGGAGGACTGAGACATGCCACCTGTCAAAACTATGATTTCCCTTTAACCTGGTTGCTGTGGTCTGAATGCCATTTCTGGCTCAGCAAGTTATCTGTTGAAGTGTCTCAAGAAATAATCAGCCAGAACTTGACTTGAACTTGACAGTACTGTAGTTTGATGGAAGTGAGACACAGACTACCATTTTCAAGAGGACCAGGGACTGGCTTCTGTACTCAAAAACAACTTTCACATTTCACTAAAAGTACTAAACTCTTGGGGCAAATGCTAAGTGTGAAAATAGCCTAAATTTGTGCCTTCATTTGATATTAATTGCAGTGATGAAGCATCAGAGGGCCATCAGAAAAAAGTCAGTATCTATATTAGATAGGAGATCCATAAGCACAGTGGTAATGCACAGAATACACAACTTTTTCTCATGGCCATGTCCAATTTCACCATGTGGAACAGAATGTGTGGAACAGAATGATGGTAGATAGTGGTAGATCTGACTGATATCTTGGGTATCCTGGGCATAGATCACCACCTTTGACAGTCAGCACAGCTGTGTGGGTGATAATAGCTTCTCTTCCTCACAGAATCCACAAAAAAAATTTAAAGTGCATGGAATGTTTGGTATTGAGAAAATTCTGAGATATTAGGCAGTGAATAATGTAAGTGAATAATGTAATAATGAAACAGGGTCAATAACGAAACAGGGTTCGTCTTCTTTAGTAACTATTAATGGTGTGACTAACATTTTAGACCATATGTCTGGGGCTGTTTTAATTTCCATGTCAGATGTTTCCAAGTGAACATCAAGGTCCTGGAGACATTTGCCACAGGTGATGTCATAACCAGGGCTGTTAGTGGAATCCACATACCTCCAGGATTAGATCCTTAATTTCTACCACACGCCTTGGAGTGGCATGAGTCAGATCAGAGCTGCCATGCGATGACTGTGTTCCACATAATCTGTTGACAGACATCAAGGGTTAGCTCTCAACAAAAGACTGTTGCAAGATGGGCATTAATGGCTATGCAAAACTCTAATCTGGGCATTGGCTGGTGGCATTTGGTGCTACTCTTGAGTGTGCAGTAATAAATGACACCTGCACTCTTACTTCATTGCTAGACAGACCAAAAAGTAAAAAGTTATACCTATTATTATAACGCTAAATCAACAATGAAACGTGTGCACTTGCCTGCAGTAGATTGACAGGTTTTCATACTTTCAATATTATGGCCAGTGTTTTAAAATATGTTCACTTAATTTTCAATATTTAGAGTACAATATTCATTCATTCATTCATTCATTCATTCATTCATTCACTGCTTCATTTTGCCCATGGTGTTGGTGACTCTAAAGCCTATCTCTAAAACACTACACCCTGAATGGGACACCAGTCCATCACAGGGTACCACACACACACACACACATTTACTCACTCATTCATAGGGCTATTTATATACATAGAAACACGTTACATACATACATACTGTACATACATACATATGATATGTACATAGAAAAACGAATAAAGAAAGGGGCTACCCTACAATTGCTGAACTCGGTCTCAAAACTGTGTCCCTTTCCTCCGTAACAGGCCCCCCAGCTCCACTGTCTGCTGCCTGAATAAAATACGTAGGCATGATATGTAGCCCACATCATTATGGGAAAACATAAAATGTTACATAAACACATATAAATATAAACATTTTAACAAAATATTTCCTAGGCTCCTACAGATATAATTATACAATGTACATTTAAAAGTAGTCAGAACACATCTAACAGAACATAAAGTTTTGTTTTTACAGCTTCATGGTGCATTTTACAAATAGGAAATCAAACCTCAATGAGGAAACAAAATGTCTATCTTCAACTAATGTTAACTAATATTAATGTATTAACTAACGTATTAACTAACGTAAAGTATTGATTCATGGGAGCAAGAGACACAATACCAGTACTTGCAAAGCAGTGCCACCAGTATTGTGTGCATCATTCCCAGTACCTATTGCATTTCAGCCCATATTAAGAACTGCTAACACTACTCAAAACATGCGCTCTGCGAAGGGGCCTCCTTTAAGGGGATTGCTGAGATGTTGCTGTGCATTATTTTAAGATGAAAATTTCTGATTATTTAAATGATCAGCCATCGGGGGCCCTCACAGTATGTGGGGCCCCAGGCAATTGGCTGCCTTGCCTGCCCTGTAGATACGACTCTGCCAATCAGTAAATAGGGATTGAACATGATTAACAGCTCAATCTTGCACATTCTGTATCAATGTCAGATGGAATCACTTGGAGTATGCTGTAGTGGTGTAATTTGTAAATCTTTATATAGACTGTAAGTATAAGGTTCTGTTGGTGTGACCAGTGTAACATCTTGCGTGTAGAAACTGTTCTTGAATCTGGTGGTTCTGGCTCGGATGTTCCGATTCCTCTTTCCAGGAAGTGGCTGGGGTACGTGGGGTCAGAAGGTGACGCTGCTGGCTTTCTTCAGACATCTCTTGTTGTAAATGCCCTGGATGGGTGGGAGGTCAGTTGCAGTTATGTGCTGGGTGGTTTTCACCATCCTCTGCAGAGCCTTGCATTCAGCAGTAGTGGAGCTGCCACACCAGATCATGGCACAGTCATTCAGAATGCTCTCCACCATGGAACTGTAGAAGTTGCAGATAAGTTGTTGTGGTAGGTTGGCTCTCCTCAGCCTTCAGAGGAAGTGGAAGAATTGTTCAGCCTTTTTGGCAATGCATGATATGTTGAGAAACCAGTTGAGATCCTTGGGTATGTGGACGATTAGGAACTTGAAGTTGCTCATCCTTTCCACCATCATCCCCTCGATGCTCAGTGGTATGTGCACTCTGCTCCCCCTCCTGGAATCAATAATCAGATTTTTGATTTTGCTGACACTGACAGAGAGGCTGTTTTGGTGCACCACTCCATGAGGAGTTTAACCTCCTCCCCATATGGTTATGGCTATATAGTATAATTATTAGTGATGTTGCCAATAATCATTGTGCCAACAGCAAACTTTATGATGGTGTTGGTGCTGTGTTTGGTGAGGCAGTCATAGGTGTACAGTGTGTAGCTTGGGTCACAGGTCACAGCTCTGTGGACATCCTATGCTGAATGTGAGGGAGGGGGAGGTGTAACCCCATCCTAACAGACTGAGATCTGCTGAGAAGATATATCCATTAAATAATAAGGGATAACATAAAAAAATGTAGCTCAATTCACAGTGCTTCTGCTCTCTGTGCAAACTATTTGGGTCTAATTGCCTTCTATGCAGGGCTGTTTCTAGGCATAGGCGAACTAGGCAGTCGCCTAGGGTGCCACCAACGTTCCAACCCAACCCAAGGCACCTTTCACCTCTAGGTCTCTTCTCCGCTCATCTGCCAATCCTTCCCCCGAGCCTCAGCCCCATCCCAGAATTCTGTCACCTAACTCCAAGTCACCTGGGGAAGAACCCATGCAGCTGGGTTGGACCTGGCTTACTCCTGCCAAGCGGGAAAGAAGATTCCAGGCAGGCTCGCACTTCTATTGGGCCAACCAGGCCACGCCCTGGCTAACTGCTTCCTGCATTAAAAAGGGGGGTGCTCACCAGTAGAACAGGGGCTACTGGTGAACCAAACAGTTGCCAGTCCTGACCCCCTATCCCACTTTCAGATTCTTACCACCCTGTGCTACAACCAGCTCTCCATTCCCCTTGCACTTATCGACTCAGGCACTGAAGATAGCTTCCTGAATAAGGGGTTAGTGTCACAGTCTGGCCTACCCATCGAGTCCCTGGATCCCCCCATTACTGTCAGTGCCCTGGATGGGAAATTCCTGGTCCGGATCACCCATTGCACTACCCCCTTGCTCCTTGTGCTTTCAGGGAACCACCATGAGAAGATTTAGCTGAACCTCATCTCCTCCCCAGGTACCCCACTGGTGCTAGGCTATTCTTAGCTGAAAAGACACAACCGCCAAATAGACTGGTCAGCAGGGAGGGTCGTGAATTGGAGCCCTTGTTGTCACTCTTTGTGTCTGAAATCAACCCTTCCTCTCACTGCAGCCACCACAGTTTCGCCGATGCCCACTCCTCCAGACCTCTCCAGTGTGCCTCTCGAGTACCATGACCTGGGTGAGGTTTTTAGCAATGACCAGGCCCTTTCCTTACCACCTCATTGCCTGTATGATTGTGCTATCAACCTCCTCCCTGGGGCTGCCCTCCCCTCTGGTTGTTTGTATAACCTGTCCTGGCCTAGGAGAGAGGCCATGGAGAAATACATAACAGAGTCCCTCACTGCCGGCATCATCCGATCATCCTCCTCCCCCATGGGTGTCAGCTTCTTCTTTGTGGCCAAGAAAGATAAGATCCTTCACCCTTGCATTGATTATTGGGGCCTCAACAACATCACAGTGAAGAACAAGTACCCCCTGCCACTCCTCAATTCTTCCTTCGAGCCACTGCATGGGTCCACTATCCTCACAAAGTTGGACCTGCTAAACGTATACCACCTGGTCAGGATCAGAGCAGGGGATGAGTGGGAGTGGAAGACTGCATTCAACACCCCCTTAGGCCACTTCAAATACGTGGTCATGTCTTTCGGCCTCACCAATGCCGCAGCAGTGTTTCAAGCTCTCATCACCAACGTACCCCAGGACTTCCTGAATCGTATCATGTTTGTTTATTTGGATGACATCGATTTTCTCCCACACGCTTTCTGAGCACACTCTCCATGTCCGTCAAGTCCTGCAGTGGCTTCTGGAGAACCACTTGTTTGTCAAAGCTGAAAAGTGTGAGTTTCATATTCCCACAGTCACATTCCTGGGGTATGTCCTCAAGAGCAGGCGAGTTAAGGCTGACCCCAAGGAGATCTGGGCTGTAGTCGAGTGGCCCAGACCCACTACTCTCAAGCAGCTCCAACGGTTCCTGGGGTTTGCCAATTTTTATCGCCACTTTATTAAAAACTACAGCTGGGTGGCGGCACCCCTCACTAGACTCACTTCTACCTCTACACCCTTTGTATGGACCCCTGAGGCTGAGTTCACTTTCTTCAAACTGAAGGAACTGTTTACCTCTGCCCTGGTGTTGATTCAGCCTGACCCCTCACTACAGTTGGTTGGGTGCTGTGCTTTCCCAACGATCTGTCCCTGACCAGAAGCTCCACCCATGTGCCTTCTTCTCACACCGCCTCTCCACAGCTGAATGTAACTATGATGTGGGGAATCATGAGCTACTAGCCTTTAAGTTAGCATTGGCGGAATGGAGGCATTGGCTTGAAGGGGCTGAGCACCCATTCATTGTTTGGACTGACCACAAGAACCTGGCCTACATCCAGTCCACCAAACGTCTAAACTCCCGTCAGGCACGCTGGGCCTTGTTCTTTGGTCGATTCAATTTTACCATCACCTACTGTCCGGGCTCTAAGAACACTAAACCAGACGCCCTCTCCCGCCAATTTGCCCTTGAAGAGGAGGGCCTAAAGTACTGTGCAAAAGTTTTTATACAAACTTTGTTATAGAGTTTTTACTTTATGACTTCCACATTATCAAGTCAGTACAAACGGTAGTACAAACGACACCCAGACTTTTGTCAATGCCTGTACCGTGTGCACTGGGAGCAGTGTACTAAGGAAGTACACTTTGTTGCTCTCCCCAAGCTCCCTACAGCCCATGACACTGTAGACCTTGTGACTAACTATGTCTTCAGGCTACATGGTATCCCCCAGGACATAGTGTCTGACTGTGGACCCCAGTTTGTTGAATTATCTTAACTGACCTTCTCTCAAAGCCCTGCCCTTCCATGCATCTCACAGTAGTAATATTGTGGCCAGGGCTTTTGGTACTTGAAAGATTTGCAGATACAAAGCCCTCACTTTCTATCAAGGGAAATAGAGAATGATTTTCATACAAAAATTTTAAAAGCAGCATTTTCAGTTTTGGCCTGAAAGAGGAAAAAACATTTTGACAGAAAAAAAATAGTCCTACAAATGAAGTGTCAAATCCAACATTTTACAATTAATGTTAATGACAATTAATGATAACAACAATTGTACACCAATACAAAATGATGTGTCTTTGTTTTGCTCTCCTGCAAAAAAAATAACAGTTAGCAGCTTAGGAAATGGATTAACGCCATGCTTGAATGGATTGAGGCCATGTGCCTCCTAAAAAAATTAGAGGAGGGGCTTCCAAGCAGTCTGGGACCATCTCCCACCCTACCTGCCTGGCTGAGAAAGTCACTCTGCCTCTATGCCTGGCTGAGGACATCCTTCTGCTCCTCTGCCCCACAGAGGACCTTATTACAGCTCACAGCTATGGGCATCACTCCATCTTGCTCCATCATGCTCCTGCAAGATCTAACGAGGATGTCATTCTGCCTCCTTGTTTGGCTGAGGATCTTGCTCCACTTTCTTACTCTGCTAAGGACATCGCTCTGCCTCCTTGCTCCTCTGAGGACATCGCTCCTTTTTGCCTCTTGCCTTGCAGAGGATACCACTCCCCCTCTTGCTTCACTGAGGATGTCACTCCCCCCCTTGCCTCACAGAGGACAATCACAAGTAGTGTGCCTGTGTGCTTTGTTGTGTACATTTCTTAGTTTTTTATTGTTTCTGTCTGTTGTTGGCAGTCTTGTGTGTTTTGTTATTTTATGGTGTTTTTCCCCCTTTCTTTAGATTTGGTCTTAATATTTTATTGTGAAGCACTTTGTAGCCTTCTGCTTAGAATGTGCTTGTTAAGGCACAGAGACAAAGAGGACCCAAGCGCAGAACACAAACACAGGAGTACAGGGTTAATGGGTTTTTAATAAAGATTGAGAGGACAGGTGAAGTGTGGGGAAAGGTGAGTAGTGGCATGGTCAAGGTCGGGATTTGAACTCTGGTCTGGAGCGTGAGGAGCAAGCGTGCAAGAGAGCATGCAAAACCAGACCGTCCCATCGGCCTGGGGAACCAAAACCACCAGGCTGCTTCAGTCACTGTGGGACTCCTCAAGTACTACCATGTCAGGCATAGCCTTGAGTTCGTCCCGGACAACACTTTTTTTGTGCCGCCAATAGGGGCAGCTGCGTACAGTTCCTGTGTTTTCATGCATAGTTGAGTCTCTTGGCATTGTTTCTACATCAGAGGTATGGCTTTTTGGTCTTCCATGAAGGCCACTTCTGACCTGACTTCTCCGGACAGTAGATGGGTGTACCAGGGTCCCACTGGTTTCTGCCAGGTATGAGCTGATGGCACTGTTAGATATTTTCTGATTGCGAAGGGAAGGGAAGTCCTCAACATTGTCATTTATTTGTGCTTCTTCAAAAGAACTTGTACAGCACATCTGGAAACCCCTGTCTGCCTTGAAATTTCTGCCTGGGAGAGATCTTGCTGATGCAGTATAACTACCTTCTGTCTTGTTGCTGTGCTCAGTCTTGCCATGGTGTATGACTTTTGACAGTAAACTGTGTTCAGCAACCTCACCTTGTTAGCTGAGTTACACCCAGTTTCACCCAGTTGTATTCCTCCTACACAGTGTTAGGTTATAGTACAGAGGTGAAGATGCATGCAAGTGCAGATAAAGATTTAATAATAAAGAAAACAAAACACAAAACAGGATCTAAAGTTCACAGGCAAAAACACAAAGACTAGGAAACATAAAACAATGAACATAATCCAGCAACAGGAAACAACAGCAAAGAAAGACAAATGAAAGACAATATGTGCAATGCAAGCGTGACTCTATATACAAGTGCTCATTATTCCAAACGTGAATCAGGTGCAGACAGTCATGTGATGTGATCATGTGGGGTGCATTGGCTGATGGGAATCATAGTCTCTAGACTTTTCCCTGTATTTATATGACACACAGCTGTTTCTGTTTCAGGTAATGGTTGTGTTTTAACCTACATATTGAATTGATGATCATTAGCACCTGTTTGGTATAATTGTTTAATCATACACCTGCCTATATGCCTACAAATCACTGACTTTGTGCAAGTGTACCTAGAAGAATTGATGCTGTTTTGAAGGCAAACCAAAGTCACAACAAATATTGATTTGATGTAAATCTTTCTTCTGCTCACTCACTTTCGTTTTGTTAACTGATAAATATAAACTATTAACATGTCTGTTTTTGAAAGCATTCTTACTTTACAGCATTTCTTCACACCTCAAATCAAATAAAATCAAATCAAATTTATTTGTTACATACATAACCATACATAGTATGATACATAGTGAAATGCTTTTTATGACCGCACCAATATATACAGAGAATAAAAATAGAATAAAATATAAAATAAAATATAATAGATAAGAATATAATAGAAAAAAAGGAAAATATAATATAATAGAGAATAAATCTAGAATGTGTGAATAGAAAAATTTACAATTTAGAATATAATACAAAAAATTACAGTTATATATAGTAAAAAAAGAAAAGAAAAATTACAGTTACACTAAATGGAGTAGAAAAACTGTACATGTGCAAATAAGGTGTGCAAATTGTAGGGAGTGCAAAATATGATGAGTGAATGTAAGATGTAAAAATGTATAACAGTGAGGATGGGGTAGTGGATGTTGTATGTGTGAGTCCAGTTCAGTTCTAGTCCTTGGTGTTCCCCTGGTTGAGGGCCCGAATTGCCTGTGGGAAAAAGCCCCTCCTCATTTTCTCTGTGTTGGCCTTTAGGGAACGGAAATGTTTCCCTGACCATAACAGAGAGAACAGTCCATTGTCGAGATGGCTGAGGTCCTTCATTATCTTCCTGGCCTTGGTCCAGCACCACTTGTTGTAGATGGACTGCAGGTCAGGGAGCTCAGTGCAGATGATACACTCAGCTGTTCGCACCACCCTCTGGAGAGCTCGTCTGTCCTGCATGGTGCTGTTCCCAAACCAGGCTGTAATGTTTCCTGTCAGGATGCTCTCAATGGTTCGGGTGTAAAAGTTCATAAGCACCTTAGAGTGCAGTTTAAAGTCTTTCAAGTGCCTGAGGTGGAATAGATGCTGACATTTCACCAGGGTGTTGATGTGACAGGACCATGTCAGGTCCTGTGTGATGTTGACACCAAGGTAACGGAAACTGTCCACATGCTCCACTGGGGTCCCGTTGATGTCAAGTGGATGGTAGTTCCTCTCCTGCTTTGTGCTGAAGTCCACAACCAGCTCCTTTGTCTTGCTGACGTTCAGGAGGAGATTGTTCTCCTGGCATCAGTTCTCCAGGCTCTTAATCTCCTCTAAATCGGCCTTCTCGTCGTTATCGGAGATCAGGCCCAATGCAACAGTGTCCTCAGCAAACTTAATAATGGTGGAGGAGTTGGAAGTTGCCACAAAGTCATAAGTGTACAGGGAGTACAGCAGGGGGCTCAGTACACATCCCTGGGGGGCTCCAGTGCTGAGGGTAAGGGGAGGTGAGACATGTTTGCCCACCCTATCTGCTTGTGGTCTGTCTGTCAGGAAGTTGGAGGTCCATTGGCACAGAGACGGACTCAGACCCAGGTTCTCCAGCTTGGTGGTGAGTATGGAGGGAGTTATAGTGTTGAATGCTGAGCTGTAGTCAACGAACAGCATTCTGACATAATTTCCCTCCCTCCCTGAGTCCAGATGGCACAGAGAAGTGTGGAGAAGATGCATGATAGCATCATCCGTGGATCGATTTGGGCAGTATGCAAATTGTAGTGGGTCCAGGGTGTCCGGTAGTGACGAGGTTATGAAGTCTCTGACCAGTCTTTCAAAGCACTTCATCACAACAAATGTCAAGGTGACAGGGTGATAGTCATTGAGGCAGGTGGGCTGGGGTTTTTTCAGGAAAGGAATGATGACAGACTGCTTGAAGCACGTAGGGATTACTGACTGTTCCAGGAGAGGTTGAATATCTCTGTGAACACCGGTGCTAGCTGGTCAGCACAGGCTCTAAGGGCCCGACCTGTGATTCCGTCTTGTCCTGCTGCCTTCCTGGTGTTCACTCTCCTGAAAGCGATCCTCACATTATGCTCAGAGATGAGGAAAGTATTTTCTGCTATGGCATTCTTCATCAGAATGCAGTCATTCACGCTGGTTGCATCATTAGCGCTGTTTGCTTCAGCCTTGAGGCGAGGGTAAAAAGTGTTTAACTCGTCTGCCATAGAAGCGTCTGCATTCATTCATTCTAGAGGGTGGTGTTTTATAGTCTGTTATTGTTCTGAGTCCCTGCCACAGGTTTCTAGAGCCACCTTGTTGGAACTGTGTCTCTAGTTTCCTCCCGTAGTGCTGCTTTGCCTCCTTCACCGTTCTGCGCACATTGTAGGACGCAGTCTTATTTGTCCATGTTCTCAGCAGCAAGCCCTGTGTTATAAGCCGCGGTGCGAGATCTCAGAGCGTCGCAGATGTTTTTATCCACCCACGGCTTCTGGTTGGGAAATGTTCTGACTGTTTTTTTCTGGACTGTATCATCCATTAGTTTCCCAATAAATCCCACAACCGCTTCCGTAAACACATTGATGTCGTCAGAGTTATGCCAGAACATGTCCCAGTCTGCGTCATCTCGCGCATCCTGCAGAGCAGCCACCGACTGGTTGTGTGACCTCTCGCTGAACTGGAGCTCCCTGTTTGAACCTTTGTTTGTATTTAGGCATGAGGAAGATGGCGGCATGGTCAGATTTTCCGAACGTAGATGAGCCTGTGCCTAGCTGTCTTTAAATGGGGAGTAGCAATGGTCCAGTGTTTGCTTGCCCCTGGTGGGGCAGGTGATGTGCTGTGGAGGTTTGACATTGCGCATTTGAGGTTGGCTCTGTTAAAGTCCCCTGCTACAATGAGCGCAGCATCCCGGTGATTTGTCTGATGAGCGGTGAGAGTATTGTGAAGAGCTCATCAAGAGCTCCAGGTTGGGTGTACAGGAGCGTGTTAGAGTAACAATGCTTGCACTCTCACACCAGCTACTGTTCACCATCAGACACACTTGACTTTCCTGACTCTATTGTTCTGTCCATGCGGTGAATCGAGAAGAACTCAGCCGGCTGGATGGCGTGGTCCGGAACCGCTAGGTTTAGCCATGTCTCAGTGAAGCAGAGGAGGTTGCAGTCCCTAATGTCCCCCTGGAACATTATCTTGGCCCTGAGGTCATCCAGCTTGTTCTCCAGAGACTGGACCTTGGCTAGCAGGATGCTAGGCAGGGGAGTGCGGTGTGTGCGAGCCCTCAGCCTGTTTCTGACTCCAGCTCATTTCACTCGGGGCCGCCAGTACGGGTCGTGTCCTTTGTTCCTTCTCAGTATCTCACACGGCCAGGATGGATCCGGTACTAAAAGCAATGACTGGTGAGTGTTTTGTACACCAATAGAAATAAAAGTGTTTCTGTCATAGCTAATAGTAGCCATGGTGAAAAAAAAAGGTAGAAAGTAAGAAAGGTGCGAAAATTAAATAAAAGTATACAAAAAAGTGATGGAACAGTCGTGACAGCAGCCAACCCACTGGCGCCATCTTGATCATCTGCCTAAAACTTTTGCACAGTACTGTATGCTTTTTAGAGTTCAGTAAGGCGGTGTTTAGGTCAGGCTACTGGAGCCAAACACTGACTAAAAAAAGAATAGTCTACCTCATATTCATATCATGATAATGAACTTGATCATTGTTCCATGAGCAGGGTTGCAGCGGTTTCGCATATAACGTCCATGTATTCAACTTTTTTACGCGAAGACAAAGAAGACAAAAGAAGAAAAAATGCCCAACCTTTTCCTATGTTCTCATTTTTGAGTTGTAGTTGGGTTGGGAATTTTGCTTCCTTGAGCTGATATTTCAAGCCGCTCGAGCTGATGTTTCAAGCACCAACTGAAAGTAAAATTCATGTACATGCACAATTTTTTTGTTTCCACCTCAAGCTCAGGTTCAAGTGCCTTTATTGTCATTTCAGCCATATACAGCTATTCATATACAGCACCACGGTGCTACATAAAACACACTAACCCACATGAGACAACACAGAACTAATTAAGATCCACACATTCTACATAAAGTGCACATGCAAACAACACAAGACAGTACAGTATCTACTAAAACAGGACAATGGGCACAGTAAGTAACAGTGCCGACCAGTACACAGTTCTAGTGTGAAAGTGTCAATATAACAGTTAGTGCAAAAGAATAACAATATAATTAAGAAATGCTGTGAATCTAAACATAACATACTATGACATAGTATTCAGCAGATTAGCTTATACCATATGTGGACATAGCAGTTATTGTGGTAGCAGCAAGGTAAAAGTGTATGATAATGACAAGAAATGAAACATAATATTTTTATAAGTTCAGTACCATCAAAAGTACAGGTAGTTGTTACGAAATGTGCAAAAATTGCAAGGAGAGTGGGATGGTGTTCAATTCAGTATGAGTGTGTGTGTGTGTGTGTGTGTGTGTGTGTGTGTGTGTGTGTGTGTGTGTGTGTGTGTGTGTGTGTGTGTGTGTGTGTGTGTGTGTGTGTGTGTGTGTGTGTGTGTGTGTGTCAGTCCAGTCTCTGAGTATTGAGGAGTCTGATGGCATGGGGGAAGAAACTGTTACACAGTCTGGCCGTGAGGGCCCGAATGCTTCGGTACCTTTTTCCAGATGGCACTAAGGTGAAGAGTTTGTGTGAGGGGTGTGTGGGGTCATCCACAATGCTTGTGGCTTCGCGAATGCAGCGTGTGGTGTAAATGTCTATGATGGTGGGAAGAGAGATCCCGATGATCTTCTCAGCTGTCCTCACTACCCACTGCAGGGTCTTGCAAACCAATACGGTGCAATTTCTGAACCAGGCAATGATGCATCTGTTCAGGATGCTCTCAATAGTTCCTTTGTAGAATGTGGTGAGGATGGGGGTGGGAGATGTGCTTTTTTCAGCCTTCTCAGAAAGTATAGACGCTGCTGGGCTTTCTTAGTGATGGAGCTGGTGTTGAGGGACCAGGTAAGGTTCTCCGCCAGGTGAACAACAAGGAATTTGGTGCTCTTGATGATTTCCATCGATGTTCAGTGGAGAATGGTTGCTCTGTGCTCTCCTGAAGTCAACAACCATCTCTTTTGTTTTGTCCACATTCAGAGACAGGTTGTTGGCTCTGCACCAGTCCGTTAGCCGCTGCACCTCCTCTCTGTACGCTGGCTCATCATTCTTGCTGATGAGACCCACCACGGTCATGTCATCGGCGAAATTGATGATGTGACTGGAGCTGTGCATTGCTGCACAGTCGTGAGTCAGGAAAGTGAACAGCAGCGGTCTGAGCACACAGCCCTGGGGGCCCCAGTGCTCAGTGTGGTGGTGCTGGATATGCTGTTCCCGATCCGGACTGACTGAGGTCTCCCAATCAGGAAGTCCAGGATCCAGTTGCAGAGGGAGGTGTTCAAGCCCAGCAGGTTCAGCTTTCCAATCAGGTGCTGAGGAATGATTGTGTTGAATGCTGAACTGAAGTCTATGAACAGCATTCGAACGTAGGTGTCCTTTTTGTCCAGGTGCGTGAGGGCCAGATGTAGTGTGGTGGAGATGGCATCATCTGTGGGATCCCAGACCTAAAATATGGATCAATATCATAGATCTACCCAATGCTCCACCTTCTTTGATACCTTTCATAGACACAGGTCAGTAACACTACAATACTCATAGAATAGTCCGCAACTTATAGGTAACTATGCCAAAACTAATCAGGAATGAATAAGTAGTTCTTCATTAACACATATTCTACTACTACTAAGAACTACTAGTTAAGTACTCAATAAACATTTTATTAGGAATTCACTATTAACTAAGCAGTCATTACTGAGTGCTTTCTCTTACAGAACTACTAGCTAACTGGGGCTCTTTTTTAGTAAGTACTGATTAATTACTGACCACATTGACATTAATTCCCAATAGCTAAGCCTGGTTTTCCTCCTGGAACTCTGCTACCTAATATAGCTTAACCAATTCCAATACCTCATTGTCTCAAATGTAAATGCTTATATGAGTTATTATAGGTCTCCTCAGAGGAGCACAGTGTCAGTGTGTTGTTTTTATTTAGACAGTATTGGTCTAAAGAAAGAAATGGACAATAATATCTTACAAAAGTTTAAGGCTGTAATGTAGCACTGAGTAACAAATATTCTCCATTAACATATTTTCAAAGTCATTGGTAATGAATTATCAAGTGTAATACTGTTCCACATCATCATTAACTACCGAAAAACAACACAGTTACACATCATTAGTAATGAGTTTCTGTGTGTTTCACTTTACAATACCGTTCCATCATCAGCTACTGCATCTCCTCTCATACGCAGTGATCAGCTTCCTTGTGTTTCATTTCACAGTACTCTTTGAGATCATCATTAACTACTGAAGAACAGCACAGTAACACTTGTCATCACTAACAAGTTTCCGTATGATTCATTTTACTATACTTTTCTAGATGATCATTAATTACTGAAGAGCAACAGTAACAGCAACAGTAACAGTAAACAGTAACGGTAAAATTTCAGTAATCAGTTTCCATGTGTTTCAGTTTACAATATTGATCCGGATTATCATTAAATACTGAAGAACCACACAGAACACTTTTCATTACTAATTAGTTTCCATGTATTTCACTTTACAATACTCTTCTAGATGATCATTAACTATTGAGGTACAACACAGTAACACACCAGTCATTAGTAATCATTTTCCATGTGTTTCATTTTACAATACTCTTCCAGCTCAGCACTGTAGAACAACACAGTCACACTTCAGTCATTAGTATCGAGTTTCCATGCATTTCACTTAACAATATTGTTCCAGATCATCAGCATAGTAACATTTCAGTTATTACTAACAAGTTACCAAGCATTTCACTTTACAATACTTTTCCAGTTTAACTATGAATGACAATGAAGAACTCTTTAGTCATTAGTAATCAGTTTCCTTGTGTTTCATTTTATAATACTGTTCCAGACTAGCACTACCTACTGAAGAATAAGAAAATAACACTTCAGTCATTAGTAATCAGGCACTGTATGACTGATGTATCAGTTTTATTTCAATTTTTTACTCTTCTTCAAAATATTCATTAACTTGTTGACTAGATTGTGAACTATAAAGTACAAACTTTATTATAGATTTTTTATTTTATGACTTCTACATTATCAAGTCAGTACAAAAAACATTTTAGATTCCCAAACACCTCCCAAACACCACTTTTCTAGCACAAAATTAAATGTTACAGAAAAATGTTTGTATGTCATTAGAGAAAGCAGCATATTACGTAAGAGACACTTTTCAGATCAAAAAACACAATGAAGGCTGCTGGGTTTTGCTGCAAATATAAGAAGCAAGTGTGAAAGTCAACATCTCCAGAAGAACTGTGGCTGGTTCTGCAAGATGCTCAATAAAACTTACCAGCTAATTTCCTTATAAAACTGCACAAATTGTACCAGAGACTACTATTTTTATTTTAATTTATTTTTTTTTTTTGTCACACCAAATATTGACTTTGTTTCATTTACTACTGTTTACTGCTCTTTACGGTATTTTTTTAAAATGTAGAAACATTTAATATAATTATTTTTAAGGCATCTTTGCTCTACAGCATTTCTTTGCATGTGCCTAAAACTTTTGCACAGTACTGTATGATATTCCAATTCTTAAATATGTGTAAGTAAATGTATTTTATGGTTTAAATACTTCTATAATTATCATTTTAGATGATCTGTAAGTTATAATGTGCTATGGGTGCAGCCATGTTTATTTATGCTGAGTCAGAGCTTATGGAATTTACATCACATAAACTCATCCACTTCTTCCAAAGACCTTAAAGTGAGTGGCTGAGAAGAGTAGAGTAAACGTTATATTAACCTACACAATGTGTGATTCACATGATTAAAGCACATCATTAAGTTATGTTTGTAAGGTTATTCTCAGTTATTGCCGCTTCCATAGATATCAGTGTGTCTTTCTATGAACTTTTTTTTTTTTTTGCTAGTACTTCTGTGTATTTAAATATCTGAAATATAAAATAAACATTATTTGGTTGAAAACACTGATGGTGGAGGGAACGGAAATTGGAGTGGCATGAACCAGAATGATATGAACAAATACTGGTAAGTAATGAATTTAATGTTAGATGGTGTTAAAATTGTACTACTAATAATGTTCAATTTTGCTATGTGGTGGTCTCTTTGGGTCTAATTTAGTTTCTAGTATCTATAAAGAAATATGAATGAACATAACGAATATGTTTGTTATAGTTACTCTGTCAGTCTAGCTAGCTTTGCTTGTCATGATTGTTAGGCTAGTTGATAGCCTAACTTTACGCCTTTAATATGGGAAAGGAAAGGAAAGTTCCCTTGGAACATTTTTTTGGTGTTCTATTTTGGTGTGGACATGAGAAAACCACTATTTTTGGTGGACATGAGAAAAAGCATTGTTGTTAACCAGCTAAATGTCTTATAGCTTGCAGTGAAACATATAGTATTTAAAGCTGCTTTACATATGTCTCTTGGTTTTGGTAAGTTAACATTACCTGTTTAACTGGATGGGTAATTGATTATGCCATTTCCTTGAACGTTTTAGTGGGGAGAATGTTAAAGATCGTGATTGATTTTTAAGAGACGCTACATCAACACATAAGTTAGACCTAAATTTAACAAGTGTTTTTAATCAGCAATATCTAAATTGGGTTTAGGTTGTCAACTCAGCTGTGGTAAAATGTAAGCTAACTACACATGTGAATTTGGGGTATTCTTTGTTTTCTCAGTTATTTGATGGATGTGGAAATGCAAAGAATGCAGCTATTCATATTCCAGAATATCTGAACTACTTAAACACTATAGACTACACCATGGGCATTATGGATGTGGCCATTCTTAGCTATGCATGTATGAAAAATTCCTGTGTTCATGCCATCTTAGTACAAGCCACCCTTCTCTGCAATCCTCACAAAAAGAGATCTCTACTTTTAAGTGCTACAAATGACTACAGTCAACTTTCTACTCAGTGGGATTTTTTTCACCACATTGGCAAACATTTTTTTTTTAAAAATCACAAATCAGTTACTTGGATAATTGTTGGTTTTTATTTCAAACCAACATATATGGAGATTTCCACATTCACAAATGGAGAAAACAGAACTCATCTACAGATAGCAATTTAAAACCTGGAATAGTTGATATACCATGATTTACCATAATTTGTCAAGTCTCTTGAAACTTTATTTAACTGACAAAAGTACAATGTTTTACAATGTTTTCACTGATCAACTTAATTGTATTTTGTAAATATAAACAAATTTAGAATTCGATGCCTTAAACACAGTAAAAAAAACAATTGGGACAGAGGCATGTTTACCACTGTGTTACATCACCCTTCCTTTAATTATACTTTTTAATTGTTTGGAAACGGAGGATACTAATTGTTGCAGTTTTGCAAGTGGAATTTTTGCCTATTCTTGCTTGATACAATACTTCAGCTGCTCAACAGTCCTTGGTCGCCATTGTCTGATTCTCCTCTTCATGATGCGCCATACATTTTCAATAGGAGAATGATCTGGACTGCTGACAGACCAGTCAAGCACACACACTCTGTGTCTATGAAGCTGTGCAGAATGAGGCCTGGCATTGTCCTGCTGAAATTACTGACTTCCTGGGAAAAGATGTTGCCTTGATGGCACATATGTCTCTCTAAAATCCGAATATACTCCTCCACGTCAATGGTACCTTCACACATATGCAAGTCACCCATGCTGTGGGCACTGATGCACCACCATACCATCACAGATGCTGGCTTTTGCACCTTTCGCTTATAACAGTCTGGTTAGTCTGGCATCCATTTTTCCTGAAAACAAGCTGAAATGTGGATTCATCTGACCACAGCACACATTTCCACTGTCTTTCAGTCCATCTGAGATGAGCTCGGGGGCGTTTCTGCATAGAGTTGATGTGTGGCTTCTTCCTTGCATAATAGAGTTTCAGGTTGCATTTCTGGATGCAGCAGAGGACTGTGTTAAGTGACAACGGTTTTCCGAAGTACTCCTGAGCCCATGTGATTATATTTATCACAGTAGCATGACGATTTCTCAGGCAATGCCGACTGAGGGCTCGAAGGTCAGGCACATTCAACAGTGGTTTCCGGCCTTGCCCTTTATGCAATGAGATTTCTCCGTATTCCCTGAATCTTTTCACAATATTATGCACTGTAGATGGTGAAAGACCTAAATTCTTTGCAATCTTGCATTGAGCAATGTTCTTTTTGAACTGACTGACAATTCTCTCACGAAGTTTGGCACAAAGTGGTCAGCCACGACCCATCCTTGCATGCAAAGACTGAACTTTTGGTGGATGCTCTTTCTATGCCCAATCCTGATCCCCTCCCCTGTTACCAGTTAACCTGATCCTCCAAAATGGTGTTACTTGAATATTCTATGAACTTTTCAGTCTTATTTTGCCTCTGTTCCAACTTTTTTTTGAGTGTGTTGAAGACATCAAATTCAAAATTTGTTTATATTAGAAAAATACAATTAAGTTGGTCAGTGAAAACATTGAATATCTTTTCTTTGTACTTTTGTCAGTTAAATAAAGTTTCACAAGACTTGATAAATCACAGATTTTTGTTTTTATTGTATTTTAGAAAAAAAAAAACTTTTCTGGAAATGGGATTGCATGTGGATGATTTGTGTATGTGGATGTTCTGTATTTGAGGTTTGGTAATCTGCCACCTGGTTGTCACTCTTGTTGTCATCTATCCACTTAGTTGCATTGATCAATAGTGAAAATTGGTATGACATAGTGCTAGAGCCTTTAGTTAGTTATCTAGTTACATTGGAACAACATGGGATATTTGTGGCAAAGTTAGGGAAATTAATAAAGGGAAAAGTGTTATGTGTAGTTGCTGACAACCTTGGAGCCCATGGAATTGCAGGTTTTGTAGAGAGTTTTTCAAGTGCATATGTGTGCAGATTTTGTACAACTCAGAGTTTAGAATATTAGTCTACGGAAGTAGGGAGTGGAGTGTTCTCTTTGAAGACAGATGAGATTCACACTAGGCATCTGAAAACTTTTTTGGTGTGAAGAAGAGGTGTGTTCTGTCTGAAAAAACTGTCTCATTTTAATGTCACTACTGGTTTCCTGCCAGATATTGTACATGATTTATTTGAGGGAATGAGGCTATGCAAAGTTTCCCCTTCAAGTGGACAGATAAAACAAACTGCTCACAAGAATAGGAGTTTGCTCAGATTTTCACACTCCTTCTTGGGCTGAAAGTGCCTGTTGATGAATTTTCCTGGAACCTCCTCACTGACTTAAAGGACATTGTGGACCTTGTTGTCGCACCTCTTCATACATTGAAATCAATTGCCTATTTGAATTTTAAGATCTCTGAGCACAGATTATGATTTAAAGTGGTTTTCCCAGACTTAACCTTGCTGCGTAAACATCACTTTTTAGAACACTATCCAGCACTTATAAATCAGTTTGGACCACTGGTTTCTCTTTGGACTCTGAAGTGATTTGAAGCAAACACAGCTTCTTCAATAAAGTTGTGCGGCATGCTGATTGTTTAAAAAAAAACTTGTTATTGTCCTTGTCAGAGAGACCAGTTTCATATGACACAACAGCTTTATATAGGTTGCTTTCCTAAACCTAAATCTCAACTGTTTCCATTGAAGTTTTGAAAAAGGATATTGCTCTAGCTGTTATGTGGAAGCAACCAGACATAAAGAATGTTTGCCTGACTAAAAATGTCACCCATAATGGGTTAAGTTTAAATAATTCACCAGAGCCAGTGTTTCTGTTTAAAGCAAAGACTCCAGCACACTTTCTGATCTGCCCCACACCTCACCTGCAGCGACAGCTCATTACATGATATAGTATCTCACAAAAGTGAGTACACCCCTCACATTTTTATAAATATTTTATTATATCTTTTCATGGGCAACAACACTGACGAAATGACAGCAAACAACACTGATCATGTTAACACATAACCATGGTCAACAAAATCACTCATTAAAACACAGTGGGTCTTGTTTCATTACGTGTTCATTTTTATTTCCCTTGTAACTTTTGATAACGACACGTTAAAATCAGACAGAAATACGGATGAAGTGGGAGTTAGACTTAAACTCAGCAAAAGTATTCCAATTCATTCTGAACTGACTGACGTTAGCTTACATACTAACAAGCTTACCAAGGTTGGGAGAAGTTTGATGGGGTAACTTTAGGAAAAAATGTATCACGACACACTTGACTTACTTACTAACCGACAAAGTATCTTGATTTGGCAAGTTAACATTACTGTAGCAACTACTGACCTAAGGTTAAGTTAGTCAGCAAGCTGACCTCAGAATTGTTATAGTACAGTTCTGTAGTGGAAAATAGTGATGTGTCATTCGCGAACGTGTCAGCTCCTTTAAGTGAACGATGGGAGCTGCCTCCCGTCTGAGAGCCGATTTAATTTTTTTGTAAATTAATACAAGACAGAATAATAGGATGATCTTTTCGCCACACTGCTCAGCCATGCGCACTGACTGAATGTTGTGTTGACGTATATGTGCATGCGACCAATCACATGTGATAACATTCTCCATTTTATTACATTTAATACATGCATTTTAATAACAGACAACATAAAGGCAGAATGTAGAATTTGTAAGGTAAAAATAACATATGGAGCAGGGTCTTTGTGTTTTGGATAGTTCAATATAAATAAAACATTCAATACACATGTGTAATAGTGTTTGATGTTTTAACATTATTTAAGGTTTTTATGCCAAACATAATGTAACATTATGTAAATTATAAGGTTTAAAAAGTATAATTACATTGAATAATTTAAGTGATATATGTGCACACATACTAATCATAGGTCAAAATATGGCTAAATTTGGCTGAATTATAAAAGCCAGAAGTGGTACTAAATGAAGAGCCAATTGGGAGCTGAAAGAGCCGGTTCTTATTGCTGAGCTGAGCCAAATGGTCTGGCTCAATAAAAAGAGCCGGAATTCCCATCAGTAATGGAAAAGAAGACAATGCCATTATCTTGATTCTGATTGGCCAAGGCTCTTTCAGTAAGAGCTATGGATGAAAACAGAGGCTGAAATACAAGATGGCTTACTACCATTCTCAGGCACATTGTCCCACCTCCTGACATTGTTGACAGGTTGAGCCATCTTAGTGGCCAAGAGATTGTGTGAGACTGTAGAGATTATGCTAGACAGAAAGCACGTGTGTTTTGCTGGTCGGCAGGTGTGAGAGAGATGCAGTTAAAAGTTTGTCTATCATTTGAAGATTACAGTGGACCAACATTTGACTGTTCATTTACTTTATGAACCAAGTTCCCTGTATATCTTGGTGAGTTAATATTTTGAGCATATTTTAAGTGATATTTTTCATTTAATTAGCTTTACTGGCTAAACAGTGTACCACTGACTATATATCTTAACAGATCACACCATCTTGTCTCACAATATCTTAATAATCATTTTATTTTCAGTAAATATTCATCTTTTGTATCTTTTCTATCAATTATACAAGAAGGTATTTATGCTAAAGTCGACAATAGTAGCTTCTGAGGTCAAGGGTGTACTTACTTTTTCCACAGAATAATATCACATCTGTTGATATTTCTGTTGAATAAATAATTGAAAATGCAAATTTTCCTTGTGTTTTTTTTCAAGTATATCAACTTTATTATTAGACACTGTTTCAATGATGATCAAATGTTTGATTGTCCAAATATGTACTTAGTTTTTCACATGGCTGTATATGCATAAACTTTTATATTGTTTTGAATTACTAAAAGAGGTATTACTCTTAACATTGAGAGTTAAGTATGCATTTAAGAACTACATACAGTATATCACAAAAGTGAGTACACCCCTCACATTTTTGTAAATATTTTATTATATCTTTTCATGGGACAACACTGACGAAATGACACTTTGCCACAATGTAAAGTAGTGAGTATACAGCTTGTATAACAGTGTAAATTTGCTGTCCCCTCAAAATAACTCAACACACAGCCATTAATGTCTAAACTGCTGGCAACAAAAGTGAGTACACCCCTAAGTGAAAATGTCCAAATTGGGCCCAATTAGCCATTTTCCCTCCCCGGTGTCATGTGACTCGTTAGTGTTACAAGGTCTCAGGTGTGAATAGGGAGCAGGTGTGTTAAGTTTGGTGTTATCACTCTCACACTTTCTCATACTGGTCACTGGAAGTTCAACATGGCATCCTCTCTGAGGATCTGAAAAAAAGAACTGTTGCTCTAAATAAAGATGGCCTAGGCTATAAGAAGATTGCCAAAACCCTGAAACTGAGCTGCAGCACAGTGGCCAAGACCATACAGCGGTTTAACAGGACAGGTTCCACTCAGAACAGGCCTCGCCATGGTTGACCAAAGAAGTTGAGTGCACGTGCTCAGCATCTGAGTGCTGCCAGCATTGCTGCAGAGGTTGAAGGGGTGGGGGGTCAGCCTGTCAATGCTCAGACCATACGCCGCACACTGCATCAAATTGGTCTGCATGGCTGTCGTCCCAGGAGGAAGCCTCTTCTAAAGATGATACACAAGAAAGCCCGCAAACAGTTTGCTGAAGACAAGCAGACTAAGGACATGGATTACTGGAACCATGTCCTGTGATCTGATGAGACCAAGATAAACTTATTTGATTCAGATGGTGTCAACCGTGTGTGGTGGCAACCAGGTGAAGAGTACAAAAACTGCCTACAGTCAAGCATGGTGGTAGGAGTGTCATGGTTTGGGGCTGCATGAATGCTGCAGGCACTGGGGAGCTACAGTTCATTGAGGGAACCATGAATGCCAACATGTTCTGTGACATACTGAAGCAGAGCATGATCCCCTCGCTTCGGAAACTGGGCCACAGGGCAGTATTCCAACATGATAATGACCCCAAACACACCTCCATGACGACCACTTCTTTGTTAAAGGAGCTGAGGGTAAAGGTGATGGACTGGCCAAGCATGTCTCCAGACCTAAACCCTATTGAGCATCTGTGGGGCATCCTCAAACAGAAGCGCAAGCTCTCTAACATCCACCAGCTGTGATGTCATCATGGAGGAGTGGAAGAGGACTCCAGTGGCAACCTGTGAAGCTCTGGTGAACTCCATGCCCAACAGGGTTAAGGCAGTGCTGGAAAATAATTGTGGCCACACAAAATATTGACACTTTGGGCCCAATTTGGACATTTTCACTTAGCGGTGTACTCACTTTTGTTGCCAGTGGTTTAGACATTAATGGCTGTGTGTTGAGTTATTTTGAGGGGACAGCAAATTTACACTGTTATACAAGCTGTACACTCACTACTTTACATTGTAGCAAAGTGTCATTTCGTCAGTGTTGTCCCATGAAAAGATATAATAAAATATTTACAAAAATGTGAGGGGTGTACTCACTTTTGTGAGATACTTTATGTAGTTCTTAAATGCATACTTAACTCTCAATGTTAAGAGTAGTACCTGTATAGGTCAATCCTGCTAATTGAGAATATAAAATTTATTTTTCCTGCAATTTTGCAGATGCGTACTGAAGTAATACATCTTCTCTTCCATTTTCACTTCTCATGTACTGTGAAATCTACAATATAATTGTTAGAGTACCCCTTGCACTCTGAGTCGCTCGCGAAGTGAATGACTCACTTCCACATTCCACGCTCCGCGCAGCTACGGAGAACAGAACACTCACTTCTGCATTCACACCGCTGGACTGATTAATTCATGGATTCATTATGTTTACCTTTGCCATGGGCTTCTGTTTTTGTTCACGTCATGTCTCCGCCTCCTTTCAGGTTTCAGGTGTTTTGTGTTAGTCATTGTCTATTCTGTTTATTTAAACCGCTTCCCGTTTCCACTTCTTTGCAGAGTATTAGAGTTTGTTTCGGCATGTGCTGTACACCGGCTACCTTCTCGCGGTCTCTCGCCCTTAGACCATAGCTCATAGCTCATAGACCATAGTTCTTTGTTTGTAGACCTTAGACCCTCGCCTCGTTTCATGCTTTGTTTTGTTTCCTTTTGTGGATTTATGCCTAACTATTGTTTTTGGATTACGTTCTGTTCTGTGTTGATTTATACTTTCCCTGTTTGGATTACTACTTTGCCTTTTGGATTACCATCTCACATCATGTTGGATTTATACCTGTTTACGTTCCTGTGGATTATTGTTTGCTTTTGACCCTGCTTTTGTGTCCCTTTTTCTCCCTTTTTCTCCCTGTCCAAATACTTTTGGTTCCATTCCTAATAATAAACTGACCTTTTCCCCAGCGAATGCATCCAGCCTCTCCTCCATGTTACATAACAATAATGTTTACAGTTAAAATGATTATATGTTTTCCTGCTTATTTCATCAAATGATGCCATTTGAGCACATCAGTATTTCACTGATGTTTTTACATACAGTACTCATATGTGTGCCATATGGGCGTTATTTTCATGAAAATTATTATCCTTAGGCCCAGGGGCGATTCCAGGATTTTTTAAATGGGTTGGCACGGGGGGGACCAAGAACCAGTGAAGGGGGGCATTGGGAAATCAAAAAATTCTATCAGAAATAAATACTGGTTTAGATAACATTGGGCACGGTTTCCAGCCTCTTGTGCAGTACCCTGTGCCCTAATACAGGTGGTATTACATAAAAAGTGGCACTGCACAAGAGCCTGAAAATCATTATGTATTGAATAACTATTTTGCATGGGACAACACAATTCTGTTCTACTGAATAAAAAAAACATTATATACGCATTAATTATTCATTTAACTTGTTTTATTCTAAACACACACACACTCTGTGTGTGTGTGTGTGTGTGTGTGTGTGTGTGTGTGTGTGTGTGTGTGTGTGTGTGTGTGTGTCTATTCTCTGCACTCCATGTTCTGAGCTTGAAATCTGTGTCTGTCCATGTGGGTTAACTGCACCATCACACATGTAGGCTGTGCTCTGCCTCAGCTTAAAATTCCCGTCATAAGGACTAATAATGATCTGAATGATGTTCAAACAAATGCTTTACAGTTGTATTCTATAAGTGCCTGTTTTGTAAATGCTCTTTTTTCAGAGCATTCCATTTGTTGGCACAAAGCATCCAACACTGAAATAGATGGCAAGTCACCCAGTTTGACCAGAACTGACCATTGTATCCAGAGGAGGATAGAGTTGATTTCCTGGATTCCAATTCAACTACAAACCTTGAACTCAGAGCTCTGAAACTACACTATGTGGTAGGACTATTGCCTACACGTAACAAATAAAGATCGAATGAAACTTGAAAGACATGATCTGAATAGTTGGACTGTCTAATTTGATACACATACAATGATAAAAAGACTCACTGACACACATTTAACAGTGTTTTATTTCTTATTGTATGCCAGCTTAATTCATTTGTAACTGTACAAATGTGTACCTGGTTCACTAAAGTTACGAACCTAGCATTTGTGTACTTACCTATAGATGGGTTACACATAAAAACATGGTGAGCCAGCCAAGAGTTCTGTTCTGTTTGTAGATGAGCATGTGTAAAACCTGAGAATAGGATAGCCTGTTTTGTTAAGAATATTATGTTCTTTCCTTTAGCACCGCCATAGTCCAGCTCCTTTTTCTTTTCTTTAATCATCAAACCCACTGTAAATACTTTGTAAATAGTTGTCTCATGTCTGGCATGTTATTGTTGTGTCAAGTCTTTAAATGTAATACACTGGTGATCAAGCAAGCACAGTAAATTTTGTAAGCTTAAGGTTGTGGACATACATTTTTTCCTTTGTTGGTATTATTCGGACTAGCTGGCCCTTCTGTGCAGTCTCAATAGTGGTAGTCACAGGTTACCGACCCTGAGTTTAGTCTAGGGGTGACTCAGGGTTGGTAACACAAAGATAACTAAACAATCCATTTTAGTTTCACCACTTAAAGAAACAGTAGAAATGTCTTCAACAGCTCATGAATCTCTGTATAGCCCAGGTGCAGCTGGAGAGCCTGATTATTGCTCTGAACCAAACCTTCCTTTCATGCACAATCATATACGGAGCCTCAAGTTTCACCTTCATATGCAGAGAAGACTTCACATCCTTTTCAATTATTCCCTGACCATCTGAGTACACCAGAAGTGCAGAGTGTAGTCATAGAACACATTGTGAAGTACTAACATAGCTACACAATTTTAGTCTACTGTTTGATTAAAGCCCTTTTCAGGTAGAGTTCCTTCCTGTAACTGTGAAGTTGATTATGACACATAGCATAGCAGTTTGGAGTTTTACATGACTGACCCCACCCTATCAGATGTGGTATTCGTGAAGAAAAGTGTAGATAGCCTGCTACCTTCTGCAACCAATGTGGCCAAACCATTAGGCCCCCAGACTACCCCAAAAGCTTTCCTGGATTTGCTTGGCTCAGCATATGCAACAGTTGAAGATGAGGATGAGGTTTTTTTTTTTTTTGTGCAAAATTCCTTAATACAAATCAGAACTCTAGGGAGAAGCCAGCCAGCTATCTGCAGTCTTTAAACTTGAAGGAGTTCCTGCTGAAGAGCTGACAGGAACTAGACAACAGATAAGCTCCAATCAGAGGCCTAAACTCAATGTAGCACTTAGTGAGCACTGTGCTTGTCACACTGTACTTCCAAAAGGGTTGGTTGGAAGTAAAATTACGACCAATGTGAAATTGGAAGAAGTTGGTTGCAATTGTTTAGTAGATACTGGTTCACAGGTCACAACAATTTCTCAGTCATTTTATGATCAGTACCTTTCTGAACATCCTGTGTGAGTGATGTGCTGGAAGTGGAAGGAGCCAACAGTCAAAGAGTCCTATATATTGGGTATGTGCAGGTCAGAGTTTAGTTCCTTAAAGAGTTCATTTACTCAGAACCTCAAATGCAAACATTAGCCCTGATAATACACACACAAATGGCAGTGTACCAGCCATAATAGGGACAAATACTCTTGATTCCCTTTATATTAACTCCTCTAAAAGCACCCCATTCTATGGTTATGACAAAATCCTCAAAACTCTACAGTTGAGGCACCAACAGAGTTCAAGTGGTAAACTTGGAATAGCAAGGCTTAAAAGCTGTGAACCAACTGTTCCTGCTGGTCAGAAAGTAGTCCTTGAGGGCTTTGTGAACATAAAATCTGCAGGCCATGAGCAATTTGGATTGCTTGAGCAGCCATCAGTTTCATCCTTACCTGGTGGAATATTCACTGATAGCTGTTTGATTTCCTTACCAAAGATGTTCCCTTTTAAAATCCCTCTGCAAGTAAGAAACAAGACAGACAATGAAATAATGATTCCTATTAACTGTGTAATTGCTGAGTTAACTTTTCCACAAGACATAATCTAAAATATCCACCCTGACCAAATTAAAACAGCAGCTTGTTGTCAGTAAAGTCAGTAAAGTGCAGACACAAGTTCAAACTTGAAGTTTGACTTTGGGGATTCTCCTCTTTCAGAGGAGTGGAGAATATGGATAACTGCCAAACTGAACAGTTATTCTGATGTTTATGCACACCATGATCTAGATTCCATCACCAAGCTAGGTAATCCATAGACCTCTGTAATGGTCTGTGAATTAAGTTTACAATGATCAATGCATAACCTCACATCACCATTCTTCTTGTGTACTACCACGATAGGTGATGAAAATGTAGAGTTGGATTCTTAGATGATGCCTGCATCTAGGAAAGATTGTAAATCTATCCTAACAGCAACAAGGGTCAAGCATAGAATCAATAGATGTGTGAGAAGGAAAAGTAAGCCTGAGAGAGCAGGATGAGCATCCACGATGGATTTCCAGAATGTGTCCATAGTGATCAGGGATGGGATTTTTAGTCTAAAACCATCAACGAACTGTGTTCTTTAGCTGCCATTTGCAACGTTAGGACCAGTCTGAATATGTTGTGAACTCTATAGGACAAACAGAAGACAATTGGACAAACAAAAAAAGTGGCACGTGAAACCTCTTACTCATGCATATATTTGCACAAGAAATGAGGTTACCAGGTTCTCACCTTATGAACTTTTTTGGTCGTCAACCTCGGCTACCTATTGACAAAGCATTTGGGTTGCCAGTAAAAGGGAGTAAATCCACATCTCACTCTCAGTATGTGAAATCCCTTACATTTCACCAGGAGGAGAGTTATCAGTTGGCCATTGAAAATGTGCAGAAAGCAGCTAGAAAGAACAAACAAAGGTTTGACACTCGAGAGTCTGCACTTCTTGTAGGACAATAGATTTTTGATTCATAACCTTAGGCTGTGTAGTAAGCACAAACTTGCTGATCACTGGGAGTCTGCAGTCTATATCGTGTAAAAGAAAGTAGAGGATTTACCTGTCTATACTGTGCGCTCTGAGGGTAAAGATGGAAAGTTACATACCTTCA
Organism: Cranoglanis bouderius; assembly: GCA_023630585.1. NCBI lineage: Eukaryota > Metazoa > Chordata > Actinopteri > Siluriformes > Cranoglanididae > Cranoglanis > Cranoglanis bouderius. The sequence goes on along the minus strand of CM042538.1, from coordinate 12,778,184 downwards.
CTAAGATTACTACTACCTTGTGGATTCCTTTCTAATATTGAGGATGAAGTGAGCTCAGAAACAATACAAAGGAAACCCCATTCCATACAGGATTCACTGTGGTGATTGATTTTTTTTCAAAATTTGCGATGCAAATGTTTGTGCTTTTTTGTGGAAAACTACTTGAACTGGTGAAATTGTAAATGCATTAAATTGTTTTGCACTGTCTTTTGCAATGATGTTTGTTGGTAAATGAGACCTTTTAGCTCTACTCATGTTCGATGCATGTGAATCGTAGGGGGCTTTGGCTGAATGCACACTTGATGATGTCACATGACATGTCTTGGCCCAAATCTGTGGAAAATCTGTGGTAATTTTGAAAAATTGCAAGCTCATCTGAATATTGCGGAGTTTGCTTGATTTTGCTTTAATTTCTGTGATCGCAAAATCACAAAATAATGGAGGGACTAAAATCCAGGACAAGAAGTAATCCCATCTAGCCAAATGGTGAAATTTCTTATACTGAAGAGGAAGATGATTGTGTCAATCCCATAAACATTCTTGTTACTAAGAGGAAATTCATTGGCGTCTATGAAATCTCAAAAGGACAGAACAAAAATACGGTTGAATCACACCTACTTGAACAGAAGGTATTACCAGTTTTTGTAGCTGCTGGTAGAGTCGTAGTTGACGGAACTAGTAAACCAGTCGATGAATTGGACCATCATTCCTTGATGAAACTACAGAAGAACAAGGGCCGCTGGAATGGTCTTCAAACTTGCCTTTGAATGAGATTTTTCATTCAGTGGAAGGGGGAAAGATGAAGCATCTGTTTGATGTTTCTTTGGAGGATGAAGATGTTCCTTTGCTAGACCTATCTGAATCAGAGACAAATCAGAGTCAGAAAGAAAGCAATCAGCAAATTGATTTTAGTGATGATATATCATGATGTTGAAGAGACTGGTGAAAATCATTGCAGATCTGGACAATCTAGAAGGGCTCCTAGTAAATGTACTTACCCAATACTCTGTAACCCCCTTATCTCTTTTGCTCAAACATTATTGGAGGGTTTCAACAAAGTGTTGTTTGATATTGGAAGCAATCATTTTTATGATGACAACATGAAGAGACTCATGTTAATTTAGAGAGGGTGGGTGTAACCCAGTTTCAAAATATAAAAGTTTATTAAATAAATAAATAAATAAATAAAGAAAGAAAGAAAGAAAGAAAGAAAGAGGTTACTCTCACTCTAAGCCAATCAAAATGCACTAAGGCACATTGTCCCACCTCCTGACATTGTTGACAGGTTGAGCCATCTTAGTGGCCAAGAGATTGTGTGAGACTGTAGAGATTATGCTAGACAGAAAGCATGTGTGTTTTGCTGGTCGGCAGGTGTGAGACAGATGCAGTTAAAAGTTTGTCTATCATTTGAAGATTACAGTGGACCAACATTTGACTGTTCATTTACTTTATGAACCAAGTTGATAGGTTGAGCCAGCTTAGTGGGCAAGATATTGTGTGAGGCTGCATAGAGAGCACGTGTTTTGTTGGTCTGCAGGTGTGAGAGAGATGTGGTTGAAAAGTTTGTCTATCATTTGACTATTATGGTGGACCAATTTTTGACTGTTCATTTACTTTATGAACCAAGTATCCATGTATATGTAAGAGATATATGTATATCTTGGTGAGCTGACATTTTGAGCATTTGTCATGTTAAGTGATATTTTTCATTTAATTAGCTTTACCAGCTAAACAATGTACCATTGACCATATGTTAATAAGCAGATCAAAATCACAGCATCAAAGTCACAATATCTTAATAATAATTTTGTTTTCAGTAAATATTCATATACAATATTCTTTGTATCTTTGGTTTTATATGCACAAGCTTTTATGTTGTTTTGATTTAATAAAAGAGGTACTACTCTTAACATTAAGAGTAATGTACAGGCCAATCCTACTAATTGAGAGTATGAAATGTATTTTTCCTGCAATTTTGCAGATGTATACTGAAGTAATACATGTTCTTTTGATTTTTTTTACTTCTCCTGTACTGTGAAATCTACAGTATAATGTTTACAGTTAAAATCATTACAGTGGGTAAAAAAGTATTTGATCCCCTGCTGATTTTGTACGTTTGCCCACTGACAAAGAAATGATCTGTCTATAATTTTAATGGTAGGTGTATTTTAACAGTGAGAGACAGAATAACAACAAAAAAAATCCAGAAAAACGCATTTCAAAAAAGTTATAAATTGATTTGCATTTTAATGAGTGAAATAAGTATTTGATCCCCTATCAATCAGCAAGATTTCTGGCTCGCAGGTGTCTTTTACACAGGTAATAAACTGAGATTAGGAGCACTCTCTTAAAGGGAGTGCTCCTAATCTCAGTTTGTTACCCGTATAAAAGACACCTGTCCACAGAAGCAATCAATGAATCAGATTCCAAACTCTCCACCATGGCCAAGACCAAAGAGCTGTCCAAGGATGTCAGGGACAAGATTGTAGACCTACACAAGGCTGGAATGGGCTACAAGACCATCGCCAAGCAGCTTGGTGAGAAGGTGACAACAGTCTATACTTTTTTCCCTCACTGTATATGTTTCCCTGCTTATTTCATCAAATGATTCCATTTGAGCACATCAGTATTTCATTTATGTTTTTACATACAGTATGTGACATATACAAAGATCAAATTCTACTTGAAAGACAGGATCTGAATAGTCAGAATGGCTAATTTGATACACATACACATAATACATGTACACTGATAAATGTGTCAGTGTGAGTCTTTTTAAGAGTTTTATTTTATTTCTTATTGTACATCGGCTTAATTCCTTTGCATCTACAAATTTATTCCTTGCTCATTAAAGTTTCACTGAACACAACCTTGTTTATGGTAAACTTGTCTATTCATTGTCAATGCCACATCTTCTTACCTGAACTCCTATGAACCTAGGAGTTCAGGTTCATTTACCATTTATATTTATATTATATATATATCTATTTGAAAATAATAAAACAGAAGATGTCCAAGACATTTGGATACAGGAGGAAAGAAGTTATGGATCAGCAACCCAGCATTGAGCATTTAAAAGACAGATGGCCAGCACTTTTCTAGGTGGAAGAGGTGCACTGTCTCCAAGTGATTTTTCTACAACTGTACACATTTGACAGATTGTTTTGGAAGCAAGTGCTTGACTACAAAAACAATAGTCTGTGTTATGCCTAAAACCTTACGGATTCCACTGATGTTTATTTTTAAGCTATATGTTCTAATGCTTTTACTTTGAAGCATAGGTCATTCTCATTCATTAATCACTTGTTAATCACAATTAATCGCTCATTTGTAATCAGTTTTCATGTGTTTCACTTTACAGTACTCTTCCAGATGAGACTGCCTACTGAAGAACACAGTAACACTTCAGTCATAAGTAATCAGTTTCCTTGTGTTTCATTTTACAATACTATAAAACCAGTTTCCTTGTTTTTTGGCTTACATTACTCTTCCAGATGATAAGCAAGCAAAATGGACCAAATCAGCCTAATTGTGGTGCTATAATGCAAGGGTTTATATTTTGGCTAATATCTCAAGAACCGTAAATCCTACACTCAAAATTATTTTTTCGTCAAAATAATCTAGGCCCCATCAACTAATTTCTACCATGATAGATTTTTTGCTAGTTTGCATAATATCTGAAACCTATTTTTGCTAAATCGTCCTAGGACAATCTTTACAAACTTGGGTCAAACTATTCAAGAAAGTGTGAATAATTCCTCAATGGAATCTTAATAATTATCAAAAACAAGTTGATATATATAAACAATGTGGGTGCCACATGTGAATAAATTTTAAGGAGACAGAGCCTAATTTCCACAGAACCTAGTAGAAGGTTCTGTGGACATCTGCAAAGGTCAGGGTGTCGGGGTCATTGATAGGAGGCAGAGTTAAGTCCAAATAGCTGTTTCTTAAAAACCAAAAGTCCAATTGAGCTGAAATTTGAAACTGTATTTTTAATCATTTTTAATCACTTTATTAATTCAACAACATGACCATCTTCAGCCAATCAGATTTCAGCAGGCATTTCAGACAACCAGCATTGAGCTATCTTCACATAACTTGATAAGTATGTTCATCTATGGTCTCTTTATTGCAGTAGGGGGAACGGTTAAGGCTCAGGGTTAGTGATCAGGAGGGTTCAGGGGTTCAAGCCTGCACACTGCCAAGCTGCCACTATCTGCTCCAGGGGTGCTGCGTCATGGCTGATCCTGCACTTTGATCCCAACTTCCCAACAACTGCGATATGATTGGGATATGAGAAGATAATGCATATGATAGCACAAGCTGGGATATAAGAAGAAAATAATTTAACTGTCCTGTGTTACTTTTATAACTGTCATTTATAAACATTTTAGATATCTTTTTTAAACGGAGACCATCAGTGTAAGTTGAAGATAACATTGTTATTGAACAGCTGGTGTCCTGTGCATTTAGTTATGGGATAGAACTCAGACACCACATGCTGTGGTTAAAAGGTAAGATGATCTAATAGTTGGTGATAACCACATAGCATAGTACTAACCTACACTGTAAATCCTGAAAATATCACCCAACACAAATACAGTACAAAACGTCTTATTAAAAAGTACTATTTAACCCAGATTTAAAACTCTGAAGATATTCTCTGGCTATAAAGAAGGAACATGCCACAATTCAAGTGAACATACAAATAAATATTGGTCTTTGGTTGTCTGTTAAATGCTGTGTTACCTGTGTGGAAATTGAAGTGTGCTGTTTTCAAGTTTTGATACAGTAAAAAGTGTCAGTCCATTGGAATATTTTAGAACTGGTTTTGAGGTAACGCTTACTGCAAAATAAACATGCAAAGGCAAAGGTTTATACTACTCATACAGTAATAGGATATAGATTTCTGGAAGTCACAGTAATGATCAGGTCAACAATTGTGAATAAATTTGTTACAAAGAGCAAGCAGAATTTAAGCATATTAAACACATTGTATCATTCAAGTCATTGCCAAGAATATTGAAATAAAGAACAGGGAAAAGGGGGCTGCAAATAATGTTTCAAAACCAGGTTGGATCTGGCAATGGAGCTGATGGGAACACTAGAGCAGTTCTCATAAACCTGGATAAATCCTGTCACCTACTGTATACAGTATGTCATCTATTACATTTTAGAGTCCAGGCTCTCTGTCTTTTACTGTTACTCTTAGTCTTACCCTCATACACAAACACACATACACACAAAAAAGTGATGCAGGATCACTTCTCTGTTGAGGCCTATTATAGAAACACTGTATCTCTACTCCTAGTGTAAGTAAAGACCTCCGGTCATAAGATCTCATACACACACACACACACACACACACACACACACACACACACACACACACACACACACACACACACACACACACACACACACACACACACACACACACACACACACACAAATGCACACCTGTCTTGTGAGGACCTTCCACTTACATAACTATTAATGCAGCTAATTAACACTATGCCTGCACCTAAATGTAACCATAACCTCAGTGATCTTAAGGAAATCCTTTGCTCCTTTAGTTTTTAAATAAAAGATACAGTTTTCCTCTCATTGTGATCAGCGAAATGTCTCAAGAAGGTACAACACACAAAACCCGTTAGTTTCTTCATTCCATGTTCACCACACACAAACAGAATCCCAGTAACTCCTCAAAGTTTGCCGGTTAGATGAAACTTATTGAGCAATGTATGTATTTGGTGTTAAAAGTCTTGTTTGTACCATCCAAGGGTAAATCTATCACATCAACATGTCTCTCACTCTCAGCCTCTCTGACCTGGCTGCCATTCTCTTTCACTTTCACCCTCTCTTTGCCCTGTTGACCCATGTTCTGAGTGCAGGGATAATGTCATCACCATGAGGCATGGAGCTGGAAATGACAGCACAGCACAGAGGGCAAGCATTTCAATCAAGCTTCAAACATGAGGCCCAAGGGGCTACTCTCTGCTCTGCAAGTCCGAGGGAGAAGCAGAGCTAGAATCTCACCAGGGAGTCTTTGGAGAAATGCCATGAATGCATGCTACATGAGCTGGCTGTTATGGATGACCAAGCCAGTGTGATACAAAGCTCATGGCTCTTGGCAGGGAGTCTAGGTTATATGTGTTTGTGGTGGGGTGGGGAGGTGCATTTGTGTGGATGCCAACAGGGTCCCTTAAATAAGAGCTGACTCAAGAGATGGAATATCTAAGAGGTCAAGGTGACTCAGGCAGAGTTTGATAGACAGAAAAACTCCTGTACACAACTTTTTCATGTCATTGACAATTCATCCTCTATATAATAAAAAAAAATGCAAAGTGCTGGATTATGCAAAACCATTTCAAACAAACTATGGACAACCAGTTGACAAGGTAAAGAAACTGGATACAAACTCATTTAAAACATGAAAAGCCAGCACTAGCTTGCAAGGTCTCTGTCTCTTTTTGACTCTCTCTTCCTGCATGTTTGCAATGGAGGCCTGATGTTCCATTTATAGCTGTGGCATGTCCACGTAGTGCAGAGAAGCAGTTCCACTCAGGTCAAATATGGCTCTGACATTTTTCACCAGGCCAGAAGCCAGCACACAGCAACAGTGGAAGGTTTCCTGACCTAGACACTCAATTAACCCACGTGTCATACTGATATTCTCTCAGCTCTGTCTCTTTATGTCAAATTTTGGCTGCAATGCCTACTCTATGATGAATGTGAAGAGAGAAAAGTGATTTTAAAAACGTTCTTAGAAAGCTGGTATGTCTCTCTCTCTCTCTCGCTCTCTCTCTCTCTCTCTCTCTCTCTCTGTGTATTCTTATTGACTAAAATTCTGGTCAATAAGAATACCTTGTAAAAGAAACTGATTAAAAAATAAATATAATAAATATTAATAACAAATATTTGCTAGAGAAAATAAGTACTTTTTAAAATCTTTCAATGCCAATTTCAAATATTATGTGGAATTAGAAATAAAAATAAAACTATACAATAAAAAGTCCATAAATATTGATGCAAACACTTTTTAGCCAAAATAACAAAAATAGAATTTAAACAAAAAAAAAAGTTAAACCAAGATCTGGAACATGTTTCATAGTGGTGCTCAAAAAAAGGCAGATATGTCACAAATATGAATTACTGCAAAAGAGCTACAGTTTTCTGATAGAAGTGCATCCATATACAGTACTGGGCAAATGTAAGAGACCACCCTTTAATTTACTCAACTTACAGTCCAAACGGCCATTAAGTACAAGTTATACAAGTCACAATAAATAAAAAAACAGGAAACATATTTAACAAGAGATTAGAAAAAAGCCTTCAAACACTAAAGATAATATAAAAGCTATTAGTTTTTAGTTTGTCCACTCTTTACTTTTGTACACACTAGTGCCACTTTAAGTATTTAACATATTAACATTTAATATTTAACATCTTAAAACCAAAGCGTTACAGTGGTGTCCTCCCAACAAAAGGTGCTCCCAAAGGTGTCACTCACAATATGTTACCCTTGAAACAGACACTAGCATTCACACAGGCTGCCTTGCAAATTTCTGTCTCTTTCAATGGCTAAATGAGATATTTATAGATTAGATAGAAGATAATCCATTTGCACAAGAATGGGGAAAGTCAAAGGAAAATAAGTGGAAAAAAACAGGAGATTCCAGAACTGGAGTGTAAAAAGGTATTAAATGATATAGAGAAAATGAGACTCCTAACAATAGTGCAATGCCTGGTAGACCACCAAAAGGGTCACCAGGGTACAGTTAAAGCTGTAATTTTTTTTTAGAAGAAATTCAAGCTCCACTCTTGCTTTAGCACTGAAAGAATCCACATGTGTTTCTGACCATCCTTCCACTATGAGAAGACAACTCAATACTATGAGTCTAAAAGAACCCAATGAATTTTGGCTAGGAAGCCACAGACAAAGGTCCTGGGTAGACCTGGGTGAACCGGACTCTCTCTCCAGGGTGGAAACTTATGGTTTTTTCTTGTGACATCATGATGCCTGGAGCAGCTGCCTGTGTGCCCCCTCTCTGAAGTTACTGAGAAAAGGAAAATTTGCACTAGAATGTATTTAATTTTCCACTTCCTAGTGCTATCCGAGACCTGCATTACACTAGAGATTTCAGTGACACCAGCTGCTTTTTGCCTCTCTCTCTTGTACTTGTGAGTTGCAGGGGTGGTGACACAGGCTTGCTTCTGTCCCAGAAGTGGCACCTCTTGCACTGTCTCATCTTATAATCTCATCCTTTGAATGCCAAGCTTTTACAAGCTTAAAGCTCCCGTTCCCATTTCTCTCCATATTGTTGTTATCTATCATCCACCCTGCCCCCTAGGACATCCTCCATAGTTCCCTTCTGATGTAACCTCACTCACTCTCCTTAGAGACTTCAGTGTCCCTTCAGACAAGTTCCAGTCTTCCTGCCCTCTCTCTTGCACTTTTTTGACTACCCTCTGTCTCCAACTACCAATTCTCTCACTCTCCTGAACTCTAACATTTGTGCTGGATTTAGATTTTACTCACAACTACATCCACTTGCTCCTGAAATCTCCCCTTCCATAATGATGCGGTATATTCTAGGGTCCATAATATTTAATAACCATGATCTGACTATGTCCCTTCCAGCTCTCTCAGATTCTGATGCCACCACCAATTTCAGTTGTACACATCAATTGTTGATTTCAGGGATTTGAATAAAATTACTGTAAAGTATCGGTATTTACTCCCATTAATATCTTCTGCCATTAAACAACTTGGTATTGCTTCCAATCGTATTAGCATACAATAGGATGATGAATTTTCCACCACATGGGAGCACTACAAGTACATCATAATGCCTTATGGACTGGTTAATGACAGAAATTGGATTTCTCAGACCCAGGTGTACAGTAGGAGCACTTCTCTCACAGGACTAAGGTAACTAAACTCTGTCCATGTGCTTCTATTCATATAAATTATCCTATGCAGAAAGAAATTACAACATGGGCAAGTGTGAACTTCTGGCCCTCAAGGTGGCACTGGAAGAATCTTGACACTGGTTGGGGGGTCTCTATATCTGTTTCTAGTATGCACCATCCAACGCAATCTCGAATACATCCGTGCAGCTAAGAGACTAACTCCTCATCAAGATACGTAGGTTAGCTCTGGTCATTTAATGTTTCAAAAATGGGAAAGCTGATGCCTTGTTGAGAGGGAGCCTGCCCAGATGGAGAGAGGTTCCATTCTACTAGAGTTGTGTATCCTCACTCCCACTCTAACTGGTAGTTTGACGAAGTAAATACGACAAGCACAAGTGTCCACCCGGGACCTTTGTATATGGCTTCCTAGCCAAAATTCATTGGTTCTTTCAAAATCATTAGTAAATTTAATCCAGTAACATGTCAACTGCAATTACCTAGACAACACAGAATCATTCACCCTCACCCTCTTTCCACATTTCCCTACTGAGACGGGTGGTCCCCCCTATTCCCCTGCCCCCTATTTCCAGGATTGGCTCCAGATCCTCCATGACCCTGACCAGGATAAAGTGGTTACTGAAAGTGAATGAATGGATGAATTTACTGTAGTTGTACTTCTAGTTAATGATATTATTAACTGAGAAAAGCTTTCCTGATGTCTGGATATTTGCAGTTGTATCATATTGTTTTCAGCCCTTTCCATGAAAGTTCAGTTAGTTAAGATCAGTTTGAACAGGGATAATGGGTGCATTCGATGACATGCAATTAAACGTCTAATTGGTTAGAACAGCACAAAGCCATTCCCTTAAAGAATAAAACAGAAAGGCAAACATTTGGTCCTGACTGAAGCAATGAAGTCATGTGAATGGTTTTATCATGCAGAGTTTCCACCCACAGGGACTGTGGCAGGGTAAAGAGAGTCACAAATATCTTCATATCCGTGAGCACCTGTTTTTACCTAAGGTCAAAAGGCAATCAGAAACATCAATTATCTAAGATATATAATTGTATCATGCATTCCATTGCTTGTTTGTACATGTTATATTATTATGTAATACTATTCCATAATGTCAACTTTTATGAGCAAACATTACCTTAAGCTCCCTACTTTGATCTGTGATGTGATCATATGGAGTGCTTTTCATAAAAGTTTATGTAAGGAATATAGTAAAGGAAGTGAACTACAGAACAATACAGTTTTGTGGATTTCAAGTCAATGCCTGTGACCAATTGATATTACTAAGATCCTGTTTTTTTCATCCTTAAGTAATTTAAATAACATTTCAAATCATCATTTTCAATTGCACTGTGTTTAAATTTAAAATTATACACTCCATTTTTCCCCTTTGAAGTGGCAGTGTGTTAGGGGTCATTGTCTTGTTGCATGATGAAGCACTAACTTAAAATTAGTTTAAAATGTAGCACTGGACAATTCTCTAGAGACTCTTGATTGACTATATCACATTAATCAACTACTTAGATCCAATAACTAAAAAAGTGAAGCAGTCTTTCTTCTGCAGTGTGTGCACATTATACAGGATCTATTCTGAGCACTATACTTGCACAGTCAAACTTTCCAGGTTTCCAGGTTACCACCGTACCATCCTAAAATTCAACAGGGTAACATTATAAAAAGAAATAGAGCAGAAATTATCTGTAAGAGAGAAAGACATTTTCCAGCATGGATCAAAGTGTCCATGCAATATTTGAGTGGTTAGTAAACCCATGTATCTTTCCACAGGAACAATGAGTCTGTAGTACCAAACACCAGCCATCTACTGTGGCAACTCATGTTGGGCTTAGCTAGCAGACATCAGGATATACAGATAAGAACAAACAAATGCTTTGGGAATGAACATTATGGGCAGAAGAATATAGGGGGGTGGTAAATGTGTAGGACCAGCTGCCTGGATGCTAATAATTTTGATAGAGAGAAGGAAAGGTGGGACTCAGGTGCATTTAGATTTTTGGGTTAATATACTTAATGACAGAAAAGTCAGTTATTGCTGACTACAGTTAAGTAACTGAGATACCACAGCCACCTGCATAAGTATAGAGGCCCCTCTTTCATTCACTGGAGGTGGTTTAAGCACCTGGTTAATATTTAGAGGTACTTACCCACTGTTAGTCAGGCCTCTATAGCAGGAAGTGAAGGTCAGTGATGAGTGCCTGAACTTTTCACCACTAATCACAAGTTAAAAAGACTACTGCAATCCAACTTAAATAACATCAGGGAGAAAATCAGGGAGTGATCATCTAAGCACATGAACTTAAATAACAGAACCATTTCTGTTGTGTGTAAAATATGCCCCCACCCCCCTCTTTTTGAGTCAAAAGTAGATTTAATATTAACTTCTACAAAAGTGATGGAAAGGCCAAAGTTTGGAGAAAGAAAGGATCTACTCATGATCCAAAACAAACAAGCTCATCGGACAAGCATGGCGGAGGAGGTGTCATGGCTTGGGCTTGCTTGGCTGCTTCTGGAATGGGCTCACTAATATTTATTAATGATGTAACTCATGATAGTAGCAGCAGAATGAATTCAAAAGTCTACAGAAACATTCTCTCTACCAAGTTACAGAGAAATGCATCCAATCTAATTGGGAGGAACTGCATCATGCAGCAAGACAATGACCCAAAACACACTGCCAACAGAACAAAATGTCATCGGAGGGGTGGGGGGCGGGTGTTGTCGGACAGACCGTAACTCAATTGAGCAGCATTACACCTCCTGAAGAGGAGACTGAAGGGGTAAACCCCCCAAAACAAACAACAACTGATAGACCCTGTGATACAAGCCTGGATAGGCATAACAAAAGAAGAATGCAACAGTTTGTCTGATTGTCTGTTCCAGTACATTTGGATGGGGCTGTATGTTGGAATTCAGCTTCTTCCTAACCTTCCAAAAGGCTAAGGGCAACAAAACCAGCATTAAAAGAAAGCTAGACAGTTTTGCTTGTCTACTTAAATGTGATTTCACAGTGGTACAATCTTATACATAAAGGCCCACTCAGATGGCAACTTGCCTGCTGTTATTTTTGAAACAGTATTCCATTTGAGGGGTTTTTTTTTTTTTTTTTAATATCTTGGAACCAGAGCTAGCCAGGTCACACAGACAGGGATAGTTGAGGGAGGGTGTTATGTCCTGGCTTTATAGATGTCTAGCATCGGGAACTGTGTGATCAAAAAGCAGTTCTATTTACAGAGGAGGATAGGTCAGTCATCAGGCTCTGTCCTTTGCATAGCATTATTTGGAACTCTGGGCAGCACTGAAAAGGAAATATAATAAGGTATAAGAATAAATACATGTACTTAATGGTATGAGAATAATACATATCACCTCTCTAAGAATTTTGGCACAGTCTAAGCATAAGACTTTTTCATTTGCTGATTGATTGGCCCAAAAATAACAAAGAAAAGTTTTAAACAGTGGTAAGCATGGATATGTTTATGTATTTCTAGAAGTTATTCACACACGCACACGCGCACACGCACACACACACACACACACACACACACACACATATATATATATATATATATATATATATTATACCTATATATATATATATATATACACAAGCATGTCTTAAAAAAAAAAGACTCCTTATAGCTGTAGCTATAGACTCCTTTTATCTGTAAGTATGAGAAATCTCCAGCTTAAAAGATTATAGTTCTATTCTAGAACAGTGCTGGCAATTCTGGCTAAGTTTGTGAACCAGTAAGAATAAACATTGCACCAAAAGTTGCTTATGCACTAACTTCTAGACTTCCAGGTTGTTTGTATCATTAATGAATTAAGTGTGATAAGAGGGAGAGCTTGCATGCCTGCTACTCCTTCGATAAGATCAGTGAGTTTATAGCTAGTGAAGAGACAACTCAGGCTAAAGACACACCACAGGGCAATCGAAGAATCTTCCATTGTTCCATTACCCCTGTTCAATGTGAAAACCCAACCTCAGACTCTCCTCAAACATAGGCATAATTGTGCATATGTTATCTCAATCTGCATTTAAAAATTCCTCTTTGGCATCAAAGACACAGCCTTATCTGAACTGGACAGTTGAAGACTAGAAAACAAATCACCTGGTCTTTTTCCAGTTTCAACTCTCCAGTTTGTGAGTCTGTGCACATAATTTGTTCTTGGCTGACTGGAGTGGAGCCTGATGTGGTCTTCTGCTTATATAGCTCATCCACCTCAAGCTTTCATGTGTTGTGCTTTCTGAGATGCTTTTCTGCTCACCACGGTGGTAAAGAGTGCTTATTTGAGTTACTATAGACTTCCTGTCAGCTCAGACTAGTCTAGTCATTCTCCTCTTATCTCTCTCATCAACAAGGTGTTTCAGCCTACAGAGCCTCCACACACATGATGTTTTTTGTTTTTCGCACCATTCTGTGTAGACCCTAGTCTGCTATGTGTGAAAATTCAAGGAGATCAGTAGTTTCTAAAATACTCAAACCAACCCATCTGGCACCAACAACCATGCCACAAGCAAAGTCACAGAGATCACATTTTTTCTTCATTCTGACGTTTGATGTGAACATTACCCTGACCTGGATCTGCATGATTTTTTGCATTGTGCTGCTGCCACCTGATTGGCTGATTAGATAACTGTATGAATGTGCAGTTGTACAGGTGTTTCTACTAAAGTGGATGGTGAGTGAACATGCAATACATGTCAATTTTTTCTACACGCTCATATAGCCTAATTGCATACCGATCTTTTCTGAAAAATACATAAAAATTAAGGTAGTTGATAGTACATCAGCCTGGAAGGCAAGTGACAGAAAATAAAGAAGTCAAGCTTTTTAGGGTGAATGCTAATCAGTGTGTACAGCACAGGTGATATACAGTGTTTATACATTTATCAGACTTGTTTTGATTTTGCTCTTATTCACTTCCTTACATGGCCACAATGTGTAAATTGCTAGTGTTATATTTAGTGAATGAAAATAAACATTTTTCAAGCAGCCCTTTTTTTTTTTTTTTTTTTTTTTTTTTTTTTTTAGTGTTTGTGAATGTTTCTTCATAGTGGTAGGGTTTGCATTTAATAAAAGAAAAAAAAGGTAGTGGCATTGATTTACACCCCTAATAAGTATGGTCCCTATCAGCACAAATATGTTTTACTGACCACAAAATCAAGGTCCTGCCATGGCCATCCCAGTCCCCTGACTTGAAACCCATAGAAAACCTGTGGGGTGAACTGAAGAGGAGAGTCCACCAGCATGGAATTTGAAGGATCTGGAGAGATTCTGTATGGAGGAATGGTCTCAGATCCCTTGCCATGTATTCTCCATCCTCATCAGGCATTATAGGAGAAGACTCAGAGCTGTTATCTTGGCAAAGGTAGGTAGCACAAAGTATTAAAAGGGTGCCAATAATTGTTTCACACCTATATTTAACAAATTTTTTTATTTATTTTTTTAATAAACCTGTGTTTTGTTTACAGTTGTTTGATATCCATGAGAGCAGAGTATTTTTGTGAATTTTTGTAACAAAAGATCAAAAGGTTAAATAATAAAGACAATTTTTCACAGCCTTCTTTGCTCATATTTACCAAGGGTGCCAATATTAGTTGCAGGCACTGTATGTGGTGCTCTTATGTGGGATCAATTTGGAAACTTCAGCCTCTGGACAAGTTTGTGAACATGTCACAAAAAACAACACAAAACATTGAACCATGACATTTAAGAAAGAGATTTTGACAGTCTCAAAGCATTCAGCATCAAACTAGCAATGCTGGTTTATGCCTAGTCCAGGCAGCCCTAAACTTGAGGCTGGCAACAAACGCATACAAAAAGAGAGTTAACCCAGGGTTATAAAGAGGTTTAAATTGTTCTTGTTTTACATTACTTTTTATTCAGTGCTGAGCTGTGGTTTGTGATAAATGTGATATGACCATGAATCCATAGCAAACCACCTCCCATGGTCCAGTATCACTGGAGTCTGTGCACATATAGAACCAAGCTTTCACTTACAAAGGGCCTGCTTTGCATTAAATTCACATTAATGCAGCTTCTCTCTCTCTCTCTCTCTCTCTCTCTTTCTCTCTCTCACACACACACACACACACACACACACACACACACACACACACACACACACACACAGGCAGCTGACTGTCTGGCAGTGCACATGGCTCAGCTGAGCACTTCGGCAACGTGCAATTTGCCATGTCCACTGTTGCTAAGGAAACCAGCTTTACAATGGAACAGTAAGAGAATTGATCTTTACACTGAGTCAACAGCGGCCACTGCTGGTGAGACCAAATACTCATTTAGAGGAAATAAATCTTAACTGCAGCAGGACTTGTGGCCAGAGAATAATCTTATCTCACTGAGTTTAATGAGTCTTTCAGGCTTTATTGAAACCAAGGTCAGTAATGACTTCCTTCACTCATAACACTGGATGTATGGTTAAGGCTCTGGGTTACTGATCAAAAGGTCGGGGGTTCAAGCCGCATCACTGCCAAGCTGCCACTGTTGGGCCCTTGAGCAAGGCACTTAACCCTCCGTGCTCCAGGGGTGCCATATCATGGCTGACCCTGTGCTCTGACTCCAACTTCCTAACAAGCTGGGATATGTGAAGAAAAAGAATTTCACTATGCTGTAATGTATATGTGACAAATAAAGGCTTCTTCTTCATCTAAAAGGAATATGAATCATGTATGTAGACATATAGATAGATATTTGTCATATAACTACTAGATATGGTTAATTTTCACAAATATGACAATTAGTGCACAACGTATATCAGTGCATCTATGCATCTATCTACAGATGGGTATGAAATTACAGGAAATTGAGTTAGTAAGGTCATAATGGTCGTAATGGTTTTAACGATTTTTGCAATTAAAGGGGGCACATAGCAAGTACAGTATTAAATATAGTTCATATCCATTTTTGCAAATTTATCATTATAAATTCACAGAACACTTTTCCACAAGAAGTATTGGTATCCAGTTACTACTCTTGGTAATATTTGGTATTGGATCGAAAAGAAAGTCAGTGGTATTGCCCATCCTACATTGATGGCACACTGTTTAAAATTGAAGAAATAACTTCCAAAATATACTCCCTCAGTTGGTGTCTTAATAATCGTGGTGGTGTGCTGTCTAACACATCAGTCCAAAATCTTTCATAGGCGTTCATTTGGGTTGAGGTCTGCAGACTGTGTAAAACGTCCCTCACTATGTAGTTGTTGACAGATTGTCAGACTGTATGATCGCATACTGTATTGACACTCTCAGTCACAGATGTTCATTTTTTCCTTAATTATCACATTAATGTACAATTATTACGGTGACTATGAGCTTGTGACCACAATTTGAGTCACTTATATGTTTTTTTTTAAATCAAAAACCAAGTATTTTGTTGTATAATGTACATTCAGACAATATATCTTCCCTTTATGTTTAATTTACCATTTATGCCATTTATCTCATATTTGTAAAATATAATGCTTTATTTGTTAATTACTATTTTGTGTTAATGGGGAAAATCCTGTTCTCTTGCTCCATCACTTTTCCTGCATGCAAGCAAAAAGGAGTGTATGGTAGTGACATTAAATATAAACATGATCACTTTCGTAATATAATATTTGGGTGCGACCAAGGACAATCTTTTGTAAAGTATTACCATGTACACACAGAAAAGCAACACAGTAATTTCAGAGACCTCTTTAGCAAGATTAAGGCTATAGTTTTAACTTACAAAAAAAAAAAAAAAACATCTTACAAAAGAGAATGGTGACATATCAGTTACAATTGAGGAACTTTTGCATACTACATATATATCACAAGAACACAAAGCTTCTGTAGTTAGCAGTGGAGAAGAGAATACAAAACACTGAATTGAGTAAAAGTACTGCTACTAAAAGAAAATGACTCAAGTAAGAATGCAAGAGTCATCTGGTGAAAAACCTGAGTAATTGCTTTACAAATGACATTTTTGTATGTCTACACCGGACACAACAAATCCGAAATTGCTCTGTGTATGAATAATGCACTTCTGAACACTTATGTTAACTAATCAAGTGAGCCATGCTAAAGTGAAACCACCTCAACAATCAACAGTATTCAAAGAAAGTTAACATTAGCTGGCTAGCTATGCTGTTGGAGTTCATACAAGTTTCCACTTACATATAATTTAGCTATCTAGCAAATATGCCCCTTACACCTTATCCTGAGTCTTACCTCTAGGCTGTAGCAGCATGTACATTTAAAATAATGTACATAATATAAAATACACATAAAATACATTGGGTGCAATGATGTTGAATATTTTATTTAAAAAAAAAAAAACAAGTAAATGTAAAGGTACTATGATTTAATAATACTCAAAAAAGTACCGTTACACTGAATTATGTACAGTACTCAAGTACTATAATGAGAGTACATGTAGTTTGTTACTTTCACCCCGGAAGTTAGGAGGGGCCATTATCTGCTGGACAGATAAAGCCTTGGACTAAATTAAAAAAGGAATCAACACTATAACAATATAACACAGCATAGCATAAAAACCATGGACTAGGCTTAGTCTTTATTCAACACTGTGTGTGTTTATTCTCAAGGTTGGTGAACAAAGAACAATGATCTTTGACTTTGACTCCATTATTCATCATCTGAGTCAAAGCACAAGCATACAAGTATCAGCTCATTCAAAAAAAAGCACTTTTTTTGTTGAACATAAAGCCTAAGCGTAACAGCATAAATTGTAGTGCTCTTTCAAAGGTGCATTAAACCCCTAATATACTGCAACCATGGGCATGTTCCTACCAAAATGTTAAAGTCAACATTATACACATAAATTACAAATGCTCAGGGCACTTATGCCAAAGTGCTTTGATCTGTTTGTTCAGTGATCACATGAGCCAAAGCCTACAGTAACGACAGTTTATTCAGATAATTTCAGAAAGAATGATTCATTCATGCACTGTAGGATTTTTTATTTAAAAAAAATATTCTTGAGTATAATGACTTGCCAAGACATGTCATTATACTGTACCATCACTAGCATGGTTGTGACCAAAAAAAAAAAAAACTGGGACATGCCACAAAAAAAAAGTATTTTTGTTGACCTGCCTGAAAAGTAATTGATTTACAAAATCTGATATTTTTATAGATATGGATTTTTAATGTGTGGGTCATCATTTCTCAGAACTAATCATAGCAGGGTGTAATTTACAGAAAAAGTACACTACCAGGTCCCAAGTCTGATGTCATACACCTCAAGGTTCCAAGACCTCATCTGACACTCTGTGTGTATGAAAGTGTGTGTGTGTGTGTGTGTGTGTGTATGTGGGTGTGGGCATGGCATTTTCACTGGGTAAGTGTATACAGACACAGACACATACTCCACTACAAATATTAACTGCATGTCTTGCACTGTATGAGGTAAGGGGTTATTTAGATAGCCTGACCTACAAACTCAAGGACATATGCATACACAAACACATTTAGTGCAAGAGGTGTGAACTGCAGCGTGATTGGAGTAGCAAATCTGGCTCTACAGCTGTGCAGGCCTACGTGAGCCTTGGCATGAACACACTCCTCCTTCACTCCTGCGGTCTCTCTCTTCTCTATTCCTCCTTTATTAACTCTGTCCGTTTCCCACTCTCGCTTTGGCTCTGTCTGAATCCTCTCCCTACAGCTCTCTCTCTCTCTCTCTGCATTCTGGCATCTCGTTCCAGAGACCTTGACAAATGAACGATCACGTCACGTTCAGTCCTTAGCAGATATCGGAGACTCGTGAATAGCCAAGCAGAGACAATAGTGAGACCAGTTCGCTCTCTCGTGCTCGTGCTCTCGCTCTCTCTCTCTCTCTCTCTCTCACACACACACACAAAGCCTGTGCTAAAAAGGAGCCTTTCTTTTCCCATCTTTCATAGATCCAGAGCCAAATATAGCAAATATGTAAACGTGAAATAGAGTAAAGGGATAAAAAGGCAAAAGTAGAAATCCACTCACTGAGACAGCCAGTCTGTCTCTCTCTCTCTCTCTCTCTTCTCTTCATACTGACTGTTGCCAGGATGACTAAACACATCTGCAAAACTAGTATGGTATCATACATGTGTGGGAATGGCTATGGCTCAGATTCCCTCATACCATTTACAAACTAGTCATGAACCAAATGACAAGTGCAGCTAACTAAAAAAGGGCACTAAGTCAAGGTTCACCGGACACCCTGCCACACACCTATTCAGTTCCCTCTGCTTACACACAGACTAGCAAAGAAAAGAGGACATGTACAGCTAGTCGGCACATATTGCAGACACAGACAAGGACACTGAAACTGACATGCACATACACAATCAGTGACAGTACAAAGGCATACAAAAAAAGGGTCCATAACAAGAGTGAATGAAGTGTGTCATGGCTTGTGGATACTATATTATCAATGTAAACACAATTAAGTTTATAAATCAAGGCAGAAGTTTTCCTTAAAACACAGATCCTTGTAACATTCTTTCCAGTTCATGAAAACTCAGGTCAGATCACTGTAAAATAAGATCTCATTCAGCACTAGTTTGACTCTGTAGTACTCGAGTCCCATCAGCACACATGTGGCCTCTATCGTCATCTAGTGGTCTCATTGTAAAGCTCAATTTTTATAATTATATATATATATATATATATATATATATATATATATATATATATATATATACAGGTGCATCTCAATAAATTAGAATGTCGTGGAAAAGTTTGTTTATTTCAGTAATTCAACTCACATTGTGAAACTCGTGTATTAAATAAATTCAGTGCACACAGACTGAAGTAGTTTAAGTCTTTGGTTCTTTTAATTGTGATGATTTTGGCTCACATTTAACAAAAACCCACCAATTCACTATCTCAACAAATTAGAATATGGTGACATGCCAATCAGCTAATCAACTCAAAACACCTGCAAAGGTTTCCTGAGCCTTCAAAATGGTCTCTCAGTTTGGTTCACTAGGTAAGCCACAAACATTCATTGCCAAAGAAGCTGGCTGTTCACAGAGTGCTGTATCCAAGCATGTCAACAGAAAGTTGAGTGGAAGGAAAAAGTGTGGAAGAAAAAGATGCACAACCAACCGAGAGAACCGCAGCCTTATGAGGATTGTCAAGCAAAATCGATTCAAGAATTTGAGTGAACTTCACAAGGAATGGACTGAGGCTGGGGTCAAGGCATCAAGAGCCACCACACACAGACGTTTCAAGGAATTTGGCTACAGTTGTCGTATACCTCTTGTTAAGCCACTCCTGAACCACAGACAACGTCAGAGGCATCTTACCTGGACTAAGGAGAAGAAGAACTGGACTGTTGCCCAGTGGTCCAAAGTCCTCTTTTCAGATGAGAGCAAGTTTTGTATTTCATTTGGAAACCAAGGTCCTAGAGTCTGGAGGAAGGGTGGAGAAGCTCATAGCCCAAGTTGCTTGAAGTCCAGTGTTAAGTTTCCACAGTCTGTGATGATTTGGGGTGCAATGTCATCTGCTTGTGTTGGTCCATTGTGTTTTTTGAAAACCAAAGTCACTGCACCCGTTTACCAAGAAATTTTGGAGCACTTCATGCTTCCTTCAGCTGACCAGCATTTTGAAGATGCCGATTTCATTTTCCAGCAGGATTTGGCACCTGCCCACTCTGCCAAAAGCACCAAAAGTTGGTTAAATGACCATGGTGTTGGTGTGCTTGACTGGCCAGCAAACTCACCAGACCTGAACCCCATAGAGAATCTATGGGGTATTGTCAAGAGGAAAATGAGAAACAAGAGACCAAAAAATGCAGATGAGCTGAAGGCCACTGTCAAAGAAACCTGGGCTTCCATACCACCTCAGCAGTGCCACAAACTGATCACCTCCATGCCACGCCGAATTGAGGCAGCAATTAAAGCAAAAGGAGCCCCTACCAAGTATTGAGTACATGTACAGTAAATGAACATACTTTCCAGAAGGCCAACAATTCACTAAAAGTTTTTTTTATTTGTCTTATGAAGTATTCTAATTTGTTGAGATAGTGAATTGGTGGGTTTTTGTTAAATGTGAGCCAAAATCATCACAATTAAAAGAACCAAAGACTTAAACTACTTCAGTCTGTGGCATTGAATTTATTTAATACACGAGTTTCACAATTTGAGTTGAATTACTGAAATAAATGAACTTTTCCATGACATTCTAATTTATTGAGATGCACCTATATATATATATATATATATATATATATATATATAAACTTTATTTAAGGGCAGAATGCAAATTATTGTAATACTGTATAGCTACATTATTGTACATTCACTTTAACTGAATTATGAAAAAACTTTGTGAGCATTATTTTTAATACTATTATTATTATTATTACAACCATGAACAATCTATGCCACAGATAGATAGTTAGTGTGATACAGGCACAGTGAAGATTTGTACCCTGGATTCCAATCACTTTGCAAAAGTGCCATAACTTAACTGCCCATGTTACGAAGATTTCACATTAAGTCATATTTAGTATGGCTATGAACTATGAACTGAACTATGGGATTTCAAACAGCATCCAGTAGAAATGTAAACTGTACAAAAATAATTGGGTGTATCCACAAAACTGATGAGAGTGTTGGGTTAATAAAAATGCAGCAGACTGTGAGAAGGTCAGACTTTTAATTGAAAACATGATGAACAAAATTACCAATTCTAAATAAACTGATTTACATAATGAGTGCTAAGATATTAGATCAGTTAATCAAAATACACCAGGAAAATATTCAATAATGTACTGCACCACATGCCCATACAAGCATAGCTTTAAATCTAATTCCATAAAAAGAAACAAGTAAAAACACAATATTCAAGTCCACTTCACTATAGATGATCGCTTCAGAAGTGTTGATTGTAAACTAGTCCCAGTGTCCCTGAGCATTAAGTGAAAGATAATTAAAGGCACAGACATCCAAGGGAGCAGCAGTGTTGTGATTTGCTTAAAACCCCGTTCAGCATAATGACAAACATTGCACTTGCAAAACACTATAACTTTAGCATACATAATTAAATATATGCTCTTGAGAGTTTAATAAAAATGTGTATTTGAGTAAAAATGGTTATTGATTATTAAACAGAAATAATTTTGCATCATCCATCTAAGCTGATTCATTTATGGCTGAAAAAATCAACTGGCATAATAAACTAACTGGGAGGGACCAACTAGGATGGGCATCCAGCGTGCATCCTTGCCTTGTGTGGAGTTCCCGAGATCCACTGAGACCCTGACCAGGATAAAGAAGTTAGGTTATCCAGTTTCTTTATCCTGGTCAGCAAGGACTGTTGAATAAAGGCCGGTTTCTGTTTACTGCATTCTTTGTCACACAGTGCAGCCCTGTCAATGTCTGTTACACAATCTGGTGTTTTTCCAGTGATCCCCCTTAATTTATCATAGAAATTCAGACAATGAAAAAAAGAGCTATTCCATTACTTTTAAATAATCACTCTGTATTTTAGCCTACACTGCTAAAGAAAAAAAAAAATGTTCATGCTGGTGGTAACATGTTTGGATAGTAAAGAAGACTATTTACACAGTGAAAGAATCAGCTTTGACATTTGCTTGGTAGAATTTGGGATTTTCCTGCCACATAGCTGATGGAGCAACATACCACATCACCACTCCTGAGGGATTGATTGAGACAACAAACTCTGTGGTGTCCTTCAGTGTAGGCATGGTCTTCTCCATGAACACATCATACACCTGGGAGAGAGAATTTTACAGCTATTACTTCACTATAATGTGAATAAAGAATGGCAAAATAGTAATGTTTAGATTAGGATGCTTTTGGAGAAAAAAACAAAAAAACATTGCATCACATTGCTGAGAGTTTAGGTGCAAGTTGCACAAGCTATCAAACACACAAACACAGCACTTACCTTATAGCTGCCAGGGGTGTAGTCGAGCACCTTCAGAGATGTTTGATAGCGGTACGGCATATCTGTTCTTCTGCTGAAGAACACCAAAGCGCTTGCTTTATTAGACAGAGGACGCCAGAACACCTCTATGCCACTGCTCTCCTGAGAGAGAAAATGAGAGAAACAAAAAGAAATGGTTAGCAAGAGGAGCGGTTTGCAAAGTCCTCATCAATTCGCTTTCTATCTATCAATTTCAATCCAACACCAAATACCTTTATCAGGCGTCTTCCTTGGATGCCCAGGGGGTCCTGGTTGATGGCGATGGCAGCTTTGTTCTGCAGTATAGCACGTGCCCCACTGTTTAGGGTCCTCAGGTCATTAGACATGAAAAGAGGAGCTGCCATTATTGCCCACAATGCCATCTGAGAACGAGACTGGTCCATGCTGAGGCCAAAATTTCCTATGACCAGCTGGGAACATTGCATATTGTAAGATTTCATAAGACTTACCACCATGAGCATTGGCATTGATGATAGCTGAAGGTAAAAACATAATAGCTAGGAAGAGTATTATTGATCATTGCTATAGTCACACTGCTGATGAATTTAGACATTTGTCAAGAGATATTAAGGTCCAAGATCTGTGTGCTTTGAGTTTTTCTATCTATTATCTGCTTGGGGAGCTTATGGCTTTTAGTGTATCTGCTTTGCTCTGTTAACTTTAAGTATTGTTTTAGTATGTCTACACAGATCTAAGCATGTCTGGCAGACATCTGGCAGATGGCAGCTCATAACCTGAAACTAAATCCCAGCAAGACTGAGCGGTGTTGTATCCCTGGAGATGCATCTCCATTTGATCTTCCTAGAGAGCTCTCAGATCACACCATCTGACAACACACACAAATTTCCTGCATCATTCTCTCCCAATACTGTTAACCTCACACAGACATGCTTAGAACCTGTGGACATGCAGGTTTCTCCTTCAGGATGATCCGTCCAATTCTCTCCAGAGAGTCGTTAGTTCAGTGCCTTGTGCATCATCCTGTAGCTGCCTGTGTCAGTGGTAAAACACTGCCTACTAGGGGTGTTATGGTTTGTAATTTTCACAGTATGATAACTGTGATATCTATAGAATATTATCACTGTATCATTGTATTAATTGATCATTTAAATGTATCTTTCCAGATGCGTAAACAGGACAGGACTAAAATCCCAGAGATACTCTGGTATTAATTATATTACCTCTCCTCCTCATGTAAACCGAGTCCAATCCGACTCTAGAAATGTTTCAAAAACATTTCTTACATTGTCATTATAAGAGGAAAGAGAGAGTGGCTGTGATTAAATTAGATGGAAATGCACTTTAATCTGTATTGTTAAAAAGTTAACAGTGAAGGAACCATCCAATCATACCCTCAGACTAACATTGAAACACCCCTAAACACTCCTATGGCCTACAAAGCCAAAAATGGACCACCTCCCCACCTACTATATAAGACATGCATCAAGACTCTCCCTTTGTATTGTCACCCAGGTGGTGGATGAACTTCCCTGGCTGTCTGTAGAGTGGAGTAATCTTCAAACAAAGACTGAAGACCTACCTCTTCACTTAAATAAATTAGTACTAGCATGAGGATACGTTTTTGATGGAGACTTCTTCAAGTCGCTCTGGATTAGGTTATCTGCCAAATGCTGCAAATATAACTCTGATACTATCAGTAACAACATTAACCCTGGCCAAGTTATATTAGGTGTGAAAATATGACTCCAATGTGTGAAACAGTAATACTCCCAACCATGTCAGGGTCATTCCAGCGTCCTGGTCCAGCAGCAGGCTGCAGGATGTCCTGGTTTTTTGTAAACCAGTCCACAATGCTCAGGATGCTGTCCCATGAGTCCTCAATATCACCATAATTACGCCACAGGTTACAGATCTCGCCAAGCAGAGTGTAATTTATCTAGCCAAGAAGAAATAAATTGCATACTTTAGATACCACATGTTATATGAATTGATATGAATTGTTCAATGAATTTTAATTGTCTGATTGTGCATACTGCAGTTGGAGATTACTTAATTAAATAAATCAATTAGTATTTCACTCACTTTAGGAGGAAGCCCACCCTGGTAGGCAGGCCAACTGCAGGAATAGCCAATCAGACGGCCGGTGGCATTAAGGGCTTTTGACATACGTGGGTAGCCTGTTAAACAGAATGCAATACAAATATGGTTTACAAATATGGTTTACAAATATGGTTTACAAATATGGTTTACAAATAAACACAAGGTACAGCAATTTATGTACTTATAATAGTATCATATACAGTATGTGGTGTTTCATAGCTTCCTTCTTATTTTAGAACAACAGAATCAATATTATATTAGTTTTTATTCTTAGACATTTTCCTCTTGCCTTGGGAACCCCATCTTAAAAATCTGTTTTCCTT